>VBSM01002912.1:4852492-4878800 GCA_008086735.1 Cheirogaleus medius
TCTTATCTTCAAATGCACAAATGCAAGAGGCAATGAGATGACAGTAGACCTTGAAAATGTTTATTATACTTTTTTGTTTAGTGTTTGATTGTTGCAATGGTTATAATATTTAGAAGCCAAACACTATATTGTTGAGGGAATATCAGTGACCTCCCCGGAGTTTTATGTCCATCAGATGAACATGTGATTCAGAGAAAAATCTCATTTTAACATTTTAGTCTTATTTTTTTTAAATGAACTGTATAGCTTTCACTATTCCATTTGAAGCCATGTATCTTCAGAGGAGTAAATAGATACATATCTCAAAAGATGGTCTTTCAATAAACCCTTCAGAATTTTTTCATAGGAAATGACATCTCTAGAGAAGAAATTATGTTTTTTTTCTCACATCTTATGTGTAACCATAGTTACTAAAAATTGTTTCATTGCCTTGAAAATGTAAACATATGTATTAACTTTACTTCTCAAACATTCATGACTTGGCATAAAAGATTTGGAAAAGTGAACTTATTTTGTGGGACCATTAGTTGCTTAAAATTAGAATGAAACCCTGTCACTACAGCTTGAGGCAAACCAGACGTGGTTAATAATATGTTTAACTTGTAAAGATGGTTTGGAACGATAGAATAGAACAGGAAATTTTCTTTATAAAATGTTCTGCAAAGATTATAGAGCTCTTCAATGGAGTGGGGGGCGGGGGGGGAAACCAACCAAAAATGTTTGCTAAAATTTTCAAAGCTAAAAAACATTTTCACAGACAACTGATTGGATCCTTCACCTAACTTGAAATCTTGGCTTTTCCATTTTCAAATGAGAAAATTGGGATTTAAAGAAGTTTAGGTGTTTGCGAATAGTTGGTAGAAGAACTGGGTCTAGACCTGCTAGCCAGATAGGCCTGTGACAGTGAATTAAGATTCAACCAAATGTTTGTGTAAAAGATTTTGAGAAATATTCTCCCTCACCAGAGATTTCAGGTAAAGGTGAGGTTAAGTCAAGCCTGGGGGACATTTTTCTGGCCACAGTATGATCTATGGAGGACAGGATTGTTACTTGGGCATTATTAATTTATATCTATTTATAGATAATTTATATTTATTTATATCATATTAATATATGTTAATATATTATTTAGTATATAATTTTATTCATTTATATGCTAAGTTATGTAGCACATAGCATGTGGTTAGGAAATGCTTGTAGAATGAATTAGCTGGACTGGTACGGAAGGGATGAAGTAGAGTCGGTTGGTAGGACGTTGTAAACACAATGGAAAAGAAGAATTTGTAGGAAAAGAAACATCACTTACTGTATGTTCCTCAAATGTCCGTGATGTGAGAGCGGAGTTCCCACAATAGCTGTAGGTTTCTCAGAGTCCCTGGGATTGGCTTGTATTTCCAGGTTTCCGGGGTCGTTCCACTGCAGGGGTGTGTAGCAGACGTGAGGCTGCCAACATGGCAGAACTGGGGATTCGCCAGACTTAGGGACACCCAGACAGATGGACCCTCACACGCATGGGTCCATTCCTATGGACAGAAAGGCTGCAGTGAATGTATAGAGAGAATCATGTGGGACCCACAGGTACAGACAGACATGCCATGTGGACAAGTTAAGCAAATATGTATCTTGGGCAGGAGGCAGAGTGACATTGGACAAAAGGGCTATTATACATGTATACTCTTAAAAGCTTAGGGCATGAGTGGGCCACTCAGACGTAGAGCCCAGGACAATTGGGTCTGAAATACATAAATAAAATTTCACCAAGGGTGGGGCCAGTAAGTTTTTTAAAAAGTAGTTCTGATAGTCACTGGCTGTCATGGTCTTCTACACAGGAACTAAATCTGGGATCATTCTAGAGAAATTGCTTCACTTTGTTATTTTCAGTTTCATTGTGTCTGAAATGAGGAGAAAAATATTCATTTATTCAATCATTTGTTCATCGCTCATTGAGTCAACCATTATTTATGCAACACCTACTATGTGCCAAGTACCCACATTTTCAGAACTGCGATGAAGAGACTGTAACTCTAAGGTCCAGTATCTGGTACAAAATGAATGCTTAATGAATGATTGCTATGACTGTTTTGTTGTACTTCCAAGAGTTCAAGTGCAATTTTTAAAATTAATGTCACTATGCGACCAACCTGTATCACACCTACCGCCCACCACCGTTCTGAGCAAGAGTGGCCTCGTGCTAACTTTACCAGCAATTCCTCACAAGTCATGGCTGGCCTACAGAGCTTTCGTCTGCATGGATGTTTAGAACAGAATGTTCAAAATCTAGTTTTTTAAAGATATTTTCTTTATTGAGGGTGGGCCACTTGGCTTCCAATGAAGTCGTCTACTTTCTTAAGTGTCATGTGGGCCTGTCTTCGACCAAAGCTGTTCTCTGAAAGCAATGTGAGGCCTCAGTTTACTTTCATTGATTTAGAGTCCCTAAAGCTAAGCCAAAGGTTAATTACTGGGAAAGTTACGATGAACAAGCAGTGGTTTGTGTGTCGCTCTGAAGCCAACAATTTGACTCTTCTTTGTTTCTTAGGGAAGAAATCACAGTGACAATGCCCTTTCTCATTTAAAATCTCCTTTCAGCAAACCCATGTTTTAAATGCTAATTGGTTGCGATATAATAATAGCCCTTGGAGCCTGCTAATCTTGCTGTTTCCTAAACTGGTCTCTTCCCTGTGTTTCGCAGACCATAAGGTGTGAGGGAGTGTTTTCTGCTGTGAAATGGGTTGCTGGGGATCTTGGGCTCCAAATAAACAAAGCATTTGGGATGGTTTTGCTGTAAATACGACTAAGCAATTCAAGGCGAAGGCTGATCTGACTTTCCTCTCCCTCTGCCCGCGGCCACGTCCACAGAACGGCTACACACCGCTGCACCAGGCCGCCCAGCAAGGCCACACGCACATCATCAACGTCCTGCTCCAGCACGGGGCCAAGCCCAACGCCACCACCGCGGTAAGGCAGACGCGGCTGTCCCCACCACGCTTCCTTCTTCTTCCTCCCTCGCCCTGGTGGCCTCTTGTCTCAGCTGAGTTCGGATGAGTTCAATAAAGCCCCTGGACTTTTTTTGGAAAAACCTTTCCAGAAGTCAGTGTGACTTCCCGGAGTGCTTGCCCCGGGAGGGAGGGCAGCCAGCCTGACTTGGTTGGCTCTCTCTCTCTCTCTCCGCTTGGGGATTGCTGGGCTGTGCTCAGCTTCCAGCTTGCTCTCAGATGTGAGCACAAATCCACCCCTCCCTCCCCGCCTGCTTACGGCAAGCAGCCTTCTTTAAGGGTGCTGCTGGCGCAGACAAAGCTCTTTGGGTTGTGGAGCCATTGAAATGTAAACTAAGCTGTGCAATTCAACAAACCCGGGTCCCCCCCAGTGGCCTGGGATTGGGTGCAGCTTGACTTGCTTGCTCCTGCGGTTTTGCTGCATGGTGAACTTCTGCACCTCTGTAGCTAAATATGTTGCTGTACTCCCCACGGTGACATCCTACCTGACCTCTGATGAGGAATAAGTGTGCCTGGTGCTTGCAAATAGTTTCTGGAGGCATCAAGAGGTGCTTTTCTATACGCCTGATACAGTGTTTGTGGAAGATATTTGACCACCTTAGGGTTAAAGCGTCAAGTGCTTCTTATTAAAAAGAGCAGGCAGATGCAAGCTTGTTGTGTTACCATGGTGACCTGGGCCATAGTCTAAAGAAGTTACAAAGACAGATTTAGACGTAATGGTAAAAACTAGTGATTTTCCTGAGCGGTGGTGCCTTGTTTTGGAAGGAAATGCTGGCTCATGCAGAGCAGCGGGTGATCTCATTGGCTCTCCTCGCAGTCCTCCCTCTCACTTCTCACTCTCTTTCTTTTCCCTCTGTCTCCAGAATGGCAACACCGCCTTGGCGATCGCGAAGCGTCTGGGCTACATCTCCGTGGTCGACACTCTGAAGGTTGTGACCGAGGAGGTCACCACCACCACCACGGTGAGTACCAGGGACTGACTCACTTCTGCCTTGCTGCCTCGGTTCTCAAGCCACACACACTCACAGTCCTTTCCACTCACGAAATGTTTGGAGCTTTTACTTTGGAACTTCTTTTGTTGAAGGCATTGTAGAGCATGCATAGAAATGTGCAGAATTAATGAATGAGCACAAGGAGGGCAGTGGTTTTCGCTTCTTTTACTCAACATAAATCCATATAAAATGTGTGAATCCAGTTTTAGAATATTTAGTTCCTTTTTCTGTGACTAGCTTCTTTTTCTCTGGCTCCTCTGCCCTTTCCCTTGAGTGTGTATTTAAATTTTTAATTTTTTTTCTCTTTTGAATACAACTGCTGGTTCTTTAGGAGAGAACAGTGATTAAGATTAGGACTGTCTTTGCTACAGAAACCCTGTAAGAGAAAAGACCTTGATAATAGCGAATCCAGTGGGAGCAAAAGTTTAAAGAAAGCCTCCCAACAGGGGGCCTTCTAGTTGAAAGTGGAAATGCTATTATATTTGCATTTATTCATTTATTAACTTTTTACTTAAAGTACAAACTCTAAGAATAATGGCTCTTTAATTTATCTTTGTAAAGTAGAACAAGAGTAAAACGTTTGATGTTCTTCAGAGACAATAAGACCACAAATCAACAAATAAAAGAATTCTGAGTGAGGTTCTAGTAAATGCCCCAAGCTAGGAATGATGCTTATGGAGTTTCAGAACACTTGGTTCTTTTGATAGATGTGAGGAAAAAGAAAGGAATTTGTTCTTTAGGTTGACAGTGAGTCTCTGTTGACATATATTGAAGTGATGGACTACAGTTGGTTTAATGTGCAATTTTAAATAGAGTGGAGTATGATTTATTAATGAACTGCAAGACACAGGCTGAATTTAGATGGGAGAGAATAGTACTGCTTGTTTCCCCAGACAGAATTATAAAACCTTTGGCCAGTATACTACAACATTTTTAAAGATTTAAAGTATAGCTTTAATAAATTATATAGGAGAAAGGTCTTTTCACTGCCCAGCATCATACTTGTGGGTCCCTGTATGGCTGAATCTTAATGTTTTGTTTTGTTTTTTATATGATACAATTTCTTATACCTAGAAAAATCTTCATCTTAAGGCCCTACACCTGTATGCCATTTCATTTGGCATCTTTAAAACAATATGTACATCACAATGAATAAAACTTTTAGTGGCAAGATTGGCCAAACACATCTGTTCTTAGAAGTCGTGTTTTCTCTCAACTTTATCACCTTTTCTGTGCTCTGGGAGTCATGTGTGTGCATTTTTACCAAGTGACCACTAGATGGCAAGCTTGCGCCTCTTGCTTATCTGGGACCTGCTTTTCTTCCATTCATTTCATTAACGAATTCATTCCTTCATTATTTATCAGATATAAACTATGCGCTGAGTTCTGTGCTGAATGCTAAAGACTCATCAGTGGCTAAACCCTTACTCCCTCCCCATAAGCAACTCTATTGTAGTGGGAGTGGAGAATGAGACTCAGGCTTTGTAAGGAACTAAATTTGTCTTTTGCATCAACAAAATAATGGAACTTAATGTGTCCAGTTTCAAAGAGGTCTCAGGTTCATAAATATTATTCAGAAGGAATGACTTTAAACATAAAGATCTATATTTAAATAGAGGAGCAATTCGCTTTCTCTAATTTGTCTGTAAATACTCTAACTGCTATCTTTAAATAAGCTCCCAGACACTTTGTCAGAAATCAGACATAAGGTCCTCTCTCCACCACATCTAGCCCTAGGTGGGATGAGAACTTTGTTTCGAACCTTCTGTGAGCCTTTTGTTCTTTTCTGGTATCTACTAATCTACTATTCTCCGCACTCTCCAGCTGAGCATTGCTCCAACAAAAATCACTGCACTTAGAATTAAAGTTTCTAGGTGAAAAGTCAATAAAAAATACAAAACATAGCAGCATTTTTGCTTTCAGTTGGGGCAATAAGAAACCGTTGTCCACATTAACTGCAGACATACCCCTTTTATCTACAAAGGTAGTTTTGGTGGCTACATATTTTAATGCTCCTTTCACTTTACTTTGAATTGTGAGTTTGTTTTGTGAAATGGAATTTGGGGGGCAAGACTGAAAATATGAATTTACTCTTGTCTGTTATGGGAGTCTTCTTACATTATACTTCCTTTCTTTGGGAAGACATTTTCAATCATTCTTTTTCTACATAATGTATTATTAATTTTATTAAAAACAATAATTAATATTTAGGAATAAAAATATGCCAGGCGTGGAGGGCAGATGTAGGACTGAAATTTGGGTTGTTAGATTCCAAAGCCCATGTTCTTAACCACTCTGACGTAACTGACCTTGATTTTGCTGAAAGTAGCTTAACAGGTATTTTGTGAAAGAACCCTTTTCACCTAATTTTAACAACAAAAAAACCCATTTAAAGAGCGCCCTTTATTGACTTTTGTGGAAGCATCATATTCAATATCATTTTCTGAAGTCTACAGATTCGCCACAAATAATTTGGAACTACTAACTGGTGATAGCAAAATAGCACAAGAGACGACATAGTAATTATGTGAAATTAATAAAATTAAATGTAATGTTATTACCATTTAAATGTTAACAGCTGAATTACAGCTACACAACAGACATTAACTTCACATCAATTGGATTCATATGATGTGCCATTTGGGCAGCTATGTGATTTCTTTTTGATCAAAGAAAGTTTTCTTTGCTATTCCTCCTTTCGAGTTCTTTACCCCAAAGTATGAAAAACATCATTGTGTAGGGAGGCAGCAGTTTGTAAAGGAAAGTCACCGCTGTAGAAATTTCTGAGACGTTTTGGAATCGTGGCTTGTTTCCTTAACCTTTGCTTTTCTAACTTCTAAGACGCAGCAGGGTACAGTTCAGCATTCTCAGGGGATTACAATCACTGTGCGTTTGCCAGAACAGACATCAGACTGGTGGGGACACTTTTCCACCACCAGCAGCCAACAAGCCCAATCTACTAATGCAGCTTGGAAGGACTGTGAGATATGACTCACCCTTCCACTTATTGATCAGCTGTCATCAGTTATTTTTATTATTTGCATAATTTTTAAGTGATCATGTCTTATATGGTATATATAATCATTGATATGTAGACTACAAATTACTGAATAAATTATTAAAATAAAAATGATATTATCATTTAAACATTGGGGAATATGTAAACAAACAGGTAAGAAAATGTAAATATTCTAAGTTTTAAATCTTATCGGGTGTCATGTGTCAGTTAAAATGGGCATCAGAGGAGGGGGATGAAGAGGAGTCGTTTAATGGGTACAAAAATACAGTTAGGTAGAAGAAATAAGCTCTTGTATTTGGGAGCACAATAAGAGAGCTACAGTCAAAAATGTATTGTATATTTCAAAATCACTGGAGGATTGGATTTGGAATGTTTCTAGCATAAAGAAATGATAGTTGTTTGAGGTGATGAATATCCCAGTTATCCTAATTTGATCATTACACACTGTATGTTTGTATCAAAATATCACAGATACCCCATAGATATGTACAACTATTGTGTATCCATAAAAATTTTTAAAAAATTAAAAATGAAAATCATAAAAATGACAATGCAATAAATACTTGGAAAGTCATTTGATACATTTGGAGATGGAGCCAAGATCTTTTCTGTGAATATAGGTCCATTGATTAGAAGCTAAATTGTCATTTTCGCACAAAGAACATCAATACATCCTATACTGTTTGTGTGTATATATCCTAAAACGTCTGTATCTGTATAGTATTTACATATCCTGTGTATTATCTTAAAGAGACATTATACTGAGTGCAGAACCTTTTTAAACTTTTGACTTTTTTTTTTCAGTCTGTTATAATTGTCTCAACCACATCTAATTAGGTGTTAGTTTTGGTGACTCACCTTTGTTGAGACTTTCCAAAGCATTTACCATAGTTTTTACAGGAAAAAAAAATAGTATTTACATAATATTTAATTATCTAAGTTATATTAATATGTATGATTGGTATAAATAGATTTGGAAACAAAAACAAGGTTAGCCTGAAAGGTTTGCTATCCGTGATCCCTGATTGTGCTATACAGGTATGGTGAGCATCTATTATAAAGGAAGTTGGTGACCAGAAGGATTGACTAAGCAGAGGTTGGCTAAGTGAGGGACAGTTAAGTATACTTTTTCTTTTGCAGAGAACAAATCAGATATTACCCACCATTTGTAAAACAGCATGTTTAAGGATTCTTGCTTTATTTTCTACATTTTTCCATATCATGATAAGTAATAAAAACTCATCCTTCCATCTGTCATATTCTATTTGTTTCAACATATTATCAAATTTAATTATATCCCATTAAATTTGTACATAGTACTCTACTCATTTTAAGTTTTAAAGCAGTTTCTAATCTTGACCGTAGCATCTTAGATTCTATAGCAGAAGGAGATGCCCATGAATGACTATTTAATTGTAGCCTTGATTTTTATGTATTATTCAGATCCAGTTGCATAAAACCATGCTTATGTTTCAGTAATCAAGTTTTCAAATGATACTTTGTTTAAAAGGAAAAAATATATATATATTCATTTCTTACTACATTATTCATGAGTAGGAAAACTTATTTGTCATCCATTCAACAAATATTTACTGATGGTTTTCCAAGGGCCAAACACACATCATATATAAATGAATACTATGTTTACTACATTGCATATAGAGGCCACTTTTACTATCTACACAGAAAAATATCCATGATTGATATAATCACTGTGTGTTACTTTTTTTTGTTGCAACATGTTTGCAAATAATGACTCCATAGCATTCAGAGACCAAACTAAAGCATTAGTTATTTCCACTCTCACAAGTACAAAGAAAATACAGTCCCACTATTAGCATCTGGAAATAGAAACTTAGCCTATCAGGCAACATAACTTAATCATTTAGAAAGTATCTCCATCGATTATTTTCAAACAGAGAAGCATTCTCTCATGGAGATGTTTACTACAAAGGGCAAATACTCTAAAATATTTCTGCAAAACAATGGACTTCCTGGTGTAGTCTAATATGGTAGACATCATTTCACATTTTTGAATCATTTTATTTACCCTTAGATGCTTACAAAATAAGTTTCAAAAAAAGTTTAATAGGGTATCATAGTAGGTTGGTCTCCATCTTATATTTTAAATGCAAATCACTTTTCCACAATTTATATACTTTCCCTAATACAGGAAAACGAATCTCAAATTGAGCTACACAATAGACCGGCGCCTGAGGAGCTTTAAAAAAAAACCTGGGCTTATTTTGGCTGGGCCCCATCCCCACAGAATGGATTTTGTTTTAATTGGCCTGTGAGGAGACCTAAACAACAATGTTTTAAAAATTCCTACAATAATTCTAATATACTGGAATTTGGCCTGGCACGGTGGCTCACACCTGTAATCCTAGCACTCTGGGAGGCCGAGGCAAGAGCATTGCTTGAGCTCAGGCAATGAGCAAGAGTGAAACCCCGTCTCTACTAAAAATAGAAAAAATTAGCCTGGCGTGGTGGCGCACACCTATAGTCCCAGCTACTCGGGAGGCTGAGGCAGGAGGATCGCTTGAGCCCAGGAGTTTGAGGTTGCTGTGAGCTGGGCTGATGCCATGGCACTCTAGCCTGGGTGACAGAGTGAGACTCTGTCTCAAAAATAATAATAATAATAATATACTGAAATTATATATTAACTGGAGCTGAATACCACTGATGTAGAACATAGGTTATAATTTATCTGTGTTAAATTTATAAATTAAAATTTATAGTATTAAAATAATAATGACATGGTATGTTGTAATAGTCCTTTTGAGTTTGTTCCTTCAGCAAATATCTATCAACCACCTAATATTCTCCAGATCTTTGGGTGTTTGCTTTTGTATTTCCTGCAGCATTTGGTTTGCTCTCAGTGACTAAGACACTACACAATTATTTAAACATCACTAGAAACATACAGGCAGGCTGAATTGCCACCCTAGTCTCCAACTGTGCCTTCGTGTGAATAGTGGGAGACTTTCTTTGCGTTCTCTATTTCTTCCTGTTTTGTTTAACTGAAACTTCGCCCAAAAGAGAATCTATATAGTCATGTGGATTTTTTTTTTTTTAATCTCAATATATTACAGGGTACACATGTTTTTGTTTACACGGATCGCTTTCCTAATGCTAGAGTCAGGGCTATAATTAAATGTCTTTTGCATAATTTTACAGCATCAGCTTTTCAATATATATTTGGGAAGCTCTCACGATGTTTCATAGGAGATTGTTCTAGGGAAACAACCCTCCTCTTCAGTGACTCACACTCTCGCATGGGCAGCAGATAAGCAGACAAGGGACACGTCGTGGCATGCGTGTGTCGTGGCATGTGCGGGACTGCAGGAGAGCCCAGCAGCTGATCAACAGTGCTGAACAAAGAAATTCACTGGGGAGGATCAGGGAATGTTTCTCCAAGGAAGTCACATCTCATAGGAGCCAAGAAAAGAGGGGAAAGAAGATTTCTGGGAGATGAAGGAATATGTGGAAGAACTCAGAGGCAGGAGAGAACATGACCGGTCCAGAGGATTAAAGCAGCTGCACAGGGTTGTAGCAGGAAGTGAGAGAGGAGGCCTTGACCTTGACCTTGACCTTGCCCTCTGTCTACAGCACCAGGGGTCTTCTGGGCCAGGCTGTGCAGTTTGTTCTGAAGACAATGGAGAGGCGCATGACATATTGTTGACACACAGATATTACACATGTATATGTTCATAATTACTCTGCTGAATGTAATGAATGAATGAGTTGAATTTCTTTGTCAGCATCTTTGAAGTTCTCCATCGCTTTTGGAAAGAAAAAGAATCGGCAATAGGGTCATGATAGCCATTTGAACCAATCTCTAATACCTCGGTGGCAAAGCTTAAAGAACTAGACAACCTTTGTAGTGTATGTACCTTGGTAGCTTGAGTTGAAGAGTTTACTCTTACTTCAAGGGATTAGTTTTTTGTTTTTGTTTTTTTTTTAGACAGAGTCTCACTGTGTTGCTCAGGCTAGAGTGCCGTGGTGTCAGCCTAGCTCACAGCAACCTCAAACTCCTGGGCTCAAGTGATCCTCCTGCCTCAGCCTCCCGAGTAGCTGGGACTACAGGCATGAGCCACCATGCCCGGCTAATTTTTTCTATATATTTTTAGTTGACCAATTAATTTCTTTCTATATTTAGTAGAGATGGGGTCTCGCTCTTGCTCAGGCTGGTTTCGAACTCCTGACCTTGAGCAATCCGCCCGCCTTGGCCTCCCAAAGTGCTAGAATTACAGGTGTGAGCCACCGCACCCCGCCAAGGGGTTAGTTTTTTTAAAGTTCCCATGATGGTGCCTACTGGTGCACCTAGTATATTTTCAATATAGAAACTGGAGGTATGAACTGAGCCTCAATAGTCTTTAGGTGATATTTAAAGTCACAGCTTTGTGATTTGTATTTATTTATTTATTTATTTATCTTTGGTACATGTGTCTCTTTCTTTACTTCTTTAAATTGGTGAATAAAAATTGTACATATTAATGTTTATGCTGTACACCATGATGTTTTGATATATCTGTACATTATGGAATGGCTGAATCAAGCTAAATGACATATTCGTTACCTAAGGTACTTAATCCTTTTTTTGTGGTGGGAACACTTAAATCAACTCTCTCAGCCATTTTCAAATATACAATACATTATTATTAACTGAGTCACCACCTCCCACTCCGTCTCCAACACCTGGTGACCACCATTCTCCTCTCTGCTTCTATGAGTTACCTGTTTTAGAGTCCATCTATAAGAGAGATCATGCAGTATTTGTCTTTCTGTGCCTGGCTTATGTATCATTTTTTAAATCACTGTACTACACAGTGATTTAAAGGCATCCAGAATGTTTCTTGAGTGCATGAATGACTAAAAACTTCAGAAACCCTCCATTTTAAAGATGAATTTAATATTGAATTACAACAATAGTAATGCATTATGCTTGCTAATGTCTACTGAGTACTAGCCTGCCACATGCTGTTCTTGGAGCTCTGGAGTACGTGACATCAATTAATATCCATATCAATTTTATGAAGCACTGTTCTATCTCTTTTTTGTAGTTGAGGAAATTGAGACATAGAGAGGGTAGGGAACTTTCTAAGACCTCACAGTTAATAAGTGATAAAGTTAGAAATTGAACCCAGACAGCTTGACTCCAGATTCTTTTCTCTTAACCTTACACTGTACATCAGGAAGGAAAGAGTGGATTCAACAACTTGGAGTGCTAGCGTGAAAGGAAAATAAGCAACAAGCCAGAGCTGTCGCCCAGTGAGATATTATAAACATGACTGAGTCTCTACTCTTGGTCCTCCCATCCCAGAAGAGACGTGGCACATTTTCTGCCCAAATAATTCATGTCGTTCACATTGTTTACAGCTTCTTTTCTGATGGCTTTGTTTTAATAAATGACATATGTTCATTGCTGCTTTTTAAAACTTTCCTGGAAACATCACGTAGTTCATCTTAGGGAAGCCCTGAGAACATTAATCTGCTTTATTGATATGCATGACTAATTATTAATGTCATTGCTAAGGAATTTATTTTTAAAATGAGAACTCAAAAATAACGGACTGTCTCTCGTACGACTTCGCTGCGGTGAATGATCACTTATCTTCAGAAAGAACAAATGAGTTTTCGTGAAAGAGAGTAAGCTCCCAAAATATACACGTGGGAAAGATGGAACGTTCGGGGCTGGCTGCTGCTCTTGAGTATGGTCTCCCAGCGTGTGCTGCCTCACATCTTTGGTTTGGTTTTGTTTTTAACTGGAGCATTAATGACTTTTGTTTTTCCAGACTATCACAGAGAAACACAAGCTAAATGTACCTGAGACGATGACTGAGGTTCTCGATGTTTCCGATGAAGAGGGTAAGACTTTTATTCCAATCTTCTGTGACAACTGTCATGTTCTGGCACCAGAGCAAGTCATCCTTATTTTTTCAGGGACCAAGCTGGTGCTGTGGATGACAGCATCTTAACATTTAAAGTCACTTCTTCGCTTTTGTTTCAATATATTTATTTTTGCCATGGCAGCAGGGACTGGGAGGGAGGCTCTGATTAGTGTATTTTCTCCTGGTGTTATCTTTAATAAATATTCTGTTCTATTCAATAACAGGACTGGATGAGGGGAAGGAAACTGGAAAATAGCTACTGATAATACAATTACTATTAAAATGTGTTTTACTTATGTTAAAAAATATTTTTGTATTCAAATACCTTAAAGACCTTCATCAATGAGTACCCTCCATCAATTGAGAAATCTCGATGGAGAAATTTCTGCATTCTGCATGGTTCAAATGTGCAGAATACATTTTTAAATCCAGAGGGAAATATCCCTGGAGTAGGTTGAGAAAGAGCACAACAGCGAATAGTACAAATTCAACATATGAATGTAATTCTTTAAGTCAGAAAATATGCCCCTTACAGTTTTAGAGTTGATAACAAATGATCCCAGGCAGGGGATCTGGAAGTCCTGAGAAGTTTCTGGAAAGAACTAGGGCCTGCCTGGGGTCTTTGGGACATCATGCTGGAGATCGGGCCACTAGGGTTTCTGGCTCCTGACTTCTTCTTCAACTATAATAGTTGACTTTTTTTCATTTTATCTTTTATCTGTTGCTAAAAATCATGAAAGCAGCCTATAAAATATGCAACCAAGTTTCAATAGTGCAACTTTGGTCCAGTGTACTTGGTTGAAAAATTATTGCCATAAAGGATGGTACTAGGCCTGATACTTATTGCTTTTATGGAGAAATATTAAGGGTATTTCTTTAGGTTCTTCAAGATAAAATCATAAGATAAAACTTCACATTGAGATGTCCTTATTTGCAACCAATTTGTTAAATCACTTATTGGCAATAGGCATTGAGTAGTCTCAGCTTTTATAAGAATTTATGACAAGAATGAACAGATTCTGGATCAGTGTATTATTATGTGTAAATTAAAAGATACTGTGAAATCCAGCAGTTCCAAGTATTTATTATAATTTTGTGTTCTGTCCTGATACTTGCCAACTAATTTTCAGCATTCCCATATGTACACCATGTTTTGTTTTGTGGGATCATCTTTCTTATCTTTTACTTCTATGTTGAACAGCTTTTAAACAGTTTGGTGACCACTTTATTGATGGGGAAGCACTTAGTGACTCAGGTACCATTAGAGGAAGTTGTTGGAGTGAAAGCTTTTCTTTGCTTTTAATTATTTTTTAACTGGACAGCAGCAAATTGCTTAATATTTAAATTTGTATCCGTAATACTAATCTGTTTCTTTTGAAATAGCATGTGTGTTAGCAGTGGAATTGTATATGTGTGCATTTGACAGTGTGGATTTTATTAACTTAGAAGTTTAAAGCCATGAATTGTTTATATCATTAATGATTTTGCAGCTGTTATTGAGAACTACTAACATAATGACATTATCTGATGAACATTATTATATAAGTATTTTCCACAACTAATATCTTTTCTTAGAATATAAATTTAGAGAAAAAGTAATACTTTGATAGGTTGACACTGAACTAGTATGAACATGTTAATAACTAAGTTAGACTGCTGGAAATGAATGCAGTTCATATCATCCTTCTTGGTTGATGATATATTTTAAGTGTAGTAAAAAATAAATTAATAGTTATAATGTAATTTTTTAAGGTAACTAAGAATAGAAATAAAGTAACCTTTAAAAATCATTTAGGGAAAAAATTAATATAAAACATTCTATCTAGCAAGAAGTTTCCAAAGTACATATGGTACCACTTTGAGCAACCCTATGACATGAAAATCTAAATTTATAAGTCAGATAAATTAGACAGTGATTATTTAATTTTACAACAGCTGTTTATTTATAAAATAATTGTTAAAGAATTCCATTAGCTAATGTACTTAAAGTAATTATTATTGGGTTTAAAGAAATTCCATTTATATTAAACAGCCTCTCAGACTTGGCCTATTGCATAAAATGAGATTAGTTATAACATTCTGTTATTTTATTACTAAAATTGTTATATATTAAAAGTTATTGGTGATAAGAACTCTTGATTTGAGGAATACTGGCAAATGACCAAGAATATCTTTTGTGGTAAGAGTTTTCTATTTTTAGAAATAGCCAAAGACTTAATAACATTTTTTTCTCAGAAGGAAATTCAAGTTGAATATTTTTTATGTAAAGAATCTATTTTGAGTATTGTTAAGTAACTTTTTCATGCAAAGAATTAGTATAAAGGAAGTCGGCTGGTTGACATTGCCAATCCTTTCATATTTTGTGCAATTATAACGTCTCATGGAACCTGCTTTTATCCACATGGACAGAGTGCAGCCACAGATGTTTGGAAATTATTAGCCAATCCCTGTTTTCCCTATAGCATCTACTATTTTAATAGTAGTAACAGTGTATCAATACCCCAACAGAGTATTCAAACCCAGTATAGATGTCCTTTCACGCTGACTTGCTATATACATATTAAAACAATCAGCAATATCCACTCATGAATCCAACTAACAAAGAGTGAACGTGATGTTAATTGTATGGAAAGTTCTTTACTCAGACAAATAAGAGCTAAAGATTTTAATCCAAAATATAATATTAAAACAGACCCTCATCCGATTTCCCCCCTTGACTTGGGCAAGGAAGTAGTCGTATGACTTGCTCATGCAGGCAATTTACAGAGAGAAGCAGGTGGGCAGGGCATGGGTGAAGAAGATGAGTTCTATTCTGGAAATACTAAACCTGAGATGCTCATAGGAAATTCAGGAGAAGTCCAGGAGGCGACTGAAATGTGGAAGTTGAGTTCGTGAGAGAGGTCTGGAATGATACAGATTTGTGTGTAGTTAGTAAACAGTGGCACTTGAAGTCCACATGATAATATGTGAAATAAGAAGAAAGGGCAGATGGGCAATGTCAACATCTAAAGGAAATAGAGGCTGGAAAGAAAGACTCAAAGAGATGGAGCTGGGGGAAGACCAGGAGAGCTTCGTATCAGAGAAATTAAGGAGAGTAGTTTTCCAAAGAAGAAATCAACTCTTGGCCATTGATAAATTGCTAAACATTAGCAAGCAGAATCTGTTTAATAGGTTTGACGGTGAAAGGAAGAGGAGTCAGAGTATGAAATAGAGAAGAGTTGGGGGAAGACGTTACCGTACGTCAAAGATGGCAGAAGCAGGGTGCTTTGTGGAAGGGGAAGGACTCCCACAGCCTATGACAGACAAGGGGAAGCTGAAGAAGAGGACCTCGCAGACAGGGTCTCTAAGAAGATGGGCAGATCGAAGACCTGGAGGCAGGAACGAGCTAGCCTTAGACGGGCAGAAACCTCCTCCCCTACCAAGGGAGGCAAGAATACGATTGTCGTATTTGGGGGCCACATTAAAAACGTTTAAAGCTGTGAGCCGTATGCAGAAATTTGTAGTGATGCATCAGCTTGGGTAATTTTTTTTTTCTCCCAAAACTGATTTCGTACATTCTGCTAATTTCTGCTGGCAGTCACTATCTGTCTCTCACTGGTGATACGTACTGCCAAGTCGCATGCTTCATGCACTAGCGTCTTAGAGAGAAATCGTATATAGCACTGGTAAGATTTGTCCCCAGACAGGGGCCTTTCCAGCTAATGCCAACATCGGGTTAGGTTCTAGACACAGATTCCAGCAGTTGAGGGCTTTGCTTCTTCGGGCCATTTCTCTCTGAGACATCATCAAGACTTCAGGATATATATCCAAGGCCACCACCGCAGGGATCCCTCACACTCTGAAACGTCTCTTTTAGTAGCACCGATCCCAGCATCTGTCGCATCACGGCCAAAACGCAGATAGAGAGGGAGCGTGCGAAGGACACCCGCTCTCTCAGAACTCATATAGTCAGCGGTTTTTGAATGGTGCCTCAACTCGTCGTAAGAGTCACAAAAGTTTGATGTATTTGATTAAAAAAAAGTCCTTTCCAAATGGCTTTCATTCAGTCTTTCAACAAGATTCTGTACACGTCGCGGGAGAAGGCGAGGCTCACGTAGCTCATCTGCGTGTTCTACATGGTAAACACCAGGCCTTGTTCCTTCAGACCTGCAGTCCAGCCAGCTAGACCGTCTTCTCTTCCCTTTCTCGCCTTTTCTTTCCTTCACCCGTAGCCCTCTTCTCCCTCCCGAGGTCTAACAAGAGGGAAAGAGAGGTGGGAGGAATAAGAGCACTTAAAATGTGGGCCCTATTTTATCAAGGAGTTTTGAGGAATTTTCAAGACCAAGACATCAAAGCCGCCTTTGAGTTGTGTTTGTTCGCTGTGAGGGTCTTGGTGGAGGAGAGACTGTCGTGAGAACTGGCATGTGCAGAGAAGGAGAGGAGATGCGAAAACAAACCGACTCTGAGCAGGACAGGGTGCCCTAACTTGGGTAGTGTTAGGCTCTCGGAGCCAGAAGGCGAAGCTCAGCTGTGTTGGATTCTCGGAGGTCAGGGCAGGGTAGTAGCGTGGGGGAAAGAGAAAGAGAGACAGAGAGAGAATTCAAGAAGCAGGCGTTTGGTTTTTAAATAATCTTTTTTGGCCTCTTGCTCAAGGGACCTATAATGTATAGCTGGTGTTCTCTTCATGAATAGGAACAGACTTAGTCCTCCCAAATGCTAATAAAGCAAAAACTCTCATCTTTTTTCCTGAAAATAATTTTGGCTTATACCCAAAGCAGGACTTGCCTGTGTTTTGGTAAATCTATAGTTAGAATTCATCCTAGCATTTTTTTTCTCCCATAAATAAACAAAGGAGGGAGATGTCCCAACTTAATATTAAAAGAATTACAATTAGGCAATTATTTCTTCTCGGTAAGTAATAAAAAAAAAATCAGATATTGTTTCTCTAGGTTTTAGTACTTTGCAATTGCCCCCTGTGTTCTGTGTTCTTCTAGAGTGCGGTGTCTCACTTAACGTCAGGGCCATTTTTTTGATGCATGTCACAATCAGGATCATGTTGTGTAGTTAATGTTACGTTCGACAAATAACTCTCCATCTTCCTCTGATTGTTTCAAGGCGATGACACGATGACAGGTGATGGGGGAGAATACCTTAGGCCTGAGGATCTAAAAGAACTGGGTGATGACTCGCTACCCAGCAGCCAGTTCCTGGATGGTATGAATTACCTGCGCTACAGCTTGGAGGGAGGCCGATCCGACAGGTATCATGCGAAGCTTATACTTGTTGTCAGCCAGAGGTGTCGGCAACACGTTGTCATGGTGATAATAAAAAAGCAGATGCAATCATTGAGCACTTAAGTGGTACCACTCTCTGCAGTTAGCATGTTTTCTTACTCCATTGTCTAACAACTTTAGGAAGTACCCATTTTAAAGAACAGGAAACTGAGGCCTAGGCCAACTAAATAACTTGGTAAAATCAAACATCTAGTAAGATGCAAAACCATGATAAGTAAGAGCACTCTGCCTTCAAGTATGATGTTTTTAATCATCTGCCACTTTTTTCTCTAGGCAAATCAAAAGGACAGTTTTGCCTTATAGACACTTACTGAGTGTACTGAGTGGTGTCACTTCTGATTCTCCCTGCTTTTTATCAGTATCATAATTTCCGTGAATAAAAGTATGTTGTGAGGCAGAATCAAAAACAAGTGATTTCAGAAGAAAACTGTGCCTGGAACTGACTTTTTTTTTTTTAATGAAAAAGGAATCAGAACAGAACCCCAAATAAGCCTGGATATAAGAATTGATCTGAGCGAAATCTGCAAGAGATGGGCTATTATAGACGAGTCTGGAAGGTTTATATAATATTCTTAAATATACGATCAATGCTATTTTTTGGTTATTACCACCTAATACAAATAGTGCTTGTTAATCTTTGAGGCAAGCTAAGTAAGAACATTCTCTGGTCCCTCATCGGAAGTGTGATCACTAGTTTAAGTCCAGCATGTGGTTGTCCACATAGTGTAATGTCTTTTGCTAATCACCAATCTCAGTCTTATGGTTTGAAAGTTGGCTGCATTGTAAGCTGTTTTATGAATATTCAGCATATTTAGGGTCTAAGAAATAAATATTTTTAGTAATCAATTCTAAGTGGATAATTAGCAAAAAAAAAAAAAATATATATATTTTTTAACAATTCAGTGCGGATATAATAAATGCCTTTCTGTGCCGGGCTGTGTGGTAAGTGCTGGAGATAAGATGCACTTACCAAATTCACAGCCCCGTGGGGTGGGAGAGGACCCAGCTGGTGGTGCGCACAGAGTGTCACTGGAGCTCCGAGGCCCCAGCTTCCTGGGGGAGATGAAGCCAGACTGACCCCGAAGGATGACGAGGAAAGATGGGGAGGGCATCTGAAGGCTTAGCACGGTCATGAGCAAAGGCTCGTGGTGTGTGCGAGACACAGAGTGGCGCTGTGTTGCCGGGGCGTCAGCGTGGAGGATGGGAAATCATACTCGCATGTTCGATGGACCCGTCAGCCAGTGAGATGGAGGATGAATTTTAGAGGAGCGTTGTCAAAAGGCTAAGCCTGCGGGTTGCAGCCGTCTGAGAGGCTGCTCTAGTAGTATTAGCTGCAGTTGTTGAGAGGGCTTGCCCGCTAACCTTGGTGTCGTCATGGAGAGTCATCCTCCAGCTCAGGATACAGAAGGAGGAGCCCTTCTGGAAGTGGGAGTAGGATGGACTGGAGACAGGGTCCCTGTTACAGATACTGAGTTTTGATACATTGATAGATTTGGACCTTATATTTTGAGATTCTTAAATGACCTCAAATTTTAATAAAATACAATATTTAGGGCTTTGCATGAATTCATAATAATTTATGAATAGTGATTACTGCCAGCCAAAATGCCTTTATTTTAAGCATGGTCTCTTATTAAGAATAAGTGCTCGATTTGGTCCTTTTCCCTTCTTTCAAAGTACCTAGGTCGAGCAATAATTTAGAATAATACTTTCTATAAAACAAGATGGCTGGTTTGATGCTTCTACTTAAACTGCGTACTTTTCAGCGTGTAAGGACGGGGGGCATGAAACAAACAAGACATGATCTGTTCTCCAGGTCCACACTTGCATTTCTAGAGCACCAGATGTATTCATGATCTTGGAATTGGAATTACAGGGAGCGTCTCATTTTCATGGTGTTCTTGTTTTATTTTATTTTTTCATTTTGTTTAGGCAATTCAATATGTTACTTTTTTTCGGTGACCATTTTTCCTTTGCATTATTTCTTTATTTGAATTGCTTGCAATAGCACCATGCCCAGGTAGGTATTAACATAGCATAAAAACATGCCCTTCCTGGAAACATCCACATCTCCCTGCTTACTGCTCAATGTGTATGTGTGTTCGTGGGGGTGCTTATATTCTAGAATTATGGATTTATTCTCAAATTAGGGTTTTTATGTGTTAAATTGAGTAACTATTTGAGCCAGAAGAGGTGAACGAATATGTTACTAGAATGAAAGTCTTTGTTTTAACTTTCACAGCTCCACCTTGTGGTTGATAATATATTAGTAAAGCTTCCCCCAAACAACCCTAATTAGCCTATGCGTAGTTGGAGAGGATAGAAGAAAGATTCAGATGCCTAAAATAAAAATAGATGTGGAAGAATAAAAATACAAGCAATTTAATGAACATTAAATAAAAACACAACCGAGTTCAGATTAGTTGGATTTTTGTGTCTTTTTTATTTTATTATTGCTTATAAATTAAAAATGCTGTGCAAATTCAATATAAAATATGAAATAACAGTGAACTGCAGAAGCTTCTTTGTATTTTAAAGAAAACACATTGAAATTTTTGGATATTTATTTGTTCACTAGGGTTTGTAGGATTTATTAGACATCCATTAATTCACCAAGATAGTAATTATCATACGTTTTAATGAAATTATACTTTCATACTAACTAATATGTCCATAAAGCAGTTGTACCATAGTTTTTTTTTTTTTAAGTATAAATTAAGTGCATAACAAAACTCTCGGCACATCTCCTAGCGGAACAACAAGTAAAACTTTATAATTCTATGGGAACGTGTTGTTGTAAGTGTATTAACTGAACAGCAGGACCTCTGACTTAATGAAAAATTAGCAGCCCAATAGCAAAATATTTAAACTTGCTTGTAATGTCTTCAATCAGGTGGCCAATTCCTGATTCAGAGACTTAAATTGTTCCAGACCTTTGTCGTGCTGGTTATTATTTCTTTAGAGAGAATAATTTTCTCCACTGTTAGAATATTCTACCATTATTTCATTTAAGTAGATTCTATGATGTCACAGAAAAAAAAGTGGCCATTAGAAACTATGCACATTGATTAAATACCCAATTAGCATTTCAAAAAGCAGTGAATAGAGTGGGCTAGAATAAAACCCAAAGAAAGATTAGACATATTCATTCTCCCTCCCTTCTCTGTCCAACTTTTTTCACTCTCTGTCTACATATCCTAATGTCTTTCTCTCTTTAATCACCTTTTTGTGGTTGTACGTCACTTTGTTTCTTTCTTTCCTTTCTTCTTCCTCTGTATTTCTTTCCCGTTGGGGTTTTTAGGAAAGAAAAAAAAAATAATAACACCAACACCCTCTACCCCTCACAGTTCAAAACCAATTGAAATAGACCCAGGTATCCGTTAGGTAGATGTCAAAATTCCACTCTTATTACTAACATACCGATTTCAGAACGTGGCTTTACATTCACAGCCAAATGGGCTCTTTAACGCCACATTCCTGAAACAGACAGACTTGTCCACCCGGTCATCGTCACTCCTTGAGAGTCGCAGATGGGACCGGATGCTGGTAGCCACATCACTAGTCCTGTATCCTATAGTGCCTCTTGCCACTTTTGCACTGTTGAGTCATATGAATGTCGCACCTTTAAAGGTGGGAAGTCATAGTCTAGAGCTTTGAATTCTAAATCCATGTGTGGAGATTATATAATTAACAAACCTGAGTCCAACAGAAACCACTGGAGGGGGAAGATGGTTGAGCCCATAAGCAAGCTGTATCATTTTAAGAGGTTGGCCCATCTACTATTTTCCTTTCTTTGGCCCAATTCAAACCAAAATAAAGGAGTATAGGATTTAAGAGCTGCTGATCTAGTGCTGCCTGGTACAAAACACATCCAAGTGGATCTTAGCTGTCTCTGTGGTTTAAAGCAGGAAAAAAAATGATTCATTCCATTAATTGAGACGGGCTTTTGCGGAGACGAAAGACCATTTTCCCAGTAATTTAATCCCCATCCAGGCCTCCGATTCAAGGTCAGGTCAAGAGTCATCACAGCAGCCTGCAGCTAGTTGATGAAGGCCAACATCAGGAGGCACCTGCTTCATGACTGTAAAACCGGCTGTAATATCAGCTGCCTCCAGTTGCTGGGCCCTGGTGATGAATCTGCTGTAGTGGTCCCCAACTTTTTTGGCACCAGGGACCATTTTCATGGGAGACAATTTTTCCACGGACTGGAGGGTGGGGGGGGATGGTTTGGGGATGATTCAAGCACATTACATTTATTGTGCACTTTATTTCTATTGTTATTACATTAAATTATAATATATTATTATTATATTACATTATATATTAATATAATAAAATAATTATTCAACTCCCCGTAGGTTGGGGACCCCTGTACTGGGTATCCAGCCTGTTCCTGCCCCAGCTCTTTCAGGAGCATCAATCTTCTACAAGAGCCTATATAACATAAAATAGCTAATTTTCAAGTTGTATTTATATTTCATTTTATCATAAACACACAGATTTAGATAGATGTAAACACAGAGGATCAGACAATCGACTCTTTTGATTCATGTCACTTATGCTCTAAGACTTGAGGTCTTTTTTTTTTTTTTGGCATAAATCTACTTGCAAAAAGAAGGGAGGAATCCCTGGATTATCTGCACGAATTATCTACGAAGTGATGTTTTCCTCAAAGACAATTGAAGTTGGCTATGTTGACACCTCATAAAGATGATAGTACATGACTTAAAAAATTACATGTATTTGCAAAATGAAAATAGTTTCTATTAACAAGTATGCTAACTTGACATTTAGTCCATAATTCTACAGTGCTTCACTGGCCAAATACTAGCTAAAAGTAAACGAAAGCTTGCGCCTATAAATATTGTGAAAGCTTGAATATCTTTTTTTTCCCTTATGGGCTTTGGGCTAATATTTTGAATACGGATCTTTAATTCTTAGACTCATATGTATAAAATATAGCTTATTTGAGATAACCATCTATTTGTCATTTCATTTTACAAATTGATTAAGAAGGAATGAAATTGCATTTCTGCAAATGTCAAGTTTTACCTATCACCTTCGAGTATGTCATTCAGAACTCGGAAATTCAGATTCATCAAAAATGTAAAGCACTGATTATCAAGGCCTAAATCCCATTTCGAAACCGAACCTTATTTTTGGTCAGTGTCCATTGGCAATTTGTCTTTGTGCTGGCAGATGTGTCTGTTCTGGGCTGGTGCTTAGAAACGGTTCCTTGTGCTCTTGCATCTCATCGCCACGGCAACCAACACTCTTTGGGGCTCCCCTCACCACACACGGTTCCTGCAAAGGGGACGGTGCTCTCCTTTGAAATAATAGCGTTGTTGGAGTTACCGGAGACAAACAAGAGGAGCTGCACTTCCGCAGGAAGCATGCATCTGGTCACAGTTCATTTCACTCTGTACCTTCCAGGGGGAGAGCACCGACAGTCAGTCATTCCAGTTTAGAGAGGAGGAGAAAGAGGCATGGGGAGAGAATGGACACCAATGAGCGAAAGTGAAACCTGGGCTTTCGTTTTGTTCTTCTGTCTGAGGGCTGTCTACATTCCTCTTAATATTTTTCCTAGTTGCAGGGAGATTAACAATTTAACACAGATTTAAGCAACCTATCCTAGAATTATTTCCTGTGTGAATTTCTCGTCTTGGCAGTAAGTCAACTACAGTTGCTGGTTTCAAACATTTCTGGGGGAGAAAATGCATCAGATTAGGAGTATCAAATTTTAACTTCTGGATTCCCTTGTGCCCTGGCCATTGAGCGGCAGGAACCTGTCAAAGGATGTGTTAGTTTAGCTGTTAGACAGCGAGGGAGGACAGCGCAGAGACCCGGGTCCCCCTGGAAGTTGCACTGTTGGCTAATGCTCGCTTTCTTCACTCTCCTGCTTGGCTCATCATCTTATCCTCCCAACCATCCCACTGCTGTTGGTATATGACCATGACCTCCTGCCAACCTACCAGCCTTCGGTCCTTCAGTTCCGACAGGTCTCACACCCTGAGCCATGCCTCCTACCTGCGGGACAGTGCTGTGATTGACGACTCAGTTGTCATCCCTAGTCACCAGGTAAGTGACATCTCTTTGCATTCTGGAAAGCTTTTAAATGACCTGATGCTGCTAATGTCCTGAGAAAGTTTTCAATCTTAAAAAAAAAAAAAAATCCTTCTTAATTTGGTCGACAAGCTAGAATAAAAGGGTTTTCTCCTAAAACGTGAAAAATGTTCTCTACTTTTTTAATGAACAGAGTTTTTCTGAAAAAACTATACTGCTTGTTTCTTCAAATATACCGAATTCTCCTGTGGAGAGTGTATGTGTAGATTAGCTTTTTAAAATAAAATCTCTGTGAAAGGAAGAAGTGAGGTAGGGTGCATGTAAGGTAAGAGATGAAAGGTACAGGTTAGAATATATATCTTTCAATATTTAAAATCGTTAGCTATGGAGAAAGGCTTACAGTTTATTCTGGAATATTTTAATTTTAGTTACGATTTTATCAGTTTGGAGGATTGGCATGAGGAAAGAGATGGATACCTACAGTCTTCAAAAACAATTACACTAATGTAATCTTATATCAGTGATATAATTTAAAAGGGATTGCATTTAAAAAGATTTGTTTTAAATGCACTGGTCCTATATTTTTGAATGAAAGTTTTTTCAGGTGATACCACTTCCCTGCAATGCTACTTTTTAGATTTCATCCTATTTTACTTTAATGGAAGCAAAGTATTTTTATTAAATCCAGTGTTCTTTGTGTTTAGGTGTCAACTCTAGCCAAGGAGGCAGAAAGGAATTCTTATCGTCTAAGCTGGGGCACTGAGAACTTAGACAACGTGGCTCTTTCTTCCAGCCCTATTCATTCGGGGTGAGTAAATCAATATTATGTATCCAGATCAAGAAGAAAAAGAGATGGGTGTGAAAATAACAGCTTTGTCCAGTAGCTTTAGCGGATGGCTAGCTTACAGGGGAGGGGAATCTTTGTTTAAACTTGCAAATAACATTGCTTTATCCAACATGGACTCTATCTACACAACCCAACCAGCAAAAAGAGTTGATTTCAGCATTAAAAAAACTATTGTTTTAAAATAACTGGTAGAATTGCGTCAAACAGCTTGCTCTCTAACCGGAACGTACTGGTGGCCTCCCTACTGTTCACCTGCTGTCTTTAAGACATCTTTTAAAAAAAAATGGGCTGAATCATTTGATTTCTAGAAAGTTTCTATTTACTAAGGTTGATGAATTGGTTTTGGAAATGAATGCCTTTCTCACATATTAATGCATTTAAAATAATGTTTACAGAAGTTTGAATCACACGAGTATGTAGAGGAGTTTATATGCTGTTTGAAGTAGGGATACAAATGAAAAGGGAAATTTGAACTCAACCGATCAGGTTCTGTTAAAGTTGTCGCCTTATAGCCATTCAGAGAGTGCAGACGCCACTGTTTCAGCAATGCTTCCTGTTTATATGAACTCATTAAAAAGTAGGACTTTGGGTCATACTTTCAGACATACTTAACATTGTTCCTAAGGTGTTCAATTATGTGGAATGAAAATTCCTTAAGGAGTTTTAAACTGTGATACTCTTCCAAGTGGTTTTTTCCTTACATTTTTAGTAGTTTGAAATAATACGGTAATATCACAAACACATATAAAATTCTCATTTTCTAAATTTAATTACTTTTTTAAAAGCCCTACTCATATTTTATATAACGAAATACAATACTTTGGTTTTCATTATTATCCCAAACTCCTTGTTCAAAATCCCATAATTATTTTGAGAAGTACACCCTTTCTTGTTCTTATCATTCTAAAATATTCTCCTTTCAGGAAATCGTTCCAAGATATTTTAGTTGAACATCTTGGACTTCTTGGTCAAATCTTCTACTAACTAAAGGTTCCTAGAAGAAAAAAATTAGTTATGTAGATATTGAAAGTAATCATAATACTCTTTTCCTTGTGAAATAAGTGAAAGCTAGTTCCTAATGCAAGAATTATTCAGGGGAATTAAAATAACAGACAAATTAAATCCCATTCAAATTTACTTACATATTTCAAAGTGAAAAAAGAGAATTAAAATCGTACACCTATAAATTATTAAAAAAAACATAACATTGCATTTTTTTTTTTTTTT
>VBSM01002912.1:4878900-4892629 GCA_008086735.1 Cheirogaleus medius
CCCGGCCATAACATTGCATTTTGCTATTAAATCTCTCAACAATGGTGAATGAGAAGGAAATGAAGGCTGGACGTTGAAGAATAATAGATAAGAATTTCAAAACCATGGTGAAGTATTTAAAGACCATATCCAGCCTACAAAGTGATGAGATTATTTTAGGTAAAATGTAATTTTAACTATTAATAACTGAATCTACAAAGGAGTCAGTAGTGTGGTAATAATACTTCAATTTTTAAAATAAATCATTTACATTATAAAGGAACTTTTTAAAGAAGTTTTTTAATTACTGAAGGGAAATAAAATACTCAGTTTAAGTACATCAATTACATACCAATTGTGTAAAACTCGATACACCTATAAGTAATTATGGTTGATTTCTTATAATTAACCAACAACATCCAATGGCTAAAGATTAATTATTTATTAAGGAAAGGATCCTTAAAACCATAGCCTCCAATAACGCAATTTTTCTGTCAATTTCAAACATTTAATATTGACTCTAAATAATTCTCAACTTTAGCTGTACACTAGAACCACTTAGGAGCTTTCAAAAATACTAGTGCCCTGGCCTCAGCCCAGACCTCAATCCAGACCAATTTCATAGGGATCTCTGTTTTAGGGGCCTGTCATCGGTATTTTCTACAAGAGCCAATAGTCCAGATGTTTCATATAAACCGTTATAGAAGAGGAAAACTTTGCTTAGTAAAGCTTTGGTTATTAGGGAAACCTAGTTAATTAATGTATAGCTATTTCTATCAAATGTTCTTTATCTGTTCCATTCACATATGTATTCATTCTTCACACATTTATCTAATTCCACAATGTACCAGAAATTATGCCAGGCGCTAAGGGAAATAGATAAGTAAGGTCTAGCTCCTGCCTTTAGGAAACTCACCTATATGTTATTATTTAAAGTTGGAAGACACTTGATCTGTGAAAGAGAGCGAAGCAGGGTGGTTAAATGTGTGCTTTGGAGTCGGACCTACCAGGATTCAGATCCTGACACTGACAATGTGTGACACTAGGCACAAGTTACGTAAAATCTCTGAGTTTCAGTTTACTTATCTGTAGGATGAGAGTTATATCATTGATCCCGTAGAGGAGATTTAAAGATTAAATGTGTTTTAAATAATTAGCACTTGCCCTGGAAAGAATAAGTACTCAATAGATTATAGCCATTAGTATTTATACAATCCCCATACACATGTTCCAGATCTTTCACAAATTGCACATCAGTTAAGCAAAATGTATCCCGAATCCTCTACATGACAAAACCAACGTGGTTCAACACATGATGGTAGTGTTTGACTTTTTGTTAGTTTTATCAGGTAAATGATCATCTATTAGTGGCTCTAGTGTTTGAACAAACACAATGCAACAGATGACTCTAAAAGTATGGGTAATTGTCACTGAAAACTCCATGATTCTGAGTTTCATGGTATTTGAAAGCTGCCCTGATATTAGTATGTATAAGTAACATTCCTCATACCATGTCATGTAACAATGATTTCTTGTAATTCTATTCATCATATACCAGGTTTCTGAATAGTACCTTTTTTATATTTTTTTGAACAACTAAGTTTCCTTTTCATTAATTTATAAGTTCTTAAGCCACTTCAAACTTTGCCCAAAATGTAAGAAAAAAATGACATTTTGACAGGGGGATAATAAAGTTAGCTTTTTATGCATGTGCCACTAATTTGTGTGTATAATGTTCTATTAAATTTAATAAAGGGATTTCAGATTAATAGAAGACACAGCTTCTACCAATAAGCAGTATTGGCGATTTTATTTTACCTCTAATCTATGTTTCCAATGACTAATGCCCATGACTAGAGAAGAAGAGGTATGAATGATTTTTAAAAAATCTGTTCTGCCCCTAGATACAGCCAATATCTGGCGAAAGAAAGACTAATAGTAATATTTTTGTTGTTCTTTAAAGAGTTGCCTAATGATTCACAATGACTGTAACCAACAGTTATTTCTAGCATCCCACTCATGATCTTACCAACACAAGCTTGGGCAAGAATTTGAATTTTACAATTCTTCATTTCCTTAGTGCATAATGAATTAGAAGACGTAAGGCACAATTCCTAGCAAATGCTAGCTTTATAACGCATCTTAAATATTGTTATTCCAAAGGTCATCAGTTTTGTAGTGCTGAAATGACAGCAAGTACTAACAATTACATGTCCATTCGTGACATTGTTAAGTTAATTTAGTTGCTCATGCGTTTCATAACACTAAGGGTTTTTAGACACATGAAGATAGATGAAGAAAATTGTTTTATAATAAGTAGCAAAACAACTGTTTTGTAAAATTAGATTTCTAGTCGAATAGACATATATTCTTTTGTATGTCATGCAGTGTTGGGAACACAAGAGAACCGTGTGAAACATATAGAGGGTTTTAAGGAAGAGCAGACCTGTACCTAGGAGTGGCAGGCAGAACTTAGAGGGATTAGACACTGTGACCCATGAGGAGGATAGCAGTCCCCAAAGCTGGGGACAAAGTCTTGACAAAAGCACCAAGACTTTGCTTGCATAGTTTTTCGTTCCCTTGTAGTAGGTAATTAATGTTACCTACTCTGCCTTATAGTTTATGCTACTGTTTGTCCTTGAAGCTATTCATTAAATTGTGCCTTTCTGTTTGCGTTTATTCTGTGGTAGCCCTAAAGGGCGTTTTCATTATTTTTAAAGTATTGCAGGTATGAATGAAAAGCTTTTGCATCAAAACTGAGTCCGTCAAACCAAAGACTTGTTGTTTTTCATTATGATACCCCTTGATGTTTTGCAGCTTTTTGGACACTTAGACTTTGTTAAGTGCCCTCACAAGCCGATGTTGAATGAGGCTACAAATCCCATTTCCAGTGATTTTATAACATCCACAGTTCCCTAAACTGGGAGTCACCACAAAGCCCCATCCCTTGCTCTTCTCTCGGCATTTGTGTAGAGCTATGTCTCATTTGGATTTTCATTTTTTTCGATGAATACTGTATCGGTATATAAATAATATATTTCAGTTGAAAGTCTCTTCTGAGTTTCTTTTTTATATTTCACTTTACCCATTCCTTCTCTGTGCTAAAGTATCTATTCTGTTGCAGCCGCGCCTCTCCATGTCTTGATCGTGACAACAGCAGGTGAACTTCTGCATACTTCTCCTCTGACCATGTGCCTATTCCTCTTCTCCTTTCTCCATCTCCTTCCACACATCCCCTGCCTCAGGTTGCTTTAGTGTGAAGATACCTAGCCAAAGAGACAGTTCTATTAAAGGTTATGATTTTAAGTGGCACTTACAAGGGTTTTTTTTGGTCCTGTTTTTTGAGTTTTTTTAAAAATACCATTATTCTAGATGAGCCAAAGGCTGAAAGTTTATTAATAGCACATTTCCTTGCTAGTACTGCTTTAAATGCAACCTTTTGATATTTTAGAAATTGTACTCTAGAATGGCTTAGTCAGTGTTCTAAAAATATTCATTATTCGGTTGTCTTGATAAACTTACTTTTAAAGGTTCCTATCAGACTGCTAATTATAGTAGTTTTAGTATATAGTCATCTGATACTACAAGTTGTCAGTCTACAAAAAAGGCAGTTTTATATTTCCGTTTTTGAAAACTTTTATCTCCATCCTTAAACTTCTTCCCCAACACACACTAAATATTATTTTTCTTTACATGAACGCAGTGATTGATAAATAATTGGTGATTTTACCATTTTGAACCACTTTTTTCAAAGCCATTTTCCATCAGTTTTTCAGTTTATGGAATTTGGAGGGTTAGGAAGGGATTAATAGAATTACAGAGGAGAAAGAACTCAAGGTATGATTTTCTCCCAGTACCTCCAGACTGAGATGGGATGTGAGGCCCTCTTGCTATGTATGTGTGGATCACTGAAGCACCCTGGGGATGTTTTCTTCCCGTTCTTTCACCTACTAACTCACTCTGAATGCTGCAATCTCCTCCTCCCCGTCCCCATCCCATGGTCCTGAATGAATTAAAAGAAAAACTAAGGATTAGTAACTTTTGGGGTGGAGGATGGTAGTCCTCAAAAGACCGAATCATTGTTTTCTGCTCCCTCCTCCGAAGCATGTACCTGTTTAGCTAACCAAATTGCGTATCTGCAGGCAAGTCATTGCATAATAACGGTGGATTGCTTCCGCTTTCATTCCTTTTAAATTGTGATAACATTGTATCTCACAATTTAGAAAACTTCAATCCGAGTTTCTACTTTGCATGATTGCAGAATTTCGTTTGGAGAGTGAGATATGCAATTAAGGCTGAGTGTGTGGCGTGATATTTTTTTGTCGGTACAGTCTTAAGTCAATGTTTAGTGCAGTATGTGTACACATTTTCTGCAAAGTAGCTGTTTTAACCAGAAAGCAAATATAATATATATTTCTTGATGTCACAGCAGTTTCTTTTCCAACGAGGAATTTTTTCAGAGCATCTGAAATGGAACATTTAAGTAGGTTTCCCAACCTAGTTAACAGTAAATGGTACATAGAATTTTAATACTGAGAGGCGACTTAGAGTTTTAATTGAAGGCTCTCCTTTTATGGATAAGAAAACTGAAACCTAAAGATGTTAAGTGACTTTCCTGGGGTTACAACATTAATTCAAGGCAGATATATCTAGACCAGGGGAAGAACATGGTACTCACCCTCCGTGATGTGCTCTGTGATGATAGTATTTTTATATCTTATTTAAGTAGTAAATTTCATAAACTAATAAACACTGCATCATCCCATTAAACTATTTAGCACAGTTGCAGATTCATTCTAGGTATTCAATAAATGTTAGTTTCTCCATTTATTTTTCAGATGATGTATTATATTATGTTATCATTCTTAAGATATTCAAAAAATATAAAATCCTGTGGGTGTAGAGAAAAGAAAATGATGAGAACAAGCATTTATTGAATTCTATTTGCTTTACCCACACGTGACTTAATTCTCACCACAACCTTAAGTGGTAATAGAATTATCTTTCATTGACAGGTGAGGCTTCAGTCCTAAAGTTTATAGACGACAAAGCTGAGCTTCAATCCATGTACCATCTTTTCTGCATATATTTAATCCTACATTTTTAATTTAATTCTTTCCATCTCAAATGTTTATATGCATTATATTGTCTCATTTTTAATGTCTTGCAAACATGAGAAAAATCACATTTATTCAATCAACTCTGATTTGTGAATTAATTCATCTCATGACTCACAGCTTCCAACCTTTCACTTTTTCCTGATACGTACACGTAAATGGTCTCTTACAATTTGCTTTTTTGCAATTGTTTTATACGTTGCAGAATAACTATCCTTGACTATCCTCTAATTCTGTTACCTGTCCAAGTAGTGGCACTTTTTGATATTCTGATATTTTTAATGAAAATGCTCAAATGCTTACAGAGTTTTGTACTATAAACTATTGAGATTAATTGACTAGCATATTGACTCTTATCAATGGACTTTTTATCAGCACCTAGATACAAATTTGAGTCATTATTTTTCCTATTCCTTCTTATTTAAAGAAAAGATTTCTTTTATTATGCAGTTCTATAAATTCAGCATTTATTAGTTGTTTATTTAGCAGTTATATTATTTGAGTCTAATTAGATTAGAATTTTTTTGCTAGATTTATAAACATTTTTACTCATTCTCACTATTGATATTTAGCTCTTTTGTGTCTTCCAATCTTTTCGTTTATGTCCTGTCATCTTTCCGTTTCACTTTCTTTTCTCTCTTTGCTTTCTCTATCTAAAGAAAATTCTGTCACTAAAACTTGTTGGCTTTTTTTTAGTCTGTGTCCTTCAGTTACTTGACAAAAACATAAATCCTTGTCTCCTTTAGAAATTTAATATTTTTCTCTGAATTATGCATATTGGCACCTTAATTTTTCCAATGCGCTTTGCATTTTGGTGCAATACTTAAATATTATTTTCCAGATCTATAATGACACAGAGATCCTTGTAGGTAAATTTATCTAATAGCAGTTACAGTCTTTTAAGTACTTTTATTTTTATTTCTCCATCTTTGGTCTTTCTTCATATAATTTTCATTCCTAATAAAATTATTTATTGTGTTAGGTTCAAACTCTTTGTTTTTGTTTACTCCCACTTCCTCCTAATCCTCTATCAAGAGAAATAAATATATCAGGTCTCTCATTTTGGAGCAAGAATAGGCCTGGAGAATATTTAACATTAAGGATAGTCCTTCCCAACTGCTTTGCCACCTCTGAGTTTAGTGACTGGAATGAATTCTGACTGCTCTGATTGTCCAGAGACCAAAGAATTAATTTACCTCCTACGTTAGCCTTCTCTGTCAGACATAAATATATACAACTTGCCCTGTTCATTCTTCCATTCATTCGCTTATTCAACAGTTATTTATTGGCTACCTACTATGTGCTCCATCCACACTGTGCTAGGCACCAGGGAACACAGGAAGAAATATAGAGAACATAGTCACTGCTTATGATATGGCTCCCATATGGGGACTTACTTATATAGTCCTTTCTCATTGACCAGGAGAGTAAGCAGTTCTAAGCAGTGATGAAACCATCATGGGATATCTGGGATTAGACTGTGGCAGCAGGTGCTGTATCTTTACTTGCTGTACCCTCAGTTCCCAGCAGGGCACCTGGCACTTACTAGGAGTGTGAAAAAGGTTGCATGAAAAAAGGAGCATAGACATTGGGGACCAAGTGAGAACAAAAAGAAGGTTTCAAGAGGAACAGCCAGTGACACAAAATCAGGGAAAGTAATCTAACACCTAGGTATTTAAACATTGTTATAGCCAAGAACACAGCTGCTTCAATTCACTCTTTAGAGAATGAACCACCAGAAGATATGCTACCTGTTCTTCTAGATGGAGACTTGATATTGTATAGGCCATAAACCGTCCCTGGAATAAATAAAGTGTGGAAACTTCTCAACGCCTTCAAAAGGTACAAATAGTATTGAGGATCGATAACATTAAGCAGATGCATAATAATAATTCCTTATTAATTTGAGCTCCAGTTAGGAGCATCAATGGAGGTAATAACCAAAAGATGAAAAAAAATCGAAGGAAACATTAATCTTAATTCTCAATGAGTCAGAAATAGTGCAGTGAATTTGGAAGCAGTACTAGTAGAAACTTCAATAATTTTTTTCTACTTGTTTACACAATTCTACATAATATCATACCCCATAAGAATAACAAAATGGAAAGAAAATCTTTATATCCATCTAGAAGCATTATCAGGTTTTTTTTCATTTTTTTTTTTTCTTTTTGTGAGCGATAGAACATTTTGAAGTCAGGTAAAAAGGAAATTTTTCAAAGAATTCATACGTAAAGACTAGTAATAAGAAAAGCAGCATTTTCTCATTACATTTGGATGAAGACCAGAAACATCAGCACTTCAGTACTGAACTGTTGATTGTACTTTCCAGTTTTCACCCCTTCCTGAACACCGGAAGGGCCAAGTGTGAATGGTGGCCCCGCCTGGCTCCTGCATGCGGGAGGGTGTGCCGCCCCCTCCTGGTCTCATGCTGCATGACGCGCTCCCGACAGACGCTCTGAGCTCCTTCGCACCCGTTTTTATCACTAGCAACAGGATTTCTGTTTAATAGCATGTTTAGTGAGTTCTGTGTTCTGCCATGAAGACAATGCTAAGATATTTTTCCTTCATTTGTCTAAAAATAACATAAATGTATATTGTGTTTATATCCCACAACTTAACTCTGATAAACCACCCTTCAGACGTTTTAAATGTTATCATGGAGACGATGTCTAGGTGTGGCGAAGCTGTTATGGTATGATTCTGTGCTGGTTAAGTTATAAGTAGATCCATGATGCACCTCGATTTTGGTGTAAAGATCTTGCAAATGCAGCAAAAACAGGGAGAGGCGCTAATGTAATTTGTGCAAGAGTGTTTGTATGTGTCTTCGTGTATATGTGCACAACGGTTAGATTGCTGCGGTGTTTAATATTTGCTCCTTGACAGAGTGAGTGCCTGAGAGAATGTAACGACTGTCATGACTAACACAGTGACAAACACTCAAATTAAGCTGGATTAGGATCTTTTAAGAGCATCCTCAAGCAAACAACTTCAAAGTCAAGACAAACCTCTTCTCTTGGTACACTTAAATAAGCAAACCAAGTCACCTTGGATTATGGTTCTCCTTTCCATGAACACTTCATTCTTCCCTGCCCAGCCCCCCTGTCTCAGTTAGAATGGCATGACAGAGAAATTTCTACTTAAGAAGTGAAAAAAATATATTTTAACCAGCAAATTGGTTCTATCCCAAACATTTAGTTATTTTGTTTTCTTCCTCTTTAGAATGTCATCGGTTAAAAACCTGCATCCTGGGTAAGATGAGGTTGGAGCAGGATGCAGAACAACTGCAATTTGGTGTTTCTTCTCTGCTGTGTCCTTACATTATTTCAGCATGTGGATTTTTCAGCACATACATATAAGGAAGCGGAAGTCTTTGTATTTATAACCAAAGGAAACTTGTCGATGTTCTTTATATAATTTTATTCCATTTTCATTCAAAATCAACTGGACCTATTTTTAATTTACAGTCTATATTTAATGTCACCATTGTCAACAAAAGCCAGAATTTTTCTTTAGTGACAGATCAAAATAATGCAAAAAAAAAATCAAGTCATTGCTAGAAAGTCAAATAATTTTTAAAAACAAATGTCATACCACCACGCATTTAAAGAATAATTTTTAAAAAAGAGAGATGTTTTGAGAACAAAGCATTATGGAGAAAAATTTACTGGACAAAGCTTGCTTATCTGCCTCTGATTTTTCGAAACGTATCTGCTCTTCTATTTTGGTTTTTAGCTTTCTGGTTAGTTTCATGGTGGACGCCCGAGGGGGCGCCATGCGGGGGTGCAGACACAACGGGCTCCGGATCATCATTCCGCCTCGGAAATGCACCGCCCCGACGCGAGTCACCTGCCGTCTGGTCAAACGCCACAGACTGGCCACGATGCCGCCCATGGTGGAAGGAGAAGGACTGGCCAGTCGCCTGATTGAAGTTGGACCCTCTGGTGCTCAGTTCCTTGGGTAAGGGTTTCTGATCAGCCCCCCCACTTTGTCACCCACGAGCTTGCGTCCTGTACGTGAGCTCGCTGGGATGGAATGGAAAAAGGTACGTCAAACCGTTTTGAAAGAAGATTGGCTCCTATGAAATTTTTAAAAATTGGAAGTAGCACCTGGGTGAGTGTTTGACTCCACTCACATGCCTGTGATTTGAAGGCATGCATGAGTTAAACGTGTAGGTTGATTATTATCCTTTCTCTTTGGATGTTATAGTAGCTGCCAGACTCCCAATGTGAATAACCATGTTTTTAGCCAAAGGTAGGTATTTTTTTTTTCTCGTCCGAGAACGTTTAAGTGGTAAAGTCCTAAAGAAAAAAATGCTGCTCTATTCCAAACCTAAATTGAAAGTCTCACGTAGTTTCAAAACAGAATCATTATGTCCCCTTTTGGAAAGCAGGGCTGCTTTTACAGAGTACCCTAAAAACTTATTCTATGTGATTTGTTTTTTTCTGCTATCAGAATTGCTACCCTGAGCCTTATGATTACACTGGCCATCGATTTAGCCGCAGTCCGCATTAAGACAAAAACATCAAGATTAACTTTGGCCATGCTCTTTTTAGCAATTTCGAGCAGAAATTAGCATTTCTTCTTTCGTCTGTTTGTTTGTACGGCTGCGATTACGTTCAAGCGGCATCTCAATGTGCCAAGAAATGACAAGCTACTGCTGAACACTAGCGACAGGATGAAGTTTTGGAGGGGGACAAGTTTCAAAACACTTTGAAACAGATCAATTGTATTTAAGTCTTGTCATATCAAGTCTTGGTGCTTGAAAAACTGGGGGGAAATAATCCTAAAATTTATGAACTCTTACTTTGTCAATATCATAGTGGGAAGCGGTTTTCTTGCTTTAGAACTTGAGAAATGTTCTAAAGTTTTGTAATTTGGGGCAAACTATTAGCAGGTTTCTCCAAATTATATTCACACCTGAACGGGGGTGTGTTTATAGTTCCCAATTATACAAACCACCTCTCACTCATGTCCTCCTCTCAGACAGACCAGAGTTTTAGAAGGAGCCTGTGAAGTTCTGGGATGCATCAGAACATGCCATTATGTTTGGAGCAATTCCCGGATGATTCTTTTCATATTCAGTATATCAGACCCTTTCCCCCCGATGCTCAGGTAGTTTTAGTCTTTTTTAATAATCTTCCAATCTGTTGGGGAATATCCATGAAAACATCTGGTCTCTGTACAGAGCAGAGTTTTTATCATATTCCCAACAGCTTGTCCTTCCGGTGGAGCATTTCCCCTCCCACCTTTTTTTGGCTAGTGCCCTGGCGGTGAACCTACAGAGGGACCGATCTGACAGCTGGTGCTCTCCTTGCACAGATGTGCCTCCATTGTACACTTTGGGTCTCAGTTCGTTGCTCTCTGTGACCGATGGAGCAATCAGAACCAAACGCAGCGTGAAACCAGAGTTCACCCTGTGGATCAGCCGGTGATGCTGGGGTTCTGCGGAAAACCATACCTGAAGCTTACTTATGTTCTTTCTTTCACTGCTGCTTTGGATGTACTCAGTAAACTTCACCTGCCAACTGCTCCTCCCCCACTTAATGAGGGAGAAAGCTTGGTCAGCCGCATCCTTCAGCTGGGGCCTCCTGGAACCAAATTCCTTGGGTAGGAGTGACTTAAAACAAATTGATGGCTGCTGGGTCCCCATTCTTCTCCTTCTTCTGCAATATGATTTCTCTTTTTGTCATTGTGCCCATGACATGTCCCTCTCTCTATGATTTAAATTCTGTATAACCTATCTTTAGTGGACCATTTCTGACCCTTGTGGTATGTGACTTTTATTTTTGAGTGATGTTTTTTATATCTTTTCCCTTAAAGTGCTGTGACCTTCATTTTCGTTGAAGCATGAGATCTGCCTAGTTGTACCATGTGCTAGTTACGGTGTTGCTATGATGAATTTGGAGTCTGTTACCAAAGCAACCTGGACTCAAAAATCAAAAGTCTCTGTATATTTCGAGGATGAATGTGACCTAAACCTCGTAGGGCAGTGCATGTTCTGGATCCTGACTATAATAGGCATTGGACACAATCGGCTGTCTGCTGAAGGGCTCAGTTAGGGCCACGCTGTGTACACATGCCTATTGTTTCCTTGAATGAGGAAAATTTAAGCAAAAACCGTGAGTGCATGGCTCCTTAGTTCACAAGTAGTCAACGTTTCTGACATCTCCTCATTTTACGACACATCAAATTATGCAGCGTTTAAGCCATCTTCTCTCTTAAACCATTTTGTCATTCGCACCTTGTAGAAAATGTTTTAGGAGATTGGCACATCTCATAGATATGCATGCACATTTCTTTTGGTTAAATGTGTTCTACTTACATTTATCAAAGGAGAAGTTCCAGAATGCCACATGCACTCACAGGGAAACATCCTTTGGCTTAAGGTAGCAGCATGTACCTGAGGACTGGTGCCCCTGAGGTGGAGTGCTACTGTGTGACCATCTGCTAGCCAGTAGGCGCCAGAGGATGGCCCGCTCTGTCCCTGTCCCCAGAGAGAGGAGAATTCCAGGTCACTTTGCAACAGACAGAGTGGAGGTGCTTGTCTTGCTGCTGATTAGCTCCCGTCCACACTAAACCTTCTGCATTGCTGTGCCAGGCCCGTCATCGTGGAGATCCCTCACTTCGCGGCCCTTCGAGGAAAGGAGAGGGAACTCGTGGTCCTGCGCAGTGAGAATGGGGACAGCTGGAAAGAGCATTTCTGTGAATACACGGAAGATGAACTGAATGAAATTCTTAACGGCATGGATGAAGGTACCTTCAGATGAAGGGTTTTATAAGAAATGTGAAGTGGAAGCAGGAACACGATGCATTTCTTTTCGATGACCTAGCAGGGGAGTGTGTGTGGCCCTTGTGCGACTTTCCTACAGCAGGAACCTGCTGTGCTTAGCGGGAACGCACAACACTTTCACTTAACCTTGCTTCTGTTACATTCAGACAAATAAAACCATTTACAATAGCAAACACCCCATTTTAATAAGGCGATACAGCATGCTTCTGTCTTTAATGTAAACTCTTTTGAACCTAAAACAGGAGAAAGAATAAATATTGTTGTTTCATAACAAAACGAACTAATACTGGATAAATCCATGATTTTTAAAAATTAGATATTTAAGATACTCATAAAACGTGCTAAGCTATTCTGTTATAGAACTTAACTTACATCTGCACATAACTAATACAGGATAATATAATTTCGTCTTAACTATTATTAGGGAAAATTAAGTTCATTCAATCTTCTGCCTATCATTCAAATAGGGAGTTAGCCAGGGTTGAATTGCACACACATGCATACACATCTAATTGAGCGACTTGGTTTTTCATTAGAACTTTAATCTCTGTAAATCCTAAATCTGTTTTGGGCTTTTAACCACAGGTTGTCAGGTTTCTGTTTGACTAGAGTACACTGGCTCATTCTCAGCCTTCCAAAGGTTGCTCAGAGAAAAGGCCCTAGTTCTAATAGAAGGAGGCACATTCCACTTTAACTACACAAATAGGGCAAGTGGAAGGAGTAAGAAATTTTTCCCTCTAGCTGTGTACGTCAATACTTTGTAAGCAAGGTAAAAAAAGATCAGGATTTTTATTGATAAAGCTTCTTCCCTGCAATATTTAGCTGCTTCTACTTCTTGGGAACCATTTCTTTTCCTATCATTTAGGTTTAGGATATCTTCCTCAGAGATATCTACCTGTCAATGACATTGCTAATAAACATTAATATCTTGCCCACTCCTAACTTCCTACATATGTAAAAAGCTCATTTTAAAACAAAGAATCAGATTTGTTTATGTTTGTAAATTTGGAAATATGTTCTTTTATAAGTAGATGCTAGTATTTGCTAGTGCATCCATCTCCAGTTATGTATGATCAGATCCTGGGACTTCTCACTTTGATAATCTATTTGTGCCTAGCTGTCAAGAGAAACATAGTTGTTGCTCGTGCTTCTATCATGAATTGTAAATGATTTCTAAAAATGAACAACTTTCCTTAATTCTTTAAAATTCCGTGATCCCCTTAGTTCCAATTTCTACATTTTAAACCAGTCTGATTTTTTGTGTTGCCTTAAATATCTACACTAATGCAATTTATAAAGAGCTCATGGTCCCATCTTCCTGATATCATCCGGGGAATATTGAAACCCTGAATACATAATCACTGATCTTTTCTTATGTCCACAGTGACTATTTCACACGCAACCATCACACCCAAGTAAATATATAAATACGAACCTTTCCCTTCCAAGACAGATTTTATTTCTGCACTACTCCCCTGAGAACCCAAAGGTCCATATTACTTCTTAAAACCACAATAACTTGGCCTTTGGGCTAACTTTGAAATTTGCAAAGAAAAGGAGCTCGTGAACAACTTCCTCTCCATCACATGAGCCAAGAATAGAACAGGTTCATTTTCATTCCCTATTTGTCCTCCTGCCCTCTCATTTACAAAGGTGGCCCTGCAGTATGGCATCTGGAATGAGATGCTTTTCTTTCACAGAGCCCTGGAAAGTCCTACTTTTCACAAAAGAAGAAAATAAAATGCAAGCTAAATACTGGCAGGTCTTGAAAGATTGCAGTTTTTCTTTCTTTTTCTGATGTTGTTAGGTTAGCCCTGCTTTTTTAATCTTTCTATTGCTTTTT
>VBSM01002912.1:4900763-4932121 GCA_008086735.1 Cheirogaleus medius
TTAAACCCCCCGCCCCATTATTTTTTCAACCATGTGTCTGCCAACCCTTTTTATTAAGTTTTCTCAAGATCTCTACTGAGGATTGTACCACTTCTGGTTTCCTTATTTTGCCTGATTGAAGATAGGTTCTTAGAGAGTACCATATTAAGCAGTAGCTGCTCGGGGGTAATGGATCCATTTAACACAGACAATTTTATAATGAAGCTAATATTTGTTATCGTTGATGTATGGAAATCATTCTACAAACCACCCAATACAAAAATGGGCAAAGAACTTAGATATTTCCCCAAAGAAGATACGAAAGTCACTAATAAGCACATGAAAAGATGCTCAACAGCCTAAGGAAATGCAAATCCAAACCTTAAGGAGATACCACTTCATTCCCCTTAGGATGGCTATTATTAAAAAAAAACACCAAAAAACAGAAAATAAACAAATGTCAGCAAGGATGTGGACAAAATGGAATCCTGATGCATTGCTGGTAGGAATGTAAAATAGTGCAGCCACTGTGGAAAACCGTATGGTATTCCCTCAAAAACCTCAACTAGTGAAATATAGAAGTAGCATGTGATCTAGCAATTCCCTTCTAAGTAAACACCCAAAAGAATTAAAAGCAGAGACTCAAACAATTACCCATGTTCTCAGCAGCATTAGCAACAGTAGCCAAAATGGAAATAACCGAAATGTCCATTGGCAGATGAATGGATAAATAAAATGTGGTATATACATACAATGGAATATTATTCAGCCTTAAAAAGGAATGAAATCCTGATGCATGCTACAATATGGTAAATGAAATAAGCCAGACACTAAAGGACAGATATTGTATGGTTCCACCTATATGAGGTACCTAGGGTAGTAATTTCATAAAGACAGTAAATAGAAGGGTGGTTACCAGAGGCAGGGGAAAGGGGGAAATGGGAAGTTATTGTTTAATGGATCCAGAGTTTCAGTTTGGGAAGATGAACAAGCTCTAAAGATGAATGGTGGTGATGTGTTATACAACAGTGTGAATGTACTTAATGCCACTGAACAGTACACCTAAAAATGATTAAAGTAAGTTTTATGTTACATATATTTTACTACAATTGAAAAAAATTAATGAAATTCTGGTACCTGCTGCAATATGGATGAACTTTGAAAACATTATGCTAAGTAACATAAGCCAGACACAAAAGGGTAAATATTATAAGACTCCGTTTGTGTGAGGTGCCTAGAATAGATAAACGCAGAGAGAGAAAGTAGAATAGAAATTATCAGGGGCTGGGAAGGGAAATTATTGTTTAATGGGTACAGTTTCTGTATGGGACAACACAAAGTTCTGGATAATGGTGATGATTACACGACTTTGCAAAATGTGCTTAATGCCACTGGATTGTATACTTTGAAGCAGTAAAAATGGTACATTTTATGGTATGTGAATTTTACCACAATTATTTTAAAAGCTGACTAAGTTCTGGAGATCTAATGTACCACATGGAGACTGTAGTTAATAATAATGTATTATATACTTGAACTTTAATGAGACCTTAACTGTTCTTACCACAAATAATGGAGGGAGGGAATTATGTGAGGTGGAGACTATACCTTCATCTAATTCATTAGTTCATTAGTTTGATTGTGGCAACCATTTCACAATATATACATATATCAAATCATCACAGTGTCTACCTTAAATATATGCAATTTTTATTTGCCAATCATACTTCACTAAAGCTAAAAAAAAAAAAAGCTGGATGATTTTTAGAAAGTCATTCTAAATGGTAATAGGGAGGGAGAAAAAGGAAGCCCTCTGAATTCTTAACCTAGGAGTAATAAATGAATTTATTTTCTTTTTTCAAGTATCATCTAATAAAATGGTGCATTTCAAATATGGGTGAAGCATGTATGTCATTTTTGTTCAAGGTACGCGATACAACTCAGGAACCATGCGGACGACTATCATTTATGAAGGAGCCAAAATCCACGAGAGGCCTGGTGCATCAAGCTATTTGCAACCTAAACATCACCCTGCCGATTTATACAAAGGTATTGTAAAATCTGCTGTAGTACAATTCGGGCAGTGTAGGAATTGATTTTTAAATCTTTTAAAATGAATAAAAATAAAGACACCAAATGCAAGCACATATAACAATCACTTTTGATTCCCTGTTAAATTTACAAATTTCCATTTAAGTAAAGAAAAAAAGTAATTCCACCTTATTTCACATTAAATGCATTTTGATGGGAAAAATTCTACTGATACATATTAGACATGGAAGAGAGAAAACTGAGTTTAAGATTTAACTTATTTTTAAAAATAATTGGCTTTGTCTTCATTTTTGTTTTTATGTGCTCTCCTGAGACCATACTAGTGCATTTGGCTCCACCAAAATATCAGAGTCCATTAGCTTCTGCTTACTACCAATTCACAGGTGGATTGCGCATTACTAAATTCACAACCACTTCAGGATGTTTTATCTTTTTGCTAAATAATTACCTGTTCATCTTATAACATTATTATTTTAGGTGTATAAAAATTAATCTTTCAACTATTTTAACATGATTAAGGTAAAAAATATTTCCCTGTTTCAAGGAGTAGAGTTAAAACATTGTTGAGAAGGAAAAAAATTCATTAATTCTTGACTCAACGTCTACCTACAGGCATGACTTTCTTTTCAAACTTCTCCCTATAATGTAATTCCTTGAATGCTCTGATTAAATCAAAGACAACTGAATAAATTAAATGTTGTGGATAGCTTCTTTTTCATTATTTTAAAGTTTTGTTTCGTTTTTTAGCCAACATCCCTTTCGAGTAGGAAAATCTCGCATGTCAATCTATAGGTAGTTGCAGCAAGTTGTCGGTGTGTATGTTACACGTTGGGAGGAGGGTGAGGTGTAGTTGCTGAGACGTAGAGGAGAATTAAGGATATAGGGATATATTTAAAATCCTAAAGCTTGACTCCACACAACAAAACATTTCGTATACTTCTTTTCCCCCCACCACAGTTGTCAAATTGTAGATTTGCTTAATTATTCTTATAAATAGGGATCAGTCACGGAGCAAAAAGCTTATAGCATCAAGTTTGACACTGTATTAACAAATTCTTACTAAATGACATGAAACATTATCTCTATATAAATATACATATTATTCCAAGAATTAGAATATAGCAATGGGTATATCAACCAAATGAGTTTAATCTAATTGTACCCCAATGGTGCAGAATGTATTTTGGGGTTTGTAATACTGTTCAGTAGTGAGTGACTGGAGGCAGAATGCCAAATAAGAACCACTGCTGTGGGCAAGCCACCTGAGTGATAGAAAAAGGTGAATGAGCTTTGTCTGATTTCAATGAGCTTTCTATGTGCTATAAAAGAAAGCCTTTATTTTATTATTACATTTTATTTCTAAGTCAAGACATATCAGAGGCAGCTATTAATGTTGTGATGGTCCAGGATCATTTTTTATTTAGTAATTCAGAGCAAAAAGAAAAAAAATGCCAAACGTCATACATTTAAGATATACTTCAGAATTTAGTAGATCTTTATTATAATAAAACTTCCAAGTATTGTTTGGGTATTGAAAGTAATTTTACCATATGCTTATTTGTAACGTTTAATATTTTCAAGCAATATCTGTAATGACTAGAATATCATCATCACCATTTCTATAGACAAATGCCATCAAATCCACTAAACATCAAACTTTCAGACTGCTGGTGACCTGGCATCTGAAATTAGTATATTTATAATTTTGGTTCTTTGGTCTCTTGAAGGGTACATACTTTTGTATTTCAATCAATACTTGTTAAATTTTGTCTTCTGTAAACTGTTAGTAAGAAAAAATAAGAGTGTACTGATTGTATGCTTGGCTGTTGAAGCTTGTTGGCAGAATATTTACTCCTTTTTCTTCTTCTAAATACTTTCTACCCTTCCTTCTCTCTTTTTTTCCCATCTTGCATGGCATCTTGGGGCGGCAAGGAATCAGAGTCAGATCAAGAACAGGAGGAAGAGGTAATTTTATGACAGTGTCACTTGCTAATGGCTGTGTCATTGCTATATCACTACTAAGCACATAGTTAATCCATGTTCTTAGATGGGGTAGGCAGTTGTTCTTAGTAAATAAAGGGGCACCATTTTACTTAACCTCTCTGACCATCTGTTTTCTCATCTTATAGACTGACTTCAGAGAATAAAGTTTCCCTGTAAATTGTTGCCATCTACCAATTACTGAAGGCTAAACCATTATCTCATTAGTTCTCAAAGGTTAGCCTAAAGATGTCTGCCAGTCCAAACTTTTTTTTATAACAGTACTAAGACAGTATTTGCTTTTTTTTTAACTCCCACATCCTCACAAGCTACAGATGAGTTTTCCAGGGGCTCTATTACATGTGATGACATTACCACTTTGATAGTTAATGGAATGTGTGCTGGTGTATTCTTGGGTTCTAGCATTTTCTCAGCTTTAGTTTGTAAAACAGATGTTTATTTATACATCTCACACGTCAACAAAAGTTCTTTGGGCTTCTCAGTAATTTTTAGGAGTGTAAAGGGGTCCTAAGACCAAAGAGGTGGAAAATCACTGAGACCAAAAAACTAGTTCATCCATTAGACTATCATAACATTATAATGCAAAACTATACGAATAATGGGCATTTTTATAAGGTAGGTCTTTACCAAGAGCTCCACATACCTCAACACTGATCCCTCATGACCACCTTAGGAGGTATGTACCATTATATCATAGAAGAAGAAAACAAATCTTAGAGAGGTTACCTTGAATAAATAGCCATTTGAATTACACCTGCTTCAATATATAAAGCAAATATGTGTTTGTTTCCCTTATAAAGATATGAAAATGCCCACGTATTATAATATCAATGAAAAAAGTCATTAGAATACTTTTTATATTTACCTATTAATAGGTCAGTTCCTATTTCTAAGATAGACAAATGCAATTGTTATTAGTTATGTGCAAATGCTTTCAAATATGCTAGTTTTTTTAATGTTCTTTTGATGCATTTGAAATACAAAAATGTAAAGAAAAATATAATAAATACCTTTGTACCCACCGGATTAAAATGTAAGGCCTTATCAGTTCAGAGAATTCCCCCCAAATTCACTTTTTTTCCTGATACCTTGGCAGTGGTGCAGAGTGACAGGGTGATTATAAACTCACTGTCCTGCCACATACAGCCCTGAGCACAAACAACTGATGGCAAGACTGAAGTCATTTTTTTCCCTCAACCGCGCAGTCACTGTTTGTCCCACATATTCAATTTCCTTCCTGTCTTCAGTGACCCCGTCACCACAGCTGTTAGACATGATACCTACACACCTGCTTGGAAGAGCAACAAAACGATGAAACCAACTTGACCATGCTCACAAATGAATTTTTTCTATTAGCTGATGATTTTTCTACTGAATAGTTTCAGGAACTCTTCCTGGCCACGTAGCCAGTTTTTATTCTTTTCAAGATTAGGAATGTTGGCTTGTTATCCATGATACTGGAACTACACCTGTCGAATGTATCACCCTGGCATGCTGTTTATCATTCTCTCCTTTTTCTCCACTAAATTGACACTTACTGTTTAATACTGACTTCACCCTTTCCTGACTTTCTCCCTAACATGTATGTATTTCTAACATCAAACACAGCCTGGGTCATATCTTCCCAGGAACGACATGGTAGAAAGGATTTTCTGCCTATAGTGTCTAGAAAAAGAGATATTTTTGTTCAGAATTGGGATAAGAATCATGGAGACTCTCAGGAAAAACTGCAGCAAATTACTCTGACCTTCCTGTAGCGTGTGGAGTCACCCCCATGTGTATGACTATGAATACCAGCTGACTATGCACATCAGGGGCTATGAGCCAAGATGCTATTTGTAACCATTCGATGTATGTATGTTTTCTTTCAGATCGATATGACATCAGAAAAAAGTAAGATTTTAAATAAAATTGAGTTTGTTTGAAAGCTGGCTACAATTAAAAAAAAAAAGCATGAATTAAAATGAAAGCTAGTTGCCATTACTAACCACCATAATAATTATATTTTTATATTATCTGTATTAATCATTAATATATATTTATAAAAGCAGCTTGGCCAGTTCAATTACAAATATATCTAATTTGTGAGCTAATTAGCAGTAAAATGCAATGATTATTCATCTAAGCATTCACTTTCTTTTGACATCCGCGTTAACCCCGATATTGCTGTTATGCTTGTTTAGAAACCCACCCTACCGTTTTGTGCCTTTGTTAACATAACATTGTCATCTCATTATATTTTAAGCACTGACATGACAGTATCACTTTTTATACAAAGCAACAGTGACTTCTGTAGAGAGCTCATTATTTTTGTAGGATACACCTGCAAAAGTGATACTGTCTCATAGTTCTTAGCTGAAGCTAACTCCCCACCACACCCCTGACCCCCATCCCTCCCTCACACTCCTTACTGTGGTGAAGTGTAACTAATATCTTCAGGGCTGAGGTCTAACAGACTTTTTTGAAAATTTTCAAAAAAAAAATCTAGCAGCCAAGAATGCAATATTTAAAACTTCCTGGATGAAATGACTAATCACAACAGCTTGTTGTTATAGGACTGATTTTAAATAATGATGCAAGTCCCAAACCTGATCTAGTACAAAGAGTACAGTTTTTTACAGACCTTAAAAGAGCCATCTTAGAACTCTTTTCAGGTTTGTAATAGTCAATCAACATTTTAATTCGTTGGCCTATTTCTGGTGACTCTCTGGTCTACTGGGTGGAAACTCAAGTTGAATTTTGTTAAAGGTTTCTTGGCTTTTTATGGCCCAAATGCTCTTAGAGAAAAAATTCTCATTTTTAGTGTTTATTGATTTTAAGATTCATGTTGATTTATTGTATTTCAGAGTAATATTCCCAACAGGAGAGAACTTAGAGCCATGTTTCATATGGTCATCTGGTCCTAAACAATGACCTGAGGGCTTTAAGTTGTAGCACAGTGGAACTTACTACCAAGTTATTGAACTAGATTTAATTGAGACTTAGCTTCATGTTAAATCAGTATTCAGGACTGGAATGTTTGAGATTCTAGATGTTTTCATTGGCTTATGTAACTAAACAAATCTGTACTGATATAACTTATTTTAATATATTTTATATACGCTTATTCACATTTTATGTTTCCTCAACAAACACAGATTCTCTCAAGAGAAGGCACTTTTGCTTATACATTATCATTGCCTTCATTGATTCCTCCTTTTTTTTTAAGTGACTTTGTTTTATTGTCCCACTTTCTTCTTCAGAACTCTGTTTATTTAAATGACCTTTTACTTTGATCCTTGGATTTAAGCTAGAAAGAATTGATTAATCCATCCATCTGGCTAAATTGTTCAAAAAAAGAAAAGAAAAGAAAACTATTACCATGTTGCTATAATGCAGTGGGTTCTCCCAGTTGACTCCTAGATGTCGTGAATGTTTTAAACGTTTCAAATCCAGACTCGTGTTTGGTTCTGTTTTAAAGACAATCAGTAAATAATCTTCATCTAGGTATAAAATAATCTCTAAAGCAGGGCTCTGCTGAAGGAACTCTTTCCTAACGTCTTTTTATGAATAAATCTTAAAAGAGTTTGACTGAGTTTTTCCTCCTTGCCTTTAATGGGTACGGGCCCCGACAACCTGTGCCTCGGATATACTACACTCAGCATCTCCTGTGCGGACTTGTAGGGAAAGGAATACACTTCACCACTGTAACGTTTTACATATCTGTTCTAATTTCTTGCCATCCTCCTGCCCATGCGTTTCAGCAATGCCGACTCTCCCAGCAGTTTTACTCACCTTTGCTTTGCATGGAAATAACTTGGCTTACATAAACTGTACGTGTGTCCCCGTGTGACTGTCTCTGATTTGGGTTGCCACGCATAACATTTTAACTTTGGACTCACATATAAGTTTAATCACAATTGCGATTGTGATTGTTCGTGTTGTTTTTCCTCCCTTTCCTTTATTTCCCTCCTTGGTCTGTCCACTGTGTGTCTAAACAAGGAGGTTGCTCCAAGGAAAGGACCATGCCTCTTAGCACCAGACTGTTTGTTTCATTGTTAGGTGTGAGTTTCCCTTAGATGAAATGCCGGTTTGCAGCTGATTCAGATATATTTTATATAATCGTTGTTTATTGGCAGAACTAAACACACCGAACTCCAGATTTTTCTATTATTAAAAAATGTATAGACATCATTAGATGTTATTCTGAGTTTGCTACTACTGGCTTTCTCCTAGAGGAAATCAACTTTCTGCAATTTCTAATGCTTTTTTCTTATGATTTCCCCATGGTTGGTTGTTGTTGTTGTTTTTTTTTCAACATTGATCTGTAACATCTGAACAATCTTGAGATACCTCGGTGTAATTTCACTGCGTTCTTTCTTTGTTTTGATTTGTGGTGGTGTTTTTTGTGTGTGTGCGTCTTGATTCTTTGTTATAGCTTTGTTGTATGTGTGGTTGTGCTACAAGTGAGAAAATTAAGCAAGTTATTTCCTGCTCATTTTTCCTTTTCAGTTTTTTTTTCCGTTAGCCTTGCTTTGCTCTTGTGCCCTGAAGCCTTGTGGATCCACCATTCCCAGCCCATTCTGTTGCCCCTCCCACCACGACAGGAAAAGAGGCTGTGTCGTTTCAGTCCTGATTACATTTGCCAATATCTTTTTTGATTTCCGTTTTACTTTCAATGTTTTTCATTCACATCAAAGATGATGAGACAGAATCTACAGAAACATCTGTCCTGAAAAGTCACCTGGTTAATGAAGTTCCTGTCCTAGCAAGTCCGGACTTGCTCTCGGAAGTTTCTGAGATGAAACAAGATTTGATCAAAATGACCGCCATCTTGACCACAGATGTGTCAGATAAGGCAGGTTCCATTAAGGTCAAGGAGCTGGTGAAGGCTGCTGAGGAAGAGCCAGGAGAGCCTTTTGAAATTGTTGAAAGAGTTAAAGAGGACTTAGAGAAGGTGAATGAAATCCTGAGGAGTGGAACCTGCACGAGGGATGAAGGCAGGGCACGGCGCTCGCGCTCTGAGAGAGAATTAGTGGAAGAGGAATGGGTTGTTGTCAGTGATGAGGAAATAGCAGAGGCTAAGCAAAAAGCACCTTTAGACATCACCGAATTCCCATGTGTAGAAGTTAGGGTACATAAAGAGACCAAAGTCACAGCAGAGAAAGACTCCACAGGGCTAGTGAACTACCTTACTGACGATCTGAATTCCTACGTGCCTCTTCACGAAGAGCAGCCACAGAAAGTTCGAGATGCAGCAGGGGGGAAGCGGGAGGCTCCAGCCATTGGCAGGAGCTCTGAAAATAAAGGGAAAGATCTCCCCCCAGATGAGACACAGGGTACACAGAAACAGCTCAAACCAAGCTTGGGAATAAAGAAGCCGGTAAGAAGGAAATTAAAAGAAAAGCAGAAACAAAAAGAGGAAAGTTTCCAAGCGAACGCAGACAAAACGGAACTTAAAAAATGTAGTTCAGAGGAGTCATTAGATGAAGACACAGGTTTAGCCCCTGAACCTCTTCCCACCGCGAAAGCCACGTCTCCTTTGATAGAAGAAACTCCCATTGGTTCCATAAAGGACAAAGTAAAGGCCCTTCAGAAGAAAGTGGAAGATGAACAGAAAGGACGAAGCAAGTTGCCCATCAGAGTCAAAGGCAAAGAGGACGTGCCCAAAAAGGCCACCCCCAGGACCCATCCACCTGCGTCACCCTCCCTGAAGTCAGAGAGGCACGGGCCATCCATGTCTCCTTCCTCTAAGGCAGAAAGACACGCTTCTCTTTCCTCCTCTGCAAAAACTGAAAGGCACCCCCCAGTATCTCCATCCAGTAAAACTGAGAAACACTCACCCGTGTCACCCTCTCCAAAAGCTGAGAGACACTCCCCTGTGTCATCGTCAAGTAAAACTGAGAAACACTCACCTGTATCACCCTCGATAAAAACTGAAAGACACTCCCCTGTGTCATCTACAAAAACAGAGAGACACCCACCTGTTTCCCCCTCAGGCAAAACAGACAAACGCCCACCTGTGTCGCCCTCTGGGCGAACAGAGAAACATCCACCAGTATCACCTGGGAGGACAGAAAAACGCTTACCTGTTTCACCTTCTGGAAGAACAGAAAGACATCCGCCTGTATCAACCACTGGGAAAACAGAGAAGCACCTGCCTGTGTCACCATCTGGAAAAATAGAGAAGCACCTGCCTGTGTCACCATCCGGGAAAACAGAGAAACACCTGCCTGTGTCACCGTCTGGGAAAACAGAGAAGCACCCACCTGTATCCCCCACATCAAAAACAGAAAGAATCGAGGAAACCATGTCTGTTCGGGAGCTGATGAAAGCCTTCCAGTCAGGGCAGGACCCATCCAAACACAAAACTGGACTCTTCGAGCACAAATCGGCAAAGCCAAAGCAGCCACAAGAAAAAGGGAAAGTTCGGGTAGAAAAAGAAAAGGGGCAGGTAGCAACCCAAAAAGAAACACAGAAAACAGACAATCAGACAATCAAACGAAGTCAGAGATTCGTGGTAACGGGAGCTCCAGAATCCAGAAGAGGATTCCGTGCTCCTTCCATCGGGTTAAAGAGAGAAGATGCAGTTGGAGAAAAGGAGAAAATTCTCAGCCACAAAATACCTGACCCTGTTCAGCCAGCACCTGAGGAAAAGAGCCGCAGAGAGAGTGAAACCCCTAAAGAGAAGACGGCAGATGAGCAGGGAGACATGGATCTCCAGATCAGCCCTGACAGGAAGACCTCTACTGACTTCTCTGATGTCATCAAGCAAGAGTTGGAGGACAATGACAAATACCAACAATTCCGCCTGAGCGAGGAGACCGAAAAGGCACAGCTTCACTTAGACCAAGTTCTCACTAGTCCTTTCAACACGACATTTCCACTAGATTACATGAAGGATGAGTTCCTTCCCGCCCTGTCTTTGCAGAGCGACGCTTTGGACGGCAGTTTGGAAAGTCTAAAGCAGGAAGGGGTCGCAGGCTCTCCCTGCGGCAGCCTGATGGAGGGGACCCCTCAGATTAGTTCAGAAGAAAGCTATAAGCATGAGGGCCTAGCGGAGACCCCCGAGACAAGCCCAGAAAGCCTTTCTTTCTCCCCCAAGAAAAGTGAGGAGCAAATTGTGGAAACAAAGGAAACCACCAAGTTAGAAGCACCGACAGAAATCCATTCAGAAAAAGAACCTCCAACAACCAAAGACGTTACTGAGGCTTCTGAGGAGCACGGTGCTGCAGTCACTGAGGGCTCAGCGTCCTCCCCTGAGGGTTTGCAGAAAGAGGGCACTCGAGACCCTTCCATAGACACATACCCCAAACCAGAGGGCGATCGCCCTGGCAGCTCTAGCATGTCATTAGCAAAGGAAGGACCCAAGGCACCAAGTGGGGAAGCCGCCTGTGATGAAGGTCAGTCTGCACCTGATAGTTCAGCCCACAAGACACAAACTGTTAATGCAGCTCAGGAACCCACAACCCCCTCAAATGAGACAAAGGACTCCCCCCTACCTGATGCCTCTGTAAAGACAGACGCAGGCGCAGAATCAAAGCCTCAGGGAGCCATTAGAAGTCCCCAAGGGTTAGAACTTGCACTCCCGAGTCGAGATAGTGAAGTCCTCAGCCCTGCGGCTGACGAATCCTTAGCAGTAAGCCACAAAGACTCTCTGGAAGCCAGCCCTGTGCTAGAAGACAACTCTTCACACAAAACTCCTGATTCTCTGGAACCAAGTCCTCTGAAAGAATCCCCCTGTCGTGACTCTCTTGAAAGCAGCCCTGTTGAACCAAAGATGAAGGCCGGAATTCTCCCAAGTCACTTTCCTCTTGCTGCAGCTGTTGCCAAAACAGAACTTTTTACAGAAATGGCCTCCATGCGGTCCCGGCTATTCCGGGACCCTGACGGCAGTGCTGAGGATGACAGTCTCGAGCAGACGTCACTCATGGAGAGCTCAGGGAAGAGTCCTCTTTCTCCTGACACCCCCAGCTCTGAAGAAGTTAGCTACGAGGTCACACCCAAAGCCACAGACGCCAACATGCCAAAACCAGCTGTGATCCATGAGTGTGCAGAGGAGGATGATTCAGAAAATGGGGAGAAAAAGAGGTTCACCCCTGAAGAGGAAATGTTTAAAATGGTAACCAAAATCAAAATGTTCGATGAACTGGAACAAGAAGCAAAGCAGAAAAGGGACTACAAAAGAGAACCCAAACAAGAAGAGTCTTTTTCATCCTCTGACCCAGATGCTGACTGTTCAGCAGATGTGGATGAACCAAAACCCGTGGGGAGTGTGGAAGGTGAAAGTGATGTCCCTGTCTTGGTGACTTCAGAGAGCAGAAAGGCTTCTTCCTCCTCAGAAAGTGAACCTGAATTGACGCAGCTGAAAAAAGGTTCTGACTCAGGCCTTTTGTCAGAACCAGTTATTCGAGTGCAGCCTCCTTCTCCACTTCCATCCAGCATGGACTCCAATTCTAGCCCAGAAGAAGTACAGTTCCAGCCTATAGTTTCCAAACAATATACTTTCAAGATGAATGAAGATACTGGGGAAGAAACAGGTAAATCAGAAGAAGACAAAGACTGTGAATCCCATCTAGCTGAAGACAGTCATACTGCTCTCACTGGGGGCACAGATAGATCTGATGATGATCTAAACAGGGACACTGATCAGCCAAAAAGTTGTGATGGTCATGGATGTGAGGCCACGAGTCCTAGTGGCTCAACCCCTCCTGTCTCTTCAGGCCTCCAGAGTTCACCTGGTGATGATGCCAATGAACAGCTAGTCACCCATAAAGAACCATTAGCTCCCCAAGGCACACAGGAAAAAGACACAGAAGGAGAAGAGCTTGATGTTTCTAGAGTGGAATCTCCACAAGTAGATTGCCCCAGTGAAAGCTCTTCATCTCTGACCTCTTTGCCTCATTGTCCAGTATCTGAAGGAAAAGAATTAGATGAAGGCATAGCCTCCATATCTCCTACTACAGAAATGGAGGTTACAAAAACTGACGAAACACTTGAGAGCTTGCCAAAAGACTGTTCCATGCAGGATTCATCCATTACTACTCAAACAGATAGATTTTCCATGGATGTTCCCGTGTCTGACCTACCTGAGACTGATGAAATCTATGGTCCTCAAATCACAAGCCCTTATGAAAATGTTCCTTCCCAATCTTTTTTCTCTAGTGAAGAAAGCAAAACTCAAACAGAAGCAACTCGCACCACAGGTTTTCACTCTTCTGAAGTATATTCTGTCACCAGTACATCCTCTGTTGAAAACGTAGTAATGGCAACCTCATCTAGTGGAACTGTTTCAGGCAAAGAATCTAATTTTGAGGGCCAGAACATGAACATAGAATCCAAACAAGAAAGTACCTTATGGGAAATGCAATCAGATACAGCCCCTTCATCTTCAGAGCCTGCTATGCCAAATACACCAGCAGTTGTTGGTGAACAAATAAGCAAAGTCATCATCACAAAAACTGATGTGGATTCTGATTCCTGGAGTGAAATTCGTGAAGATGATGAAGCTTTTGAGGCTCGAGTGAAAGAGGAAGAACAAAAGATATTTGGTTTGATGGTAGACAGACAATCACAGGGTACCACCCCTGACACCACTCCTGCTAGGACCCCAACTGAAGAGGGGACCCCAACAAGTGAACAAAATCCATTTCTCTTTCAGGAAGGAAAATTATTTGAGATGACCCGAAGCGGTGCCATCGATATGACCAAAAGGTCTTACGCAGATGAAAGTTTTCACTTTTTCCAAATTGGTCAAGAATCCGGGGAAGAGACTCCCTCTGAAGACATGAAAGATGGGACTACTGGGGCAGGGCCCCCACAGCTGGAGACATCAGCTGAGTCACTAGCACTTTCAGAATCAAAAGAAACAGTGGATGATGAAGCAGAGTTACTTCCAGATGACCTGAGTGAGGAAGTAGAGGAAATATCTGCTTCAGACGCTCAACTTAACTCCCAGATGGGGATTTCAGCCTCCACAGAAACATCAACAAAAGAGGCTATTTCTGTAGGGGCTGAGGACCTCCCCACCGTGCAAGTGGGTGATGCACCTCCTCTGCCCGGTGTGAAGCAGACATCTTGCCCCGATTCCCCTGAACCGGTTTTAAAAGTCCAGTTAGATTTTTCCACAGTCACCAGGTCTGTATATTCAGATAGGGATGAGGATTCTCCTGACTCTTCCCCAGAGGAACAGAAATCAGTGATTGAAATCCCTACTGCACCCATGGAGAACGTGCCTTCTACTGAAAGCAAATCCAAAATTCCCGTAAGGACTATACCCACTTCAACCCCAGCACCTCTATCTGCAGAGTATGAGAGTTCACTTTCTGAAGATCTATCCAGTCTGGATGGGGAAAGTAAAGAGGATGAAGCGAAACCAAAGTCCAAAATCCCCGTCAAAGCACCCGTCCAAAGAGTCGAGCAGCAGCTCTCACATCTAGACTCGTCTCTCCAGGAGACAGTGGCTCCTCAGGGACAGGACACAACGAGCAGAGCACCAGATAACAGAAGCAAATCTGAATCTGATACTAGTTCTTTGGACTCAAAACCCAAATTCCCAGTAAAAACTAGAAGTTACACTGAGACAGAGACAGAGAGCGGACTGGGGGAAGAGGAGTCTGAGTTAGAATCCGAAGAAGGGGCCACGAGACCAAAGATATTTGCATCCCGATTGCCAGTTAAGAGCAGAAGCACCACATCTTCCTGCAGGGGGGTCATGAGTCCCACAAAGGAAAGTAAGGAACATTTCTTTGACCTTTACAGAAACTCCATAGAATTCTTTGAGGAGATTAGTGATGAGGCTTCCAAGTTAGTGGACAGACTTACACAATCAGAAAGGGAACAGGAGTTAGTTTCGGATGATGAAAGTAGTAGTGCCCTGGAAGTTTCAGTAATTGAAAATCTGCCACCTGTTGAGACCGAGCACTCAGTTCCTGAGGACATCTTTGACACACGGCCCATTTGGGATGAGTCCATTGAGACTCTGATTGAACGCATCCCTGATGACAATGGCCATGACCATGCTGAAGGTATTTGCCAGCCACTGGGATTCCCTGTGCTACGCATGTCATAAATTTGATATAGTTTTTTTTTTGTATGATTGTTTTATTTGGTGATTTGTGTCTCATTTTCTTTAAGCTTTCTGTAGTGGTTAATGTGTTTGTGTAAGCCCTTTGTGTTTTGTGCTTTCTCTGTATACTCTTGTCTATGAAAACAATCTCAAGATTGAGTAATGAGAATGCTTATGGAAAACATAAACATAATGATCAGGCAACAGCGACCTTGCCTTTTCTTTAGTCACTGCACGTTAAGGCCATGCAAGCTTTGAGTTTTGTTGTTCTGAAGTCCCAAGCTTAGCCTCAAATCAAGAATTTTTGCTTTTGTACATGAATATACTGATTTTTGTTTCATAGTATGAGGACTCATTGCTTTTTCCTCTTACCTTTGGGTACTTTAAATAATTTGTACTTACAATTTTGTAATCATTAGGAAAGCATTTGCTTAAGAAGATTTTCCATATCATGAAATTCTAATTGTTGTGAATCTGTTTTTGATTCAGAAAGGTTGGATTTCAGATACCATTGGTAAACACTTTAAGCAAACAAACCTAAGGTAAAAATATGCTTTTTATTTATTTGGTAGATGAATGACAAATGTACTCCAATTAGATTCAGCAGACAACAAAAACTCAAACTTTGCACAATTTAAGTTGAATGTGAGGGGATGATGGCTCCTTGAATTATAAAAGAGGAAACCATAGATGGCTTTGAAAAGTAGCCTCTGGTCTTCCAATATCTCTACAATGAAGACTATTATTCTTAATGTGGGTTATATAAAATTTTGGGATACCAAGGTCTGAAATGCTGCCCATCAATCAACAGGAGTTAAAAATGAATGGGAAAATTACAGTTTGTGGGAATGAGTAATATATGAGCTTACTTAGTAGCAAGCAGGCAGAAACCTTGCCCAAAAGACATATATGCATACTGATACAATGTACACATACAGACACATGCACATTTATCATCTCTTCTTCCAAGGTCACTGAGACCAAGACAGATGTAGTTTCTAGCTACACTGGATAGGTCCAGGATGGTGGGATCAACCTATGATCAAGATCTCTTGCAAATCTCCAATGTGATTTATTTTTTCTTTAAACAGAGTCTTGCTCTGTTGCCCTGGCTTGAGTTCAGTGCCATCATCATAGCTCACTATAACCTTGAACACCTGGGCTCAAGGGATCTTCCTGCCTCAGCCTCCCAAGTAGCTGGGACTATAGGCGTGTGCCACTATGCCCAGCTAATTTTTCTAATTTTAATAGAAATGGGGTCTCGTTCTTGCTCAGGCTGGTCTCGAACTCCTGAGCTCCAGTGATTCTCCTGCCTCTGCCTCCCAGAGTGCTAGGATTATAGGCGTGAGCCACCAAGCCTGGTCCAATGTGATATCTTTCAGACATGACCTGGAAGTGATTTATACCTCCATAGGCAATGCTAAGAGGTCCTACCAATTACTCTACTTCTGCGTCCCATTTATGATTTCTCTGGTGCTTTATGAACAGGTGGTTGTCTTCAGGTGGGCAGTATTCTCTCAGATAATTTAAAAGGGAAGTCCTAACGTTACTAGAAATCGGCAACTTATATAATTATGTCCAATAACTAGTCTTGATTAAAGAGATATGGAAGCAGATGGTTTTCATGATTCATATTTATTCCCCATTCCACCCCAGAAATCAGACAAACACGCAACCTTAATATGATCTAAACCGTAACGGCTAATTTGTGCTACTATCAAATATTTGGACAAGTGACTTCCCTTCTTTGGATGCATCTGAACTGTGGTTCCTCTCCTGTCATAGACAACCTTTGGCCATTCTGTTTTTGACCTTCTGTAGATGCACAGGATGAGCAGGAACGGATCGAGGAGAGGCTGGCTTATATTGCCGATCACCTTGGCTTCAGCTGGACAGGTAAAATGAGCGTGGCCCAGTTTCTCAACAAAACCGGCATAGATGCATCAGCCAAGCATCATTAGCAATGAAAACGGTCTTTCCCCCTCTTTGTTTGAGGAAGAACATGTGCAATAATGAAAAGAATAATAAACTAAGAACTAGATCATCCAGGCTTTGCATTAGCTAATGGTATATAGCGTAGGGCAGACCTTTTATCAGCTCTTCCATTGTTATTTAGAATAATAGAACTTTAGATTTGAAGATTTTGGGGAATTCACCAACCTTCATCACCCTCCTTTGGCAGTTTGGATATCTAAGTTTGGGGGAGATTATTGTGTTTCAAAACCATCGTTAGATGTAATTTTCATAACATTTAATTTGAGATTGAACTAGGGCTCCTTCTCTTAGATACCTTTTGTTCAGGTATCTTCATAATAAACAGCATCCAAATTTGCTTTGGCTATATGTTGAAACACACATAAATGGGTTGTTTCACTAATTTTTGTGAAATGGAAGTGTTTAAGTATAGAAATCATATGTTAAATAATTTATTAAGGGAAAATGAATTCTAAATTCAATCTGGTTTATTTACAAATTGTGATTTGTAGGCTTTAAAAACTATACATGTTCATCTGCCTGTGACTTAACCATATTAAAGCACGATTGTCAGTCTGGCTTTCTATTTTGTTTTTTAAGTCTTTTTTTTTTCTATCACTTGTGACTGACTACTTCATTGAGACAAACATTATAAGGTAATATTCTTCTCCTTTCAATTTCTTAAAGATTTGATGATGAATAAAAGTCCATAATACTCTTAAAGATAATTGATAATTTAGAATAAATGACTAGAATCAGGAGGAACAGCTATTGTCTCACTTTTAATAATTTTAAAGTAATTTTTACATATTTATAAGACTTATTTAATTGAGGGATTTAGGGGATGGAATGATATGAAAATCATTCCTGATTGTCTTATTAGATAAATAACATTCAGAATTATTTATTTTATTCCTTAAATGTTTATGTATCCATCCATACATATTAAATGTAATATGTATATATTTGGTGAAAATTCAAGCCCTACAACCATATAGAATGATAAAAAATATATATATGCCTATTTTTGAAAAGTAAGCAAAATTTTACTTAATATTCCTCATAAATATTCTATCAGGATAGACATCCCTGTTTAATTCTTTTAAGTGGTTATTTAATTCCACTGTATGGAAGTTCCATAATCTTATCTAATGGCCTTTGTTGATAGATTTTAGATTGTTTCCTGTTAATGATAGTAAATAACCTTGTGCACTGGTATATTTTTTGCAAGTATATATATAGGGCATATTCCTAAAAGTAGAATTGCTGGGTAGAAGACATATATTTTTAATTTTGAAAGATACTTTCAAATTGCCCTCCAAAGAGGTCATCCGCTTTACCCCCCCATACATACCTCATAATACATATGCATCCATATGGAATATTAATGATAGAATTTAAAGGAAAACTTTGTGGCTTCTTCCCTACATCAATGAATGCTTCCCAGACCTTTTATTCACATGACATCAAATCAAAGAAAGGAGTTTATCCAACCAAAAACTCAGAAATAGGATTTATAGTACTTAAAGCATCACCTATGATAATTAAAAGGGAGAAATATTTTTTCTCCTGTTTTCAGTTATTTGTTTGCCATTATCTTGGTTAAGAGTATAAGCAAGTATTAAAGGCCTCATTTGTGTTTTGGAATTAAATGGGTCTGAATTATACATATTTTATCATCACTGCCTCACACAATATTTTCACTATGAAATGATCAATTCTATACCCCGTTTTATGGGGAAAATCCACACTTAATACTAGAAAAACAAAGACATATGTGAGTGACTTCTAATATGTAGAAATATGATAAAAGAATCCAAATACTCACCCCAATATAAAGAACACATCATTTACAAAAGCACAAAGCAAGGTGTAGCGATTCAAACCTTGCAGTTAATATGTTAACAAAGTAATACTTTTTCCTCTAGAATTAGCAAGAGAACTGGATTTCACCGAGGAACAAATTCACCAAATTCGAATTGAGAATCCCAACTCCCTCCAAGACCAGAGTCACGCACTTTTGAAGTATTGGCTAGAAAGGGACGGGAAACACGCTACAGGTAGGTGGGGACTTCATGCGTGCTTGGCTAATGGGGGCGGGGGAGGGGGACGACTTGCTCAACAACTCCATCTTGCAAATTCAGTAAAGTAATAAAACAACAAATGCCATTACTCTGAAGTACAGCAGGTCCTCGAATAACGTCATTTTGTTCAACATTATTTTGTTGATGTGTAAAGAAATAAGATTCCCCGTAGGGCTGCTGCGTGGAGTTTGCGTGTCCTCCCCAGGTCTGCATGGGTTTTTGTCCAAGTCCTCTGGTTTCCTTCCACATCCCAAAGGTGTGCACACGAGATGAATTGGCATGTCTGCATTGTCCCAGTCTGACTGTGTGTGTGTGTGTGTGTGTTTGTGCCTTGCTATGGGACAGTGTCCTGTCCAGGACGGGTTCCCAGTTTGTACCCCGAGCTGCTGGGATATTCTTTAGCCACCTGTGACCCCAAACTGGAATAAGCAGGTTGGAAAAGGAATGAACGAATGAGTATGCATTATTGTCAAATAAAAATTCATAAAGTATCTGATAATCATACGAATGCATGACAATGAAAGGTGCAGTATGAAAGCACTCAGTGAGCTTGTCCTGTTTGGGATTGTTTTTGAATTGGGTGGTGGGAGGGGGCGCTACTTACAGTGTTCACTCTGAAACATTTGTTCCTTGATTGAACTCACCACCACCTCTGATTACTGTCACTCACTGATTCACTAAAACTTGGGTACATAGTTATCTTAGTTATTTTCATTAATCTTTATTAAATGTACATATAGGTCACTTTTATTTTAATGTTTAACATTAGAAGTATTTGGGATCTTTTTTATTTAGAAGATTATGTTTTTGTGACTGCAAATATGTCGTAGGACCTTAATTTTCATTTGTATCAATTAGCTGATGGCAAAATTGATTTCATTGTGCATTATTTTGCTTTAAGTCATAGTTTCCAAGAACCTCTCCACAATGTTAAGAGAAGACTTACTGAACTACTATAAGCAAATCAGAACAAGCTATTGCCATTTCCAAAATATACCTGTTGCATTAAAAAATCCTTGCACTACATGCCTGTGAACAGTGTTAACTAGTGGTGAATAGTATCAGCACTGGCTTCTAACAGGAATGTTATTCAAGTCCTAATATTTTCTAAATATTGATAAGAGGACACAATCGCTTTAATTTGCATTGTTTTATTGGTAGTGCATTACCTTCAGTTCCTGCTTTCTTTACTCCTAAAAAACCTAAGTGGGGAAAAAATGTCAACTAGATATTCTATGTCATAATTTATATGATATATTCTGATCACATCAGATAAAATGGGGAGAGATATAGCCCATAGCTTCCCCTCATCCTTCAACCGGTGTCAATTTGTCACTTCCTCGGATATCTCCTTGAAACTCTACCTGGGAACCTCTCTCTGTATCCAGCCTGCATTTATCATTTCTTCTCTTTCTAAATAATAATGTTAAATTTGGCCAATAAAAACAGAGGGGCGCCCAGTTAAAGTTTCAGATAGTCGACAAATACATTTTTAGTATAAGTATGTCCGTGCAATATTTCGGACATATTGTTCTAAAAAAGTATTTGTTTTTTTAATCTGAAATTCAGACATGACTGGGTGTGCTGTGTGTTATCTGGCAACTCTATTTTTAAGGCTGGCTCATGTCCACCATATGTCACCTTTTCCTGTGCATATCTTTTTTTGTCTGTTTGCATATTTTCTACAAAGACCCTTAATTAGGTTTTGGTTGTTTCCTGTACAAATATCAAAAAGTTAGTAGGATGTACTCACCAGCAAATTGGTATTAACGGATCAACACCTAAGTGGACATATAGGAATAACATTTATGGTGTGTCGGGCGGGTGGGCGGGGAGGGGATGGGTATATACAAACACAATGAGTGAGATGTGCAACATTTTGGGGATGGTCACGCTTGAAGCTCTGCCTCGAGGGGGGAGGGGGGGGCATGGGCAATATATAAAACCATAATATTTGTACCCCCATAATATGCTGAAATAAAAAAAAAGTTAGTAGGGCGACTAAATGAAAGAGACTTTAAAAAGAGGACCTCTCAGATGTAATAAATGCTTCTTCTCCAATGTCTCAGATACCAACCTCATTGAATGTCTCACCAAGATCAACCGAATGGATATTGTTCATCTCATGGAGACCAGCATGGAACCTCTCCAGGAGCGCATCAGTCACAGCTATGCAGAAATTGAACAGACCATTACACTGGATCATAGCGAAGGTCAAAGTGTGTGTGTGTGTGTGTGTAGTTAGTTCAGGCACTGGACTTGCTATCTCTCTGTGTTTGGAAGGTAGACCATGGCCTTTGGTGATCATGCATTCTTTTCCTTGCTACCCTGAGACTTCCCTGCCCATTTTGTTGGTGCCTGGCCAACACCCCCACCGCTCAGCCTTTGCTATTTCTCCATCAACCTGGGTGATCCATCCAATTCCATTTCCTCACTTTTGTGATGGTCACTCTTATGCTTGTGTTTTTTACTCTACTTCCGCCACCCATTCCTGTCCTCACAAGCAATACTGTATCATGACCAGTGACTGTACTGCCTCCAGGGGCTAACTTGAAGCATTGCACTTACTTCCTTTTCTGCTTCTACAACAACACTCCTTCGAACCCACTGGGACCTCCAGCCATCTTTTCCACGTTAAGTTTCTCTAACCTACTGTCATTCACTTGCAGCTCAGTCACCCTCTGTCTCTGTTTCTCATCTCTAATTCACATGTTCTCTTTTCCCTTCAAACTTCCAACATTATCTCCCTCCTCATTTATTCACAGCTGAGGACCAAGCTTCATGTTTCTTAGAAAAAAATAAGAATAATCACAAGCAAATGTCTCTATTCTTCCACCATAAAATCTATCATCTCGAGTGCATTCTGATGCTTGCACATTCTCTACCTTCCCTCCTTTTATGATGGATGAAATGTCCTTGCTTTGCTGAAGCCGTTGTCTCTTCTTTTGTACTAGATTTCATCCCCTTTTACCCAGTCAAGAATGTCACTGCCAAGAGCATCCATTCTGGCTTCCATCAAGTGGACCACACCCAACAGCACTAAAAGATGCTTTAATAGGTTTCATCTTTAAGAACAAAACAAAGCAAATAACCGTATTTTACTCTATAATATGCCCACTGTATTACTGCTATTTCTCCATCATTTTATAGGAAACCTCTTAAAAAGAATGGAATTTTCTTTGTCTCCTTCTTCTCTTCCCTCTAGAACTGTCTCTAGAACTCACTTTAGTCAATCTTGCAAAATTCATCAATTGTTTCCTCGTTGTCGAATCCAGTGGGCAATTCTCAGGCTTCTGCTTAACTTCACTCCTTAGTAATATTGGCACAATAATTAATCCCTTCTGCTTAAAACGGTCTTCCTTACTCTCCGGGACACTCCTGCCTCTCCTTTTGTTTTCTACTTTACGGGCTATTCCTCCTCAGTCTCCTTTTCTGTGACATCTTGGCCTCCTTGCTGTTCTGGAGCCCCCGTCGGGACCCTTGCACTGTCTACTCTTTCCTCCCTCAAGTGTTCTTCTCCTCAGATCATCAGATACCTTTTCCTCTCACTTTGTTCAGGTCCCTGCTTAAATATCACCTCCTGAGGGGAGCTGTTCCAGACAAGTCTATCTAAAATACGAGCACTATTCATTCTATACCCTCATTTACTTTTTTCCTAATATTTACCATATATCTGCAGAAATGCAAGTTCAGTGAGGGCAAAAGCATTTTCTATCTTGTTCGCTGCTATATATCTAGCATCTAAACAGCACCTACTGCATAGTTGATGCTCAGTATATATCTGTGGAATGAATGAATACATAGATGAATGTCAATCTCTCCTCTGCTAAATCTCTTCCAATGGCTTCTCATCGCCCTAGATAGAATGAAATTCTTTAGCCTGGCATAAGAGACTCTACTTCAAAAGAATACTGGCCTCAGGGTACTGTAGTGAGGATTAAATTAATATTGCAAAGCTCTTAGAACAGAACCTGATAGGGTAAATAATCCAGCATGTATTAGCTATTATTTATTATTGTTATTGTTAATCCTGACTCCTCTTACCCTGGAGATTCTATGCCTGGACTGTCATAGCTGACTCCTACTTACTATGAGGTCTCCTTAAGATATCAGCCCTCTGCATTTCCTTTCCAAATTCTTTCACCCCGAGTTAGGTGCTCTCGTATTCACTGATGCACCTGCAGCCAGTCGTGCTGCATTTGGGTGGGCTCTTCCTTGCCTGGCCCTGCCACCATCAGCTTCTGGAATGCAGACCCAGTGTCTTGTTCGTCTTTGTAGCCCACGGGTCTATCTTAGGCCATAGCATGTAGTACTCACTTGATGAATATCCATTTAATATAGGTGAGCTTCCATTAAATACTTGATTTAAATTGTCCTTTAGGGTTCTCGGCCCTCCAGGAGGAGCTATCCACCACACAGCACAAGCAGAAAGAGGAGCGAGCCGTCTCTAAAGGAAGCGAGCCTTGTGATCACCCTCCCATCGTCTCCGAGGAAGACATTTCTGTCGGTTATTCCACCTTTCAGGATTCCATCCCCAAAACTGACGGGGACAGCTCAGCAACAGGACTCGTTCCCCAAACCGAGAAGGAGCAAGTGCAACAGGATTTCTCAGGGAAAATGCAAGACCTGCCCGAAGAGTCCTCTCTTGAGCATCAGCAGGAATACTTGTGAGTTTCAAAAGAAAGCCTGTCACATGTGCGTCTAGAGAAATAGGCCGATGTGGCCAGGATGCCAGGCACATATGAGCATAAGTAGTTTTGAAATAATTTTAAAATGACCCCAGAATAACAAATGCCAGAGCTACAGGAAAAAAAAAAAAAGAAAATGTGGCCTTTAAGAGATAACTGTGATCATGTTGTTTAACACAGACACGCTTGAGCCAACTTCAGCGCTGTGACTTTGGACAAGCCCTTAAGTGTTTTGAATCTCCATTCTACACCTATAAGTCATGATAACAATGTGCACTGTACTCGTCTCACAGGGTCAAAGGTCAAAGAGGCAGACGCCTGCGGAAGCATTGCTTAAACTGTAAAATGGCACGTAGAGGAAACAGCTGTGTTTGTAGTGCTGTCACACATCGTTCGCTCTGTAATGTTTTAACATCATGCCATGGGCATGCCTGGTGTGGAGTAGGAACAGTGACGGGGCAGGTGCAGCATCCCATAGCATATTTCATGCACAGCTCTACGGTGGCTAACTTATAAAAATATGAACACAATACAAATTATTCTCGCAGAATAAAAGACCATAACAGGAGGTGGGATGGAGTTGGGGTGGGAATAAAAACAAGGCTTTTAGAGAGTTTCTGGCTGAAGGAAGTTGAGGAACACGATTTGGCGATCCAAAACTTAAGTTCAGGGATTTATGGAGGCAAAGGAGAAAGAGTTGTTTAAGTGACACCAGTTGTCCAGAAAAAGAGGACAGATCGTGAGAATGGCAAACATGTCCCCAACCCTGGGATCTGAGAAGAGCGTGTCATGAGATTGCGCCATGGCATTGCCTCTGTCATTGAGTGAGTTTTGTTTCGGGGTCACTGACAGGAGAAGAAGGGGAAATGGGTAATGCGACCATCTCTTCTCCCCCTGACGCCTCTCCCCTCTACCTATAGGTTTCAGGGGTGAGAAGAGGTAAGAGAAAGAGAGACAGACAGAAGAGGGGATAACAGGCATGCTGGCCATTTGATATCTATGAAGTGACAGAAAGTTGCACTGACTACCAAAAAAAAGTGTGTGGGGGGGGAGAAAAGGCAAAGAATTTTCTTATTTAGTAATTGAGATTATTAGAGGTTTTGTTGGAATAACTGCAAACTATATCAATAGAAAATGTTTCAGAGTCAACCGACCCCTCTACTAAGTAAAATAGGTTTTCAGAGGTACAATAGAAATTCCCCTATATATACAGTTATGACAACTGTATTGACACGGAGATTTATTTAATTCTGCCAGATTTGATTCTTGCTTCAAAAACCTTATTATCTACAAATTTTTGTTATCTAAAACTCAAGTCCTCAATATTGAGTTATCAAAGAAAATATGAAATTGTGACATGCACAATTTGTAGAGGTCAGATAACCGTAATACACCTTAGGATAATTTTTATCTTCCGAATACATCACCCTCTGTCGCTGCTAGATCCATGAGCTACAACTCTGTAGTGTATCTTACAGCATTATTTTTCTTCAAATTTCCTTTCTGGGCCAAATTTACAAAAACTATTTTGACTCTCACGGACTGTGCAGATGAACTCCGTCTTCCCTTGCAATTCCCTTTCTTGAGTAGGAGGAGAAATGCAAATGTCCCTGAGGTAGCATCTGGCTTTTTCATTCCAGCGTGACATCCCCAGGAACAGAAGTGTCAGAGACTCAAAAGTCCACGGCAGTACCTGGCTCTCCCAGCAAGACACCTGAGGACATTGGTAGCCCCCCTGAGGAGGAGGAGAGGTCGTACCCCCAGATGCGGGGAGACTCTCCCATCGTGCAAGAGCCCGAAGAGCGCCCAGCGCGCGGGGACGAGAGTTCTCTGCAGAAGACGAGCCTTGTGATAGTGGAGTCCGCTGATGACCAGTCGCAGGCCTTGGAAAGACTCCAGGAAAATACGGCTTTTGAAAAGGTAAGACTTTCTTTCCTCTCCGTGTCCTTGCCAATCTGGAACAAAGCTACAAACTTTTCAATTTCCATTTCTCAGGTGGTTTACTTTTTTCATTTCAAGACAGAAATATTTTACCCAGTTAGTTCATCTGAGCCATGGAAACCCTCAATCCCTTTTAAAATCTGAGCGCCAATGAATCCAGAAGAAATGGTGCACCGTGCCCAGACTAGCTCTTTGACCTGAAGCCCTCATTTTATCACTGGAAACTTTTTTGCTAAGAAAACTGTGATGAAACAATATATGTGATGTGGCTTTTTAAAATTAGTAAATTTAGGCATGAAAGCTAGTGTTAGAGATTGACAGAGTCTCAAGATGCCGCCAGGGGACAAGCACGCAACCTGTGGATGTCGGGTTGCGTCGGGTGGGGTGTAGCCCTCCAAATGCATGTTCTCATTAGGGAAGGATAATTTCCAAATTAGACTTCATTAGATTTATTTCAGGAATGACTTAGAAAAAGAACATCATGCCGTTTCTAAATGTCCAAATGCCCGACGGTGGCATGCGATTGCATCGTTGCATTTCTTTGGTCATTGACTTGGGAAGTTGTGAAGAGGGGTGGGGACCGTGTTAAAAGATTCATTTAAACCATTTGTTCCCCAAACATGGTCTATATAGTTCACATGCCTCACAATGAATTGGGGAACTTGATCCCTCCTCGGAAGTCCAGAATCAGAATCAGAATCAGAATCCACCCCTGGGAGGGAGAGGGAGCAAGAATCTTCACTCTTATGTAACTCCCTAGAAGATTCTTACACATAAGAAAGTGTGAGACATGTTGGAATTAAACTTAATTTAATATAAGTTAAATTAGATATTTTTTCCTTTTAGAAAAATTTACATTTTATCATTTTTTTAAATTTTATAAGTTTAATAAATTTATGCTGTATATAAATTTTACATTTCAAAGTGTTTTTAAAGCATTAATTAAGGCTGAGTAGTAAAAGATGAGTTGTACGAAAAAAATTGAAATTTGTGTGGGAAAGTCAAGTGATGCAACGTAACTTTGGGCTTAAGACATACACTTGTTTTGTCACCTTGATGGTGACATCTGCTACCAGGGTTTATCTAAAAAATCATAGCTAAAATTAGGAAAGATCCAGGCAAATGAGAACTCTGTCCTGATTTTGATAGTTATCTGAAACAATTCATCCCATGAATGGATTTTTATTCCAAGTTTACTCTGCACAGAATTATTCATTTCTCAGATTTTTGGCTTAAATGAATACTAATGAAAATGTTTCATGTGTGCTATCTGGGCTTAAAAGTTACCAAATTTAGCCTAAGAATCCAGAGGCTTAGTGAAGTCGGACTTGAAACAATTATCTGGATAATTCATATATGTAATCTATTCTAGATAAATGAACTTTGATAAGTTATTCTACATTCCACATACTTTATACAGGACTGTTCCACTTATTCTTGATGAATATTCAGTTATCTCTCTTAAGCTTCCTATGTTGACCCTTCACTTCTCCCTAACTTGGGCATCCAATTTCAATCCCTTTTTTTTCCTGACCATATTTCTAGATACGTTAAGTGAATTTAGCTGATTTTTCTCTTTTTTAAAAATAACATTTCATTAGGAAGGAGTGATTTGATACATGACTCCCAAGATGTATGCTCTAATCTAAAATCATTAATATGTTTTTTGCCCCATCTCTGGCTTTGACCCAGACCCATAAAATTTGATTGGCCTATGTGTCTCAACTTCTCTGCAGTATGAGTCTAATATTATTCATAGACTGCCTCTTTTGATGTCAGGAGATACACTACTTGCTAGATAATGGCTATGGGAAATTTTGACTTCCTGCAGAAAGTTCTCCTACAAATAGGAGATATTTTTATATCTTTGGGTTAATAATTCTAAGCCTAAGACCAAATGTCAGTGGCTCACAAGTGTTTATTGTGCTACTTAAGTTAAGTTCTATGCTTACATTTAGTTATTTTTTTAGTAGTTTAAGTACAAGAAGTCATGTGAGCAAGCTGCTCATTACTTTGAACAGCTTTTGACAGATGGGCTCTCCAATAGCTTTCAGAATTCCAGAATATTTTTTTTTATTCATTAAACAAAATAACTATATTCTTGCTGAAGTTGGAGACCAGCACGCATTTGTTTTCACCCCTGCTGACTTTTCCACCAAAACCTCCATGAATGAAACTTTCAGAACGCAGTCTAAAACAGAAACAGGTGGTGAAGTCATTCCTTAGCGTGTTAAACAAAACAATGCTTCCATGCTTCCACCAGGAGCTAACAGAGGAATTAGGGGAGCTGGAGGCCAGCTCTGATGAGGAGGCCATGGTAACTACCAGGGTCGTCCGCCGGCGAGTGATTATTCAGGTACCAGCTGTTCAATTACTGCACGTCAGGGGACAGTCCTGTCCCCATATCCTTCTAGAGTGATCGACCCGGATCAGTGAAGGCTTGGCATGCTCCTTAGGTAGTGCATGACCACAACAAAGCAGATCCCTTAACTCTTCTAAGTTCTGTTTGTAAAGAAATGCAGCGGTAATGGCGTTTGCAGCTGACCTCCGAGAGAGCCACCCAGCAAGAGCAAGACTTGGCTTTTTTAATTCCATGCCCCTCACCTCTCGCTTATCTATTTTTGTTTGTTAATATTTAAGTTTCACCTGACTTCCGTTAGATTACCCCAAGCATGTTATTACTCACCTGTTTTGTTTTGTTTTTTTCTTTTAAACAAACTACTTGACAGGATTTTGTATCTCAGCAATGCTTCTGAACATCGCCTTTGATTTTTCTAATACTTCTCACGTTATAAGCACCTGGGGGTAGTTCCTGGCAATGGTGCCAGGCTCTGTAGTGACCCTTTTCTCCCAACTGTGCAGGGAGATGACATGCCTGACATTCCCCCGGAAACAGTCACAGAGGAAGAATACATTGACGAGCACGGACACACCGTGGTGAAGAAGGTATTGCCCATTGTATCCTAACACGGTTGACTGCAAACTTCCTGCTTAGAATTGATCAATACCGTGGTGCCATAACTCAAAACTAAGATACGTACATTAAATATATTTCAGATTACTAGGAAAATCATTAGGCGGTATGTGTCCTCTGAGGGCACAGAGAAAGAAGAGATTATAATGCAGGGACTGCCACAAGAGCCCGTCAGCATCGAGGAGGGGGACGGCTACTCCAAGGTTATAAAGCGTGTAGTACTGAAGAGCGACATCGAACAGTCAGAGGTGAGACCGCCTAAAACTCTCCAAAATTTATTTTATGGAGAAGAGCAAAACAGAACTCAGACAAGATGGACAAGCTTGTTTATTCATACTGGCCTCACCTGCCCCTTTTATGTGGCTGTCTTCTTTCACGTGCTCATTCATTTTTTTTTTTTTTTTTTTGGTCATGATTCTGTGTGATTTTAAAATTACCATCTGCGAGATTTATGGCCAATATACTTATTGTATTTCTTTGGTCCATTTTGTTTCTATTTTTTATTTAATTCCTGGTTGACCACAGCAGGTATCCAAAAGTCACATTTTAAAAGGATAAAATCTTGCGTGCTGGGCAAGCCGTGTGTTATGAAGAGACCACGGTCAAATGTATTGTGGTCCTTGTGCCTGGTCGGCACATGATCCTTCCGAAGGTCGCTTCTGATGAATACTTAATATTCAAACTTCTGCATTTCAGAATCACTCAAATCAGGATCTAGAAACTCCTTGATTTGTTTCTTTCTGTTTTACTTCCCTCTTTCAGGGACATATTTACTCTCTCTCTCTGGAAATAATTTGTGAAAATCTTACCGTTTCCCATTCATTCATTGCCTCAAAATTTTATATTATATACACGAAGTTCTCTAGAAATCTGCTTTTCATTTTCTCATACCTTGTAGAGTTCCTCCTTTAGGAGCTAATTATACTTTCATAACAGCAAAAGAAACCATTTAAATGTGGAAAAAGAGAGTTCATCCACAGGCCATTAAGTCTGCACTGCTCTGAGCAGTCAGCTTCTTACTCACCAGAGTCATTCTCTTGACTCATGACTCACTGAACTTGAGTAATTCAAGTTGATTTGGCGTAGTGAAGATATAGATAGATACTACCAATTGGTTGTACTTTGTTTTTTCTAATTCCAAATAGTGTTTTCTGGAAAGCCAGTATAGAACATTATAGTCTTGTTTTTTGTTTTTTAACGTAGAAAAAATTCATCATAGTTACATTTTGGCAGCCAGAAATTGTTTTGTCATGTATCCTTCATTCATTAGGTGACTCTGTCTGAGCCCAGCGTTCTGTCCAGTCCATCACAGTTTCAGGCTGAACCAGTGGAAGGCCGTAGAGTCAGCAAAGTTGTTAAAACAACTATGGTCCAAGGAGAGAGGATGGAGAAGCATCTGGGGGATTCTAGTTTAGCTACTGATCTGCCTTCAGCCAAAGATGACTTTGAAGAGGTATAGAAGCATCATCATTTTGTCTTTTTTTGTGTTTTATGTTCACTTTGCGTTGGAAGAGAAAATTGTTTGTCATTGTGTCATTCCATACATTAATTTATGAAAGGGTGCAGAATAATTCCAGGGAGCAGAATTCCTGTCTGAGGACCTTGTACAGTAATGTTCCCACAAACTGTGATGTTCATTGGTGTCACGTTAGAGCTTTCAAAGGTCCTGATGCCCAGGATTTGCCTCTGCTAAATCATACTCTGGATCTCTGGAGTTGGGGCCTGATTAGACATATTGTTTAAAAGTCACAGAAGCGTCTTGCACTCCCAATTAAAAAGGGAAAGAAATTTAATATTTTGCAAATTATTTTTGCTAGCTAATATTCTCAAATATTGTCAATGATAGGTATTAAAGAAAATTTAGATATATTCCATACCCCTAAATTTAAAAGGCAATTATAATTATGTAAGTTCTGGTTTCCAACAATTGTAAAATGGGCCCACAGTGACAGATCCACAAACCCTTGCTAAAATCTAAAATTTCTGAAAATCAAAACAAATTTTACAAGTTAATTTGGCAATAAAACTTGGAATAAACTGTCACGAAACTATTATGACAGGAAGTTTTTTTATCCTACTTAGAGTGACTATTCCTATGTATTATTGTCGATATAAATTGGGTTTGATTGCAGGATGCCGTCTTCACCGCCTCTGGGGTGTTAGTAATATTCAGTACAACCGTGTGTTGCTTAACGATGGGGATGTGTTCTCAGAAATGCATCTTTAGGTAATTCTGTCATTGTGTGACCATCACAGGGTGCACTTACACAGACCTAGATGGTGTAGTCTCCTACACACATAAGCCATATGGTGTAGCCTATTGCTCCTAGACTCCAACCTGTACAGCATATTACTGTGATGAATACTGTAGGCAATTGTAACACAGTGATAACTATTTGTGTATCTAAACATATCTAAACAGAGAAAGGTAGAGTGAAATAATGGTACACCTGTGTAGGGATCTTACCATGCGTGGAGCTTGCAGGACTGGAAGTTGCTCTGGGTGAGTCAGTGAGTGAGTGGGGAGCAAATGTGAAGGCCTAGGACATTACCATACACTGTTGTAGACTTTCTAAACACTGCACAGTTAGGCTACACTAAATTTATAAAAAAAAAAA
>VBSM01002912.1:4932221-4946432 GCA_008086735.1 Cheirogaleus medius
AAAAAAAAAACCCTAAATTTTGAAACACATCTGGCCCCAAGGTTTTGATTAAGGAATCATGGGCATAGGCAAACATCTACAAAATATTTTTGCTATTGAAACATTTCGAAGTTAAATGCTGTATGTATGTCCACTACTACACTGACAATATATATATTAATATATTGAGATTATATAGGAGTGCATTGGGATATTAAAAGCATACATTATTTAAATACTTTCAGGTCTCACATTTTGACAACTGTGATGAATCGTCTGAGTTATACACTTTGGGCTTTGTTTGTTTTTGCCTCTGGTCGTGATATTGACCATCGGGGTCTCCCCTGTAAAAAGGAGTGGGTGAAGCGAGGAGGAAACTGAAAGTCGATCCGTGTGGATATTAATTAGCAGCTTTTGTAAAGTAATTATAACAAATCTCCCTCACAAATGGGAGAAATTTAAGGCACTTGTTAAATAAAACTCAAAACTTAGATCTGCTTCTAGGAGTTATTTTTATTTCGAGTATATGTTTTCATACTGACTATGAATTAAGTAAAGCAACAGATTCTTTTAAAGTCTGTGGTTTCTGATGAGTTTCGTCTCCTTTTCTTTTTTTCTTACTTCAGGCTTTGAGTTACACAGGTAGCCGCATGAAAGTCCACTCCCCCAGTTTAGTAGAGAATGAAATCCTGAAAGAGGATGGATCAATAATTAAAAGGTTTGGGTTAGCATGGAGTGATGCTTTGCTAACTAACACCATAAAAAGTTTTCCAGTTTTAGGAAAAAGAGGGCACAGCCCTGACATATGCCCTAAAAAACCCCCTGGAAACTGCTGACTGTCCTGCACAGGCCTTGGTCAAGTGGTGATCTTTCAGAATGTCAACCTGAAATAGCCTGTTGATGCTTTAAGAGCAATAGTAAGGCATAGAAATAGTGAGATTGTGCTTACGCAATCTGACTCCTTGGGCTTTAGCAAGTCATTGATGTGTTGAAACCAACCAGCTGGGATATTCCATTGTGTTGACAGATTTAGAGAGCACAGGAAGAAGAAACTAATCCATTGATCACAAATTAATTTTGTGACCTGCTACATTCAGCTTAATCTTAGTAAATCGTTACTTCGAATGGTACATGCTTTTGTTTTTAATGAGCTGTTTTATGATTCTGCATGTGAGTGACAAATAACATAAGCATGAGTTTGATACCCAAGCACTGAGTGTACCTAGTGATGCTGGACCAGGGGCTTTAACAAGTTAAGAAAGTGTCGTGAAAGCCGGAAGCAGCACATTATGACTGGGAGCAGCACTGGTCTGTTTTTATCTCCATCACAGACCCGATGTGTAAATGTGGGCACGATTCCTTTGTCTGTTCCCACTTCTCACTGGTCCTCCCTCAGCCCTGTAAGCCTCTAGATTAAGAAAATGTTCTCAGCTTCTCAGTGAAAAGACACAATAGAAATTCAAGTTACTAATGTGCTTTTCACTTCATTGAAAAGGAGAGAAAGATTGTCGCTTATAGTAATCTGCAAAGCTATTTTAAGCCTTTAGAACACAATAATTAGAACAGCAAAATTAAAGGTTCTGTCACAATTCCGCCCTCCAGTCAAATGTGAAAAACAGCAGCAGCTAGGAATTGAAAAGAGTGTAATTGCTCTCTTAGAACTTTAAAAATCCTACGTGAATTAAGGATGGAATGCCTTTTATAATCTGAACTTTTAAGTCTTTTATCCAGTTATTCAGACGAAACCACGTAAACCATGCGTGTCCCAGCATCAGGAGATCTTCAAACTGGGATAGATTTAGAGACCAATTAATCCAAAGCTCTCAATGACAGCTGGTGAATTTGAAGCCAGGAAGGAATATAGACAACTCAATCGAGTTCGCACAGCTAGTTAGTTATGGAACTCTATTTGTGACCTACAGTACTTTGTACATTGTTGAAGACATTTGATCACATACATGCGTATATTCATAAACACATTCATCTACATATGACTGCACAAAATACCAGGAAATGTCCTATGATAGAGGCTTATCCCCTAACACCAATGCAAGAAAGGTTTCTACCAGCTCTTAGCGGAAATAGTCAGAAATTTGCCTTTTTTGGGGAAAAAAATAACGAATGTTGAATAGTTAAAAAAAAATCTTATTTCAGTCATTGGAACAAAATTTGACCTTTTCATCAAGAGGAGCAAATTTAAATTAGCTTTCAGATATAAAATCATTATTGTAGTATCAAAGAAAAGGGGAGAGTAGGAGAACATGAGAGAAGAAGGAAGAAGAAAACAAGGATGTCCAAAAGAAAGTGGAAAGTATTTTGGGTGAAGTCAGTCATTTTTTAAAAATCAGGATGATCTTAACAAATGCATAGAGGTATTGGAAGATGGACAAAACTTCCAATTTCTGAACAGTAGGAATCTGTAAGGGAAACATGGATAACACTACAAAAACTGGTCATTTCCTACAGTGCTTTTAAGTGAAGATGTATAGCAGAGGGGTTATGGACTCAGGCGCTGGGACACTTGGCCCCACTGCATGCGAACTCTGTTATATTTTATTTGGGGTATTGCTTAAATTTTTTAAGATTCAATTTCTTTACTTGTTATAATAATAGTGTCTGGTACATAAAACACATTCATCAAATACTTGTGCAATGAAGAATTATATTTACAAGTAGAGAGTGAACTTGGAGTGAACAAATTACAATCTGATCATTTTCCAGTAGGGATGTAGGAAGATATGAGTATGAAATGCAATAGTAAGTTATAGCTTCTTTCCAGAAGCCCTCAGCAATCTGACGAGGGAGGCGGTAGCACCAGACTGTTATAGGCAGGAGGAGACTCAAAGCAAGGAGTGCGTGGGGCTCTAAGAATGCAGAGAAATCATCTCTTGTTGGTAGTCACCTTCTTGTATATTGATAGAATAATATTTCAGTTTTTAAAGATCTATCTCTCTCCTAGGAAAGCTCTCGTAGAACATAATTTTGGGAAGTTTGGGTTGAGATGTGGTAGGGACGAAGCTGGCAGCTATGGGTGTTTTAAATAAATTCAACTTAAAACAGTATCTTTCGAGCTTGTCCAAAGGCACTTGTGGGATCATCATCTCAGGACCAATGAAACTTTCTTAAATCAGCGCAACATAATCAAAACATGAATGATCATGTGGTTGCTATTTGAGAGGGTCACATTAAAGCATGGTTTCATTTATTTGAAATATTTCTTAAAGATTTAAAAATACTCATTTCAAAACACACTTTAAAAAACATCTCTTGAATCACTTCAGATAGGGAGACATGCAAAGATATCCACAGTTGATAGTGTGGTATAGAAAGGTCTAGAGGTAAGGCGGTAAGTGCTCTAGTGATGGTTACCCTCAGACCTAGCAGCTGCCTCTTAGCAATGAAAAGAGAGCCTAACTCCCTTGTGTCTGCTTTTCCCCAGGACAACCATGAGTAAGGCCAGCACACAGAAGAGGGCTGTGGTGAGGGACCAGCATGGAAAACGCATTGACTTGGAGCACCTGGAGGATGTACCCGAAGCACTAGACCAGGACGCCCTCCAGCACGATATCCAGCAGCTCCTGCGACATTTCTGCAAGGAGGACTTGAAGCCAGAGGCCAAATGAGGGGCTGCCCAGTCCTCACGCCAGAAACCACACATTCACTCAACATGCAGCTTCCTCTTTCATTAGAGGAGTGACCTAATGAGCCTAATTCGTGGGACACCCCAACACTTCCACTGTTAGCAAAGATACTGCATTTCGTTTTAGTTTTCCCCCGGCATCCTCTTTAACTCTAAGCTAATTTGTGACCAAAGATAGCATCCTTCATTCCGGATGCTGTATCCACTACTCTGTTGCGTCCGTGCTAAGCTGGGGACTGGCCAACTCCATGGTTCTTTGCTTCTGCCCAAGCTCCATGAACATCCATTGATCAGAAGAACTTCACCTGCAGACCTCTTCGCGTGACGACGTATAGGAATCCTTCAAAGGGATGTCCGTGTACAATGTATATAGCTGACATGCTCAGATGAACAACAGATTCAAATTAAAACCACTGCCTATCATAACTACACTGGGCATCACGGAATAAAAGGCCTCTAGAAATCGCTGAACGATGGTTAATTACGATATTGCTAACACAATCGAATGATAATACAGTTTTACTGAAAAAGAAGCACTTCAGACCTATCATGTCCTTAGATCTTCCAGAGTAGCCATTGCTCCTAGTTAAAGATGGATTCATAACCTCAAAGAACGGTTCTAACTAAGAAGCTACTGCTGGTGCTGGCCAGCCATGTGTATGACTCTTTCCAGCAACCACTCCAAGGGAAGGGAGGAAGGGAGGAGGAGGAAACAGAAGGAAACGAGGAGGTATCCAGTTGCTAGCAGCTACATCAGGTGGCATTCTAGCATCTTCAGGTCTTTTAGATTTTGGGCGCGCTGGCAGGGTATTTTAAAAGCTATAACTACTGTAGTTTTCCAGTTTTCATTGCTGCTTTAGCAAACCACACTGTCTTACTGGTGGTACTTTCTTCTGGCCACTGCACTGTAGATAATTCATTGGAAACAAGATTTACCCATGACATAAACGGTTAAAACTCCTTCACTATGTTGGAGTGGTTTCCTTTTTTTTTTTTTTCTCCAGGTTTCTATCTTCTCTAATACCTGCATGTGGCATTTAAAAATCAAAACCACAGTCAAAACCCCTCTTCTAATCACATTAATGGTTTTCATTCTTTTTCCCCCCTGAGTGAACACTTTTCACTTTCTAGCTGGGTCTGTTTTTCAGCTTGCAGACAAGATTGAGAAATCTTTGCAAATTTGGTTTGGGTTAAAATTTTTGGTTTATTTATTTGAAATCCACACTCCCTTGGAAACTCTTAAGTGCATTTGTGCACTTTTCTGTTTGTTTCAAAGAAGGGACTATAACAATCTGAGTGATTTCCATGTCCTATTCCTTATTCCTCTAGTGGTTGAAGCTGTGTAGCATTTTAACATATATATATTCACAAATATATTCATATAAACAGTATACATTTTGAATCAGTTATTTGTTAAAGAAAGTATATTCAATGAAGATGAAATTAAAAAAAAAAAAGAGTCTGTCCTCCAGGGATTGAACATTTTCCAATTATCTGGTCTTTTCCTGTTGTGCAAAAATGACTCATTGCTCCGACTGTCAAAAACAAATGTGACAAACAATGGCACTTCATCATTTAAAGTAATGTTGCCAAGAGAATAAAATTTCCTGGGGAGGTTTCCCACAAGCCAAATCTCCTAAGCCTCAAATACTAGCACTTTTTGGCAGTTGGATAGGAAATAAAACATTCTTTGGCAGCCAAAATGAGAGAGGCCCATAGTAGAACTTTTTGAGACACCCTATGGCCTCCTTGTCAAAACTTTCACTGGAGCTCAAGAAAAGCATTTCTGTTGTGTTATTTGCAGTGCAGATGATGTCTGTGTAACAACATAATGGTTATTCACCTTCTTTTGATTTTGATTTTTGCTGTGTTATCAAAAAACTTGAATACTGTGAGAAGAAGTGAATTTTCAGTTGATGAATCAGCATCTTGTTCCCATGGTGATAACACTAATTGAATATATCTATGAGGGCATGTATTAGTTAATGGAAAAAAATACAACACTAACAATACATAGCTGCAATGTGTACAATGGCTGATTTAATTAAATAAAATGTACAAGTGTTAAATGTGCCAACAGTGATTTGTTCTTCTTTATCACGAATCTGTGATTTTAGGAGAATCAGAGGTTATGAAAAGATAAGATTAGATTTGAAGCCAACAGAAAGACATAAATTGCTTTTTTTTTTTTCTTATTCTTAGTAACTGAAAATGCCATGTGCCCAGCACTGTGTTAAGCACTGGAATAAACAGAAAAGATCTTGTCTCTGCCCTCAAGGAACTTTTATTATTATTGTTCTGCAAAAGAGAAAAACGAGGATTTATTTTTAGTTTGGGAATCACTAGTAAATGAAAAATAGGAATTTGGGGACTTGTGGGAGATGAGAAAGGGGTCGCAGGGGTTGCAGGGCAGGACACCAGGCCACAGTTGTCAGACGACACCTTCTGCTCCCAGAACAGCATTTAGTTCTGGAGTTTTCTTTCTGTCTTATCTTTTGAGTATTAGAAAGCAAATGGATATGTTAATATAAATAAGGACAGGGCAGGAATACACAAAACTGAAATCAGTTATGTTTGGACAGTTTTATGAAATATCCCTTTAATGCTGCTCTGATATTTTTGACAGTCAAAACAAAACGAAAAGACACGGTTTAGAAATTGAGTAGGTTTTATTTAAATCTTATCTAGTATGAGATATGAAGCTCACTGGATCTGGCTCATCTACCTGGTTGATTTACGGTTCTTCTGAAATTAAAATATCAATTATGCTTGAGATTTTTCAAAGGAAACAGAGTCAAAGTTAAAAAAAATAAATTTCCAAAGTAGGAGTGTCTGTGTGATCATCCTTCTACGTCTCATTTTTTAAATGTGTTATACTTTCTATTGACAGGAACTCTGGAATTGCATTACCTGGGGTTTGATTTAAGGAGATCAAAGCATCAGAGAATATTCAACGTCTTCTCATGTTTAATTATTTGCTGTGAAAAACTCATTTTTAAAATAAACTTCAGTGACTCATATGCCCTTTTACAGAAAGATATTTAAAAGTGGGGTGGAGGGAAACTTCCAGAATGAGATAAGATTATACACAACTCATAAATGACTTGCATTAGTCATAAAGAGGTGCAGATTACTTGTAAGTCCATTGAAAGAGGCTTGAATTGAATTTGCAATTAGGTTGCTTGCAGAGTCATTCAATTTATGTCAGCATGGAAGGGTCTGGGTGTGGGCAAGTAGGCAGGCAATACATAAATCAGATAAACAGAGGCTAAACATATGTTTAATAATCAAAATCACTGCAAGGCTTTCTTGGATAATGGAATAAAGATGGTCTTGCTTGCTTTCGTGGAAGATAAATTATCTGAAAGCCTCTGTCTTCAGTTGCCACCACTGCTTAAAAACTAAGCTCTTCTTCAGTTAAGGTATGATTTCAGTTTCTAGTGTAATTGAAGCTAGAATTGCAACCTTGGAATGAATCGCCTGAGTAAATATGTAGTACAACTCCATGTCACATGTCACATGTCATGGCAGAACATCTTTTAAATATCTAGGGGGGTAAAACAGCATCATTCCCACCTCCTGCACACAAGGTCAAATACTCCCGCTTGGTGATATTCAGATTTTCTGGGAAGAACCAAACCACTGCCTTGTTCTAACTGAGCTCGGCGGGATGGAGTGAACGGTGTGTAAGAACACGGCTGGGGTGGAGCCGTTCCGTAAGACGGGGACACTTGACGGTGGCCTTTGTCGAGAATCCACCCAGGTTATGTCAGGCCTCGTCGCAGGACACGGTGCAGTCTCCCGTCCGGAAACAGAGACGCCGACACTCGCCTCAGGCCCAGGCGCGGCAGGGACAGCGGCCCCGCGCCCTCTGACCCCACGGTGGCCGACGTGCCCTTGGCGTCCCGTCGTTACGGACCCCTGTCCGGCACCCTCCACCTCTTTGGGTGGGTGTTGAAGGCCTTAACTCCCCCTCTGGGTTAGAAAATATAGGTAACCACTTCCGGCAGGGGAGTCTGATCCACTTCCGGTTCTGAGGAAGGCCTTCAGAGCTCAGCCCTCCCCTCGGCCGTGGTACAGAATTTACTTGACAGCAGCGAGGGCGGCCTTGACTCTCCCCGTTTTCTCACAACAGCTGAAGATGGATCAACCTAGAGCGCTTCCCACTCTTTGCTGTTTCTGACCCAAACTAGCAGGCACCCTACTGGGATTATTTTTTTCACAAACAGCCGAGAAAAGAGCCAAAAGAAAGGAAATGTAAATCTTCTCTCTTTACATGTCCCCAGCTAACAGCCTTCAGAATCTGTTTTACAGCCTCAAAGTGTTCCTGAGAAGCTCCCTGACAGCCAACAGGAGGGCTAAGTTCCAGGTCTCAGTTTCCTGCCCCAAAACCATATCTCAGGGGCAAAAGTCACATCCCCTGAGGTTGTCATTTGACTCAGTAGCCCTACCAGATATTAAAATATATTTTAAACTACTGTTAGCAAAACAGTTTAGGACTCGTGTAGCAACAGATGATGAGAGCAATGAAATAGAATGGGGAATCCAAAAAGAGAAATTGATCCAAAATAAATGGAAATTTGGCAAATGCTAAATGTAGCATTTCACATCAACCAGAGAAGAACAGACTACATGGCGACAGATCAATTGTCTAATAATTTCGGATAGGAAACCAAGCTAAATTCTTACATGCCCCCTTCACCAAAATAAATTACAGATAGCTCAATTATTTAAATGTAATTTTTTAAAAAAGAAACTATAAAAATAATAAAAGAAAGTTTGGGCAAACTATTGCCTTCGGTTAGGAAGATCTTTGTAGGCAAGAAAAAAAATCATAGGTGGAGGGAAAAAAGCATACATTTGACTGTATAAATATTTCTAATTTCCTAAATTAAGGGACAAATGGAAAAGTATGAATTTACTGATCTCATATGTCAACAACTTAATACAAAACCAACAGAGGATATGAAAAGGCTGTTCGTATAGGCACAGGAAAACATTCCAATGACTTGTTTCCCTGAGAGAATGTCCTAGTCTCACCTATTCAATATAATTAAAGAAATCATAAATTAAAACAATAAGATGCAATTCCTCAAACTATCAATTTGGAGAAAATTACAGTTTTCGTAAGACCAACTGTTAGCCTGAGAGCGGGAAAATGGAACACTCATGCTTGTGGGAATGAAAAATAATACCCAAAGACAATGTCTTCCAGAATTAAATATGTACAAAATCCTTTGATTCAACAGTTCTACTTTAAGCAATTTATCGATAGTCTCCCTGTGACAGGAAAATGTTGTACCTTTTTCAATAATAGCAAAAAATTGACAAATTCGATATCTATATTAGAATGCATAACGCAAAAAGAACAGCAATACTTCATGTGATTCGTATGAAAAGAGTGTTAGCTACTTGAAACATAAATAATAAAAACAACTAATAGTTCTAACTTTCACTGCATTATAGAGACAATAAATAGAGGCAAATACATAGAGCACTTTGTAACATGCCTTGCGAGCCCTCTACAAATTATGGTTCTCGTGTATTGTGTCACCTCTATTACTGTGGATAAGAAAATTTCCCCAATCGGCCATCAGAGGGCAGCAGATGACTAGATCAGTCATTGGCCATGGGCAGCGGCTCCCACCTTAGAGTGGAAAGTGCCCAGTTCTGAAGGTGTGTGACTGGAAGTGTCACCGAACTTTTCTTGATCTGTGTTACCTGTAAAAATGTGGCGGGGATTGATGGCTGGGTGGCTTTAAGACCTTTGCCAGCTCTCACAGGCTGTGTGATGTTAACACACATTAGTATTACCATAGTGACTGGTAAAGTTTAACCCTGATAACGTTTAACCGTTGAACAAACAAAAACTAACCGCAGATCTGCTCAGATAGTATTCCTTCTTTTAAAAATCGCTCACGGTTATTGAGACTTTCTTACGAGGTAAACACTCTTCTAAGCACTTTGCATGCATTGACTAGCAATTGCATATGGCTAGCAATTCATAGTTTTGCCCTTCTAGAAAATTATTACACTTACTTGGGAGCTTTCCAGGACACATAAGACAGAATCGCATCCTATACATTGCTACTTAAATATCTTCTTACCATAAAAACAAATTCTAGTTTACAATGGCTGTTTTTCTCTGCCCTGATCTCTGCACGCTGTAACCTTCCCCAACCTGTGACAGGCCGAGTGGGTGGAGCCCTTCACAGTGTCCCCTCCATAGCTGTGTGTCTCCACTGCAGTTCACAACCTGCTCCCTGAAATGTCCCTTCCCCATCCTAGAAAAACCCCAAGGATAGACCTTCCACGAAGCTTTTCCTCCTTCTATGAGGCAGTTTAAGGTGTTCTTTCTTGCATATCTCTACTTCAACAACAAGCTCATTGCAGAGTATTTATTTATTTTGTTGTTTTCCCAGCCAGATTTAAACTTTTAGGTCAGATACTTTCTCTATTTTCATCTTTGTGCCCTAGGGTGTAGCACAGGACTTGGAATATAGTTGATAATAAAAATTTAGTAGAAAAATAAACAAAGGAATTAATGCAGACTTTTCAAATCTTTGCTTTGAGGATGTCTAACCAATCTGCTTTTTACGTAGATTTTTTTTCTTGCTAATGACCTTAATGGTTTTGAATAACTTCAAATAATTCTCTGACTGGGTTCATTTAACTGTTTGCAAGGACTATTCTTTTGTTTATCTTTTAAATCATTGTTCCCAGGTATTACTGGATGCTGAAAACCTTATTAACAACCTCTAGGTACAAGCAAGTAATTCTGAGAACCAGAATTACTTAATTCTTTTTTTTTTTTTTTTTGAGACAGAGTCTCACTTTGTTGTCCATGTTAGAGTGAGTGCGGTGGCGTCAGCCTAGCTCACAGCAACCTCAATCTCCTGGGCTCAAGCGATCCTACTGCCTCAGCCTCCCGAGTAGCTGGGACTACAGGCACACACCACCATGCCTGGCTAATTTTTTGTATATGTATTTTTTTAGTTGGTCAATTAATTTCTTTCTATTTTTAGTAAAGACGGGGTCTCACTCTTGCTCAGGCTGGTTTCGAACTCCTGACCTCGAGCGATCTGCCCGCCTTGGCCTCCCAGAGTGCTAGGATTACAGGCGTGAGCCACTGCGCCCGGCCCAGAATTACTTAATTCTTAATTGCAGGGGAGCAGAGTTGTAAAACCAATACAGTGAGGGAGGGTCCCATCATCTACTGGGGATGTTACCAAGGGCTAGAATCATGGAGAAATAGCTACTTACAAATTTATGAATAAACAATTAAAATCAGAGCCACATAACTTCCATCTAGAAACACCAAACACCTTTTCTACACAAGGGTGGGGGAGGGGTGTCAATGGATTGAAAACATTCTTTTGAGTCCTAAAACTAGATGGTTTCATCTCACAGGTGCTCAGGATTCAGGCCAATATTAATCCTGGGGGTTAATTATTTTCTGCTGACTTTTGTTTGGTTTTAACCAGCCTTTAAATCTGCTTCTAACCTTTGGTGCTTTTTTTTTTTTGTAAAATATCTTTCTAAAATGGATTCCCTTCTATTTACTGAAATATATGGGATCAATGCTCAAAATACATCAACCCTCACAGTTTGCTACATTTAGAAATCTCTTTGACCAGTGTTTTTGATAACATCTTAAACCCACTTCCTGTGAATCCTTTTCTCTCTCTGAAACATGAATTTCTTCCTTCTTGTCTAAAAAAAAAATATGTTTGAACTTTTTCTAGCCTGAATTGAAACAACCTTCGCTAGAATCTGCTATTTCCCTGAAATACCTTCCATTTCTCCATTTCTGTCTCTTTTCATGCCAGAACTTTCAGCTTCCCTTCCTAATGGTAGGACCAGGCTATGTGAGCAGAACAGGGGAGGGAACGTGTGAGGCATATTCGGGCCAGAATGGATCAGTTTCCCTGATGGAGGAAGTTAGTTTTGGCGAATGATCTAGTTTTGGGTAAACCTGAAAAGATTTTTTTTAAAAATTAAATTATGGAAATTCTTGAATAGCGAGGTATGGAGTGTGGATGTTATGCCTGCAAGCACGTGTGTGTGTGTATGTGAGAGAGAGAGAGAGATCCAGGGACCCTAGTTTGTCCTCTTCTCCCTCCGACAGCAGCCTCCCGCCACTCTGTGCTGGGGCCACACAGCCGTGTAGCCTCACCCTGCCGTGTCCTCAGATTGAGTCCTTTTCGGCCAACCCAAGGCCTGTCACCTTGTGCACTCTCGCTCTACAAATATCTGCAAGTTTAGGCCATTCCAACGTAGACCTGTTTCTTTTCTTTGCTCCAACAGGCTGCTCCGGACTCCTTGGCCCTGAGTCAGGCTATCTCAATTTCCAAAATTCCAGAGGACACATGCTTATTTTTGCAAGTGGCTTCCTTAAAGCTCCACGTGTTGGCTGCGGGCATGAAGGGAAAATTCAGAGGACACCAGCAATCTCTGCAAAGCATCCACGCCACCAAGCCTGGCTACACTCCTGCCTTTCCCTTTCTGTTACAGTCGTGCAAAGTAGTTGATGAGTTAGGGCTGTCAAGCCAGTGTCACCAACTTTTCCCCTGTCCTGCAAAGGGAGACGGTTAAGCACCCGGAGTTCTTGACCTTCAAGGCTCCGCAAAAACCTCATGCTCTGAGTCAGCAGAAACAGTATGATTTAGGCCAGGCGAGGTGGCTCACGCCTGTAATCCGAGCACTCAGGGACGCCGAGACGGGAGGATCACTCGAGCTCAGGAGTTCTAGACCAGCCTGACAAGAGCGAGACCCTGTCTCTACTAAAAATAGAAACATTAGCCGGGGCATTGTAGCTCTGGCCTGTAGTCCCAGCTACTTGGGAGGCTGAGGCAGGAGGATCGCTTGAGCCCAGGAGTTTGAGGTTGCTGTGAGCGAGGCTGACGCCACGGCACTCTAGCCCGGGCAAGAGAGTGAGTCTCTGTCTCAAAAAAGAAAAAAAAGTATCATTTAGCATCTGATGCACACAAACACACACCCACATATACATACACATAGCCACACACACTCACACACACACACACACACACACACACACAGAGGAAGGGCTAGTTGGACAGAAATCATCTTTGAGTATGAATTAGTTCTTAGTCTTTTTCTTTGTGTATTTCTGTATTTTTCAAGTGTCCTTCCTTCAAAATATATTACTTGTACAAGTAACACAATAAATATTGTAAAATAGAAGAAAATATAAGCAAAATAAATTTTATATAATAGATCTTATGCTCCAATTTTGTACGACTTCTTAGGGAAAGAATGTTTTCTCCCTAAATGGACCATTTAGGCTCATTTCTATTTGTGAAACTTTATAGGTTTGTTCTTTACCTTACACAAATACTTACTAATTTATGCATTAAAATCAGTGAAATATTCATATATTTTAAATTAATATATTTAAAAGATGAGACCTTACAAGTATGCTGATTTACATTTGGCCGAAATTCAATTTGGGGTATTATATTGCATTAGAAATTGTTTTGGTTCATAAATATTTATTTAGAAAATCTGATTAATGCATGAATCTTCTTATTTTCCTCCAGATAATTACAAAATAAACCCTGAATCACACACATATCAACAAAATATGTGAATCACACATCAACAAAACTTCCTTCTCATCGCCAGCCTGAGGGTTCTAAATTTTCTCATGGTTCTGACCTGGTGTACCACAATCATCCACTTTGTCATCGTTTGCAAAATTCACCAGTGACCCTCAATTTGACCAACAGAACCTGTACAAATCACTCTAAAAGTTTTTGAAAACAATTTGTATAAACTAAATATGAACCTTGGGTTTATGTATAAGAATGTCAATGTTCTTCCTTAATTATCCATCTTCTTTGTTACTATGGCGTCGGAGGATGATGATGATGAATCATATCCCCTGTCCTGTGAGTTCCAAATCCAATTAGAAAAAGTTTTAGGAGGAAATACCGGCTTTATTTGGGTAAATAAAGATAAAAATGGGGTAGGCATGGATTCAGAGGCAAAGCTGGGCCACTACTTCTTCCCTACTTCTTTATATTGACTTTCCCACCATGCCAAGAGCTCCCCTCTTTGGCAATACAAGGAATGAGGTAATAAATACCATGTTTGCTACAAGACATGTCTGAAATCTTCCTGTTGCCAAAAATGTAGCACTCTGTAGACAAAATGAGGTGATCGGTAGATTGCTTCTCGTAATATCCATGGGGGTTATTTTTATTTATTTATTTATTCATTTTTCTTTTCTTATTTCAGCATATTATGGGGGTACAAATGTTTAGGTTACGTGTCTTGCCTTTCCCCCCTTTCCCCCTAGAGTCAGAGCTTCAAGCATGTCCATCCCCCAGATGGTGCACATAGCAGTCATTATGCATGTATATACCCATTCCTTCCTCCCCCCTCCCATCTGCCCAATGCCCGATAAAAGTTATTACTGTATGTCCACTTAGTTGTTGATCAGTGAAACCAATTTGCTGGTGAGTATGTGTGGTGCTTATTTTTCCATTCTTGTGATACTTCACTTAATAGAATGAGTTTCAGCTCTAGCCAGGAAAATACAAGAGGTGCTATATCACCATTGTTTCTTA
>VBSM01002912.1:4946532-5015862 GCA_008086735.1 Cheirogaleus medius
GTCTAGAAGAGTATTTCCAACATTTTCTTCTAGAATTCTAATAGTTTCACACCTTAAATTTAAGTTTGTTACCCAGCGTGAGTTGATTTTTGTGAGAGGTAAAAGATATGGATCCTGTTTCAGTCTTCTACATGTAGCTATCCAGTTTTCCCAGCACCATTTAGTGAATAAGGATTCTTTTCCCCAGAGTATGTTTTTGTCTGCTTTGTCAAAGATTAGATGGCTATATGAGGATGGTTTTATATCTGGGTTCTCTGTTCTGTTCCACTGGTCAATGTCCCTGTTCTTGCGCCAGTCCCAAGCTGTTTTAATTACTATAGCCTTGTAGTATAGTTTGAAGTCTGATAAATTGATACCTCCCATTTTGTTTTTATTGCCTAGGATTGCTTTTGCTATATGGGGTCTTTTCTGGTTCCATACAAAGAGTAAAATTATTTTTTCTATATCTGTGAAAAATGATGATGGTATTTTAATAGGGATTGCATTGACTCTGTAGATCACTTTGGGTAGTATAGACATTTTAACAATGTTGATTCTGACAACCATGAGCATGGTATGGTCTTCCACCTGTTTATGTCCTCTGCTATTTTCTTCCTCTCATGGGGGTTATTTTAACAGTGCTTTACTGAAGATGTAATGTATTTCCTTCTTTTGGATTAAATGAGTGAAATTAATGGCCATCAAAATGAAGAGAGTAGATCATGAGGATTTTTTAAAGTAAGAACTCAGTTTCAAGAAGACAGCATGACAATGTTTATCGGTCTGGTCTTCCTGTTTGGCTTGGGAATGAAGGGAGTAAAGAGATCATATGGCATCACCCTCTTCCCTATCGTGGAGGATCTGGTACCTGAGCTATCCTGGAAACAACTTGAGTCCTGAAACAAATAGAAACTGATGAATAGAGGTCTTATTTGTTCCTGGCCTGGATTCCACAATAATGGTCCAAGATTCTGTGCAGAGAACCAAGATTTGGTGTTGATCCAGGGTTTTGTATTAGAAGCTAATCTGAATCAAGAGCAAGGAGAGGCCAGTGGGCTTCCATTGCTGGGGGAGAGGATGGGAGAGAAGAGGAAGCATCTTTACCCTGCCTCCCGACAGTAGCTTACATGCTCTTTTGGCCTCAGCTCCCTTAGTGAGGGAGGTCCACATGGTCCTGCCAAACTCAGATCTCCCAGAAAAACTGGCTCCCCAGATGTGTGTGTGGAGACAAAGTTCGTCATCTTAAAGGAAAAATAGCTAAGTACATGCCCCTCAAAATACCTAGTGCCCAGTGCATAGTAGGTGCTCAACGAAGGCTGTTCGGCTAAGTTGCAGTAGTTTAAAAGTAGCTTTTTGGGTCTGGGAAAGAAATCACACAATATTGGAGTGAGCAGCAAAGCTCGAATGAGTCCAGTAGACCAAAGCTACTTTGGAAGCAGGTGTGATTATAAAAAGTGCCCACCATCACTTTGTCCAATGAAATTCTCCTGTCCTGGTGAGCCTGAGCATAAGGGCCAGATGTGAACTCCACTTTATTCCATGGGAAACTCAGCCACAAGCATCAGATGTCTCTAACCCTGAAAGAAAAAGGACATTATGTACATTATGTGTACATTATCGTGTTTCCCTGAAAATAAGACAGGGTCTTATATTTATTTTTCCTCAAGAAGACACCCTAGGGCTTATTTTCAGGGGATGTGTTATTTTCCCCTCAAAGCCTCAGCTTGCAGCATGCAAAGGATGGCTGAGACCTGACAGGGGGAGCCGACCTTGTTGATGGAGCTGCCCGCACCTTTCTGGTTACCTCTGGGATAGTAGCTGTCACAATGGGGCAGATGAGAAGGCCTGCTGCTCTTCTTTACCGCTCCGTGATGAAATGCATGGGTTGTGCAGATGCGCTGCGTAGCCACGCCCGTCACTAGGTCTTATTTTCAGGGTAGGGCTTCTATTGCACAAATGCTTAGAAATCCTGCTAGGGCTTATTTTATGGGTAGGTCTTATTTTCGGGGAAACATGGTAGCTGGCAGCTGGTGGGTGCCCAATCTACAGAATGGAATTTGTTTAACATAACCTGGAGAACAGCAAACACCTGCCGCAGCCATTTCCCTAGCTACGCTGAAAGAGACCAATCCCTCCATCCACAGAAACATAAAGGGGACAGGATTGGGTCTTATAAGTCTGTGGTGGTTTATACAGGGTTGTGGAGCACTTAAAGATCACTCTCACATGGATGTGGAGAGACAGGAACACTCATACACTGCTGGTGGGACTGCAAACTAGTACAACCTCTGTGGAAAGTAATATGGAGATACGTCAAAGGGTTACAAGCAGAACTACCATTTGATCCAGCAATCCCATTACTGGGCACCTACCCAAAGAAAAAAAGACATCTGCACTAGTATGTTTATAGCAGCACAATTCACAATTGCAAAGATGTGGAAACAACCCAAGTGCTCATCCATACATGAGTGGATTAATAAAATGTGATATATATATACCATAGAGTACTACTCAGCCACAAAAAAACAATGGTGATCTAGCACCTATTGTATTATCCTGGATAGAGCTGGAGCCCATTCTACTAAGTGAAGTATCACAAGAATGGAAAAACAAGCACCACATGTACTCACCATCAAATTGGTATTAACTGATCAACACTTATGGGCATGTATAGTAGTAACATTCATCGGGGGGTTTCCGGAAGGTGGGAGGGAGAAGGAGGGGATGGGTACATTCACACCTAATGGGTGCAGTGTGTATCGTCTGGAGGATGGGCACACTTAGGTGGGGCAAAGGCAATATATGTAACCTAAAATTTGTATCCCCATAATATGCTGAAATAAAAAAAAAATAAATTTAAAAAAATTTAAAAACCCAACCAACCAACCAAACAAGCAAAACAAAATAGAACCATGAAGAAAGAGAAAACCTGATCAGACCAATAGTGTGGTAATGAGAGAGACCAGTAATAAAAAGTCTACCATCATCAAAGAAAAGCCCAGGACTTTATGACTTCACTGCTGAATTCTACCAAACATTTAAAGAATAATTAATACCAATTCTACTCAAACTCTTGAAAAGCATTGAAGGGAATGGAATACTTTCAAACTCATTCTATGAGGCCAGCATTACCCTGATACCAAAACAAGACAAGGGCAAAAATAAATTAATCAATTAATAAGTAAAATAAAAATAAAAACAACTATAGGCCACTATCACTGATGAACATAGGCACAAAAACTCTCAACAAAATATTAGCAAACTGAATTCCACCACACATTAAAAAGATTATTAACTGTGATCAAATGGGATTCATTGATGGTTCAACCTACACAAATCAATAAACATGAAAAATCCCATTAGCAGAACAAAGAATAAAAAACCACATGATTATTTCAATGGATCGGGTAAAAAACATCTGATAAAATTCAACATCCCTTTAGGATAAATACCTTCATCAAACTGGGTATTGAAGAAACATACCCCAAAATAATAAAAGCCACTGATGACAAAACCATTGCCAACATCACACTGAATGGGGAAAAATTGAAAGCCTTTCTTCTAAGATCTGGAACAAGACAAAGATGCTCACAGTTAATAACACAGTTTTCTTTTGAGAAAGTGAATTAATCTGTGAAGTTCTTCTTGTCTCTGTAGGATGAAAATGGAATGAAATGTCTAAATGGGTTTCCAGAACCCCCACTCCCTGTTGATAACGTGGTCATTAAAGCAAACACTCCCTAGACAGTCTTCATTAAATGACTGGGCAATAAAATGTCATGGAGTTTAGACCACCCAAACACCCCCACGGGAGAAGACCACAGTGCAGTACCATTTGCCAGCAGCCAATGGAAGCAGAGGGAGGAAGCCACACTGGGTCCCCTGTCTCCTGCACAGGACAGATGCTGCTTGTGCTATTCCTGTTGTCTTAGTTTATGAAGGTTTCCTGTGAGGTTAAATAGCAACTGTGGGTTGCCATCACATGTTGTACTAAATCTTCTTCTGCCCTTTCTGTTCTGTAAATCAACAAATTGTAAATATTCCTCTAGCAAGTGCCAAAGAAGGGAGCAATGAGTACCCAGCTGGCAGCTTGGGTCACCTGGGGACACACCAATAGCTGTGCCTAATGATAATATCAGAAAGCCCAAATAGGCTCCAGAACGTTCCCTGGAGCAATCCCTGATATGGTGTTGAATTTGTGAGGCCTCAGCAATGCAGAGCACCTGCAAAAAGGCTCATTAACTACGGGAAGCATCTTGCTCTGTTCGACTGCACTTCCAGCTCAGAAACATGAAACTCTTGGCAGGTAGAACCTGTCAGCAGCTCAGTGGAATCTTTCCTTTGGTTTCTGTTTGCCAGGTTTGGCAACCTCTTCGGTCACCTGTGAAGGAACTAAAAATCCACAATAAGACACAGCCGGCTCACTGTTCATAATGGGTACAGGCACATGCACTGTTTATTGTTGTAGAATTCCAAGCACTGTAAAGCACTTTGGAAAATGTGCCTCTCTACGCAAACATAGAATTTTGGGGCCAGGCATGTTGGCTCACGCCTGTAATCCTAGCACTCTGGGAGGGCAAGGTGGGAGGATCCTTGAGACTAGGAGTTTGGGACCATCCTGAGCAAGAGTGAGATCCTGTCTCTACTAAAAATAGAAAAATGAGGCCGGCTCAGTGACGCTCGACTGTAGTCCCAGCTACTCAGAGGCTGAGACAGGAAGATCGCTTGAGCCCAGGAGTTTGAGGCTGGGGTGAGCTGTAATGATACCACTGCACTCCAGCCTGGGTGACAGAGTGAGACTCTGTCTCAAGAAATAAAAAAAAATTTAAATTAAAAAAAACATGGAATTTTTGTGGTATTTTCCCCCTCAGAGATTGCTCTTTCCTGTGTTTTGCTTTGTAACACCCCAAAATAACATACGACTGTCATTCTTTGTTTTAGCACTTTTGATTTGCCTTGCAGAGACATTTTATGTTTCCCTAGATGTATAAATCACTTCTATTCATAGCAAGTGACTACAGAGATGGCTGCAAAGCAAACTTTCAATCACACAAGTTTCACCTTCTTTCATTCAGTAAGTCTGTATTTACTGCCCACTCCGTGCCAGGCATTCTGGCAGATTCTGGAGGTATAGCAGCAAAAGAGAGGCAAAGATCTCTCCCCTGGTGGAGAAGGGAGGTCTTCATAAATGAAATAAATCAATAACATATATAACCATGCAGACTGTAAAAGTCCTATTGAGACAAAGGAAGCAGAGAAGCTCAGTAGGAACTGGGGCATTGGGGTGGGGCTATATTTGAACAGAGCAGACAGGGAAGGTCTCATCAAAGTGACATTCGAGTAATGACCGGATGCAGCAACAATGAGTAACGATGTCCACGCACAAGATTCCTTGCGATCCTCGTATTGCACAGGGAGACAACCATCATAGAGTGACTGGTCCTATCTAGGACTCAAACCTATACAATTAACTAACTGGTTGGGAAGAATAAAATGTTGTGAAGGACTCTCAAAAGGTTTGGTCTAAGATGGCCACGTTCGTACAAACAGATCTGTTTTATTGAAAGGCATTGTTGAATTCAGACAAAACAAAAAATTATATCGTATCAAATAATGGATTTAATGATGTTCATTTTGGAGCTATTTTTTGTGGGAAGTAACAGAAAACGTTCTGTGTGCGGAGAAAAAGTGAGGAAGGCATGAGGCACTGGTAGACAAATTCAGATAAAAGTCTTCCTTCAATGGCAAATAAATCTGATTTGATTCTCGAACATTTGTTTATCAGTCAAATAAATCTAATAATTTGAAAGTATTTCATTGTGTAGCCCTGAAATGGTCTACACCTCTGACTCCTCTGTTAATAACGGAGAATATCATTCATGGTTTTGTGTGTGGGAAAGCAAATATTCTGGTCGTTCTCTTCAAATCTCCATAACCCCACTGGGAAATCCTTCAGTGCCTGTGAGATCATTATCCTATTCTCAAATACGAGAAGCTACAGGTGGGGGAAAGGGTAAGAAAGCAAGGATGCTGTAGCCCTGTCGCTGTTTTTGCTCAGTGGTGACGCAACCAAAGGCCTAGAAAGAGAAGCAGCACACCCTCGAGTCCATCCTGTGTGCCCAGAGAGGGGACCCTCACTCGCTCTGCACGTCACACTCTCATTCTATGAATACCAGGGCGGGTTCCGCATTCAGCAAGAGTTTAGGAGATTTTTCAATGTGGACACAATGATGAATTTAGCCTTTAGGGTACAAAGGCTGGTCCTATCATTTTGAGCAAGTGGCAGCACAAAGAAAGCCAAAGGAATGAGCTCCCCGAGCTGTGGCAAAAATGCATAGAAGGTTCCAGATCAGGCTCTGCACCCCCCAGGTCAGGAGGTTCTGCCTCTGCAGGAACATCCATCCGTTCATTTAAAGCCACAGAGGCTACGATCCACCAGGCATTTTAAACCTCTCATTTAAACATTGCCAAGTTCTGTGGAAGAAGGTGTCTCCTTTTCATCTCCCTAGCTCCTTTTAAACACATTTGGCATTTGTGGTTGGTTTAGGACGATAACACCGAAATGGCCTCTTTCTTTGCGCAAACTTCAGAAATCCGTCCAGATTTTCAGGGACTCCATGCACTCCAGTAGTGCTTTAAATTTTTTCTGTGTGTGTGTGTGTGTGTGTGTGTGTTTGCTTTTAATTCAAACTGCTCTGTATGGCTTGTCAGCTACATGGTTATCTCTATCTAGTGTGTAGTTTTTAGTGATTCTCCGCGGTGTACTTTCTTTCCACTTCTCACTCCCTGATCACAGGAAGTTAATAACAGCAGAACTCTAAACAAATGAGCCACTATTTCCAAGGGACCATTTCTGCCAGCATTAGATTATTTTTGTATTGTGTGAGGTTGTTGCCTCAGAGGTTTTTATTTTTTGTAACTACACTGTTCTGTGGTTTCTTGATTTCATAGATGGTAAAAAAGAAAGCAGTTTTGGATTATATGTAGAAAAATTGTCTTTCAAATCCCCAGTTACGTAGCATATAATCTCCGATAAAATTCTTACTGTGAAATACAGAAGAAGACGCTTTCAATGGTCCTTTAAAGTAAAGCTTAGAGTAGAGAGATTTTTTTATAAGCTGAGTACTATGTCCTAGAGCCCATTTAAACTCAGCAGGAGAACTATGCAACCTGTTTATTCTCGTGAAAAAGTCTCTAACAATGGACAGTGACTTCTAACGAATGGAGAGAGATTTGGTTTGATCCCTAATAGCCATTTTTTGCAGGTCAGAAATGATGGAATATCAGCAACTTCGTACTGTTAAAGTGGTATACTAAAAATGATAGGAGCAATGAAAAAGGCAAAAAAAAAAAAAAAAATCCATAGGGAGGCATGGGACAGTGGCTCATGCCTGTAATCCCAGCACTCTGGGAGGACGAAGCTGGAGGATTGCTTGAGGTCAGGAGTTCGAGACCAACTTGAGCAAGTGAGAGAACCCGTCTCTACTAAAAATAGAAAAATTAGCTGGGTGTGGTGGTGCACACACCTGTAATTCCAGCTACTCAGGAAGCTGAGGCAGGAGGATGCTTGAGTCCAGGAGTTTGAGGTTGCTGTGAGCTAGGCTGACGCCACGGCACTCTAGCAGGGGCGACAGAGGGAGACTTTGTCTCAGAAAAACAAACAAACAAACAAAAAACATAGGGAAGGTGAGATCTATAAGAGTAAAATAGGGCAATTGAGTAACCAGGGGTTAGTTCTCCATTCTGGGTGCTCTTTTGTATTTGTTCAAAATTTAATTACGTCTACTTTGCGGAACATTTAACAATGACGAGGCACTATGCTAATTGATATCTCCATAGAGTCTATAGATACATTATTCATACTGCCAATAATCAGTGATGTATTTTTATCTTCATTTTCCTGGATAAAGGAATTGAGGTTCCCAGAGTTGAAGTAACTTTCCTAAGACCAGACAACGTTTAAATCTAGTTTTTTTTTTCTGATTCTAAAATTTCTGCTCTGAATCATGATGCCATTTCATCTTGTGAGCAGAAAGCAGGAGAGAGCCGAGGTGCTGGGGAGTTTTGTGGGTGTCCCACTCCTTGTATTAATATCAAGAGAGAATCTATATCAAAGAGCAAATTTTACAATGTTTCTCTTTTTCTGGCTTCTCCAGCGTTTTGCCTCCTTTTTTCTTTATATGTCAGTGCTTTAAACCACTGGGTGTCAGAATCATCAGATTTTTAAAAGAAATCATCCCATTTCCTGTTATCTGTCAAAGATTAGACTGTTTTATTTACAGCTATAAATGCCATACTTTTTTTTTCCCACCAAGCATGCATCAAAGGAGGAAAAAGGCTCAGGTACAAGAGACGTGGGTGGGTAGGAGCGAGGCCGGAAGACACTAAGGTGACGAGAGAGTTTTCTTCTCCTTCCCTGGTGGGGATGAGAAAATGCCTTAATTTTTCATCACAGTGTTCGGATGCACTGATCACATTTTAGAAGATGGCGAATGATTAACTCTTTCTCCCAAATCACCAGATTTCCTTTTCCGACCTGTATCTGGTTTATAGTTTAGTAAATAAATAAAAACACAGATACATTCTAAGACGAGACACAGTGCAAAAACAACGAAAGAAAAGGCTCCTTAAACTATTTTAAGCTTTTGAACAAATCTATATGTAGTTTCCAAACGTAACTTCAGTTGTGAAGAGTTAGATCCGGAATATTACGAAAGTGAGAATGCTTTTAGCCCCTTCCCGACACACCTCCCCTTCATATTCCTAAGCTTGCCCTTTACCGTGGACATTTTATATTTAGGAGGTGATTTAAAAAAAAAAAAAAAATCTCTATCCAACCAATCTTTCTAGAACAACTCGTGGTGATGCAGACAGGGCAGGGTTGAGGCCCGGGAACTGGCCAGGCTGCTGGGTGAGTTCTAATATGGATCTGACGTCCCTTGAGAAACTAAAAAATTTTTCTAGAAGCATTTGGGAGAAACTAGGTCTGCTTTTCTGGGGAGGTTAGTTTATTGATTCATTTGTTAGGCTATTGTTTGTTCGTTGCCTACTGTAGGTCAGGCATTTGGCCAAGAGCTGTGGATGCGCAGATGATTTTGACAAAGTTCCTCTTCGTCAAGAAGCCAGAGTGAGATTCAGACAATTGAATCAGTAAACTGTCAATGGGCCAGTGCTATAAAGGGGTGAGGGGGGCTTAGGGTTCCCTGCCCTGTCTGCTGGAGGTGCAGAAATCGGGGGTCTGCTCATAGTGGTGCCTTAACGCTGGGGGCTGGTACTCCTCGGTGTTCCTTGCTTACTGGGTGAAAATTTATTTAGTGAGAACACAGTGCTTCTGGCCCCAGTGGAGTACTTCCCTTCATGTGCAGTATTCTGGTGATTGATAAAACAAATGCACCTTCCTGGACTGCCATCAGGCAAATGTGAAGAGAGGTGACAAGATGATGGGCCACAGAGGGGAGAAATGGATGCATCTTTGCACACACACCCCCCTTTCCATCTCTACGTTGCCAACTGCAGAGGAAATAGCAGCCCATGAGACCTGCTGTGATTAAAGCAACTGTGTGCACCAAAGAAAAGAGGGAGTTTTCCAGCTTGTTTAAGAATTCATGCTCATCTGTACTACTCAGGAAAAAAAAAATCCATCAGCCCTTTGTTCTGTTTCTCAGTGCCTGGTGAACTGCACAAACTCAGGATCTGTACAGCAGGTTGGTCATGAGCAATACTTAGCAGGCAAGAGTCAGTTAAATACCTACCAGCGTGGGGCTGTCTTCGTGATGATGTAAGTTATCTTGAAAAGAAATAGTCCCCACTGTCTCAGTTTATGTTTCTCAAAGTGGAGGCCAAGGATCAGCTGCATCAGAACCATAGAGGGTCCTTGCTACAGATACAGATTCTTGGGTCCCTCTTCCAGATCTACGAATTCGGAATCTCTCTGGGTAGGGACCCAAACATGCATGTTCAAAACATTCTCAGTGATTTGCATGCACATGGCAGTTTGGGAAGTACTGCGAAGGCAGTTTATAATTGGGAAGTGCAATCTTCAATAGACGTACATATAAAGCAAGAATGTGTAGAGGGAAATATAAAGGATACATTTAATCCACGGTAATAAATGTGGATGGAAAGAGAGGAAATGACACTCATGATTCTGTAGTCCCAGAAACCGTTGAAACACAATTGGAATCCTTCTTGCTAAAAAGCGCCAACCAGAGAGATGCTAACTGCTGACCCATCCTAGATCCAGGAGGTTTAGGTCACTTTCTGGTGGGCTTAACAGGCTCTTGTACTATGTATGTCTTGCCAATGGTATGTTCAGGGGCTATTTCAGAAGAACCAATGGCCCCGTGGCATAAATATACATTTCAAACCAGAGCAAATTTTATTTTACCATAATCGCCAGAATCTGGGGTGAGGCTATAGATCTGGGCTGTCCTGTCTCAACCAAGAGGAATTGTACAGATTTTATCAGCAGCTTTAGAAGCAACTTTCTCACCTATCCAAACCTGACTTAAGGGACTTGCAGATTCAGAATCCCGCCTCTCTTTGGCCACTGTTCATCTCATTGTAGATGCTGATTTCTGCCTTCCTCACTCAGCCCTTTCCCTCTTTCTTGGGTTTAAGTGTTAACACAGGTGGTTTTCCCCCTTTTAGACTTAGTTGGGCACCACACAGAAAGCCAATGACTGATACAATGAGGATTATCAAGGAAGAAAGGAAATTTATTGCAGAGGACATGAACCAGGAGGTGGGAGGACTGCCTCCAACCTGCCTTTCCAACTGATGGGAAAAATCAGGGATTTTTCTAGGGGTGAAATGAATGAATGATGCATGAAGTCAGTGAGCACTGTTACATGTTGGAGTGGAGTGCAGGGTGCGCAAGGGCAGTGAGAAATCGTACCAGCACATGCATCACGTGATCAAAAAATGGTAGATGAGTTGCTCCCAGCTGGGATTTTAGTGGTATAATGAGCTGGGGGCAATGTAGGTCATCCTTTGGGTCTAGTTTGCAGGCCGGATTTGGGGACCAGGTTGCTCAGCGGATCTTTGGACAAGGTCTGCGGAGGAGTGCCACTCACCTTGGCTACTCTGAAAAAACAGGTGTGTAGTTATCTTGTGGCTACAAGGAGGGTCTGTCATTTCTGAAAAACAACTCAGAAAGGAATGGATCAGTGAAACAGAAAGGAACAGAGTTCTGGTCAGCAAGTCTCACTAGCCTGGGACCTGGAAACAGAAGAGAACTGCCAAAAAGGATTTTCGTTCCTGGAGTCGGTTGTACGACGACCACATGTTCCCAGCCATCCCTGCTAAACAAGAAGTTCCAGGTTCTGATCCACAGTGGCTAAAGCTAATGTGATGAAGGAGATAACTGGAAGAAAAAACAGAAGGCTCGAAAGTCTGTATCAGGTTCTTAGATTTTCAAATTGTATAGAACAAAAGAAATAAAGAACGACAGGAGAAGGATGAAAACAGAGGAGAGGAGAGAGAGAAAATTATGGAAATACGAAAAGAGAGCAAGATTATGCCAGCTGGAAACATTGGATGGCAATATATCACTTTACAAAGGTCGAACCTCGAGAGGGAGCTATTTTTACCTGTTATTTAGAAAAACATCACCTCTTTTCCTTCTTGTCATGGGGTGAATTGTGTCCCCTCAAATGATGCTAAGGTCCTAACCCCCGTGACGTGAACATGACCTTATTTGGAAGTAGTGTCTTTGCAGGTGATCAAATTAAGATGAGCTCATCAGGGTGGGCCTTAATCTAACATGACTGGTATACTTATAAAAAGGGAAATTTGGGCCCAGAAATAGACAGGGCTAAAGCAAAGATATGTAAAGACACAGGGAGAAGGCAGTCTACAAGCAAAGAATGTCTGAGACCACCGGAAAATAGGAGAGAAGCATGGAACAGATTTTCCTTCACGGACTTCAGAAGAAACCAATCCTTGCAACAATTCGATTTTGGACTTCCAGCCAGCAGAACTGTTGGACAATACTTTTTTGTTGTTTAAGCCACCAGGTCTGTGGTACTTTGTTACAATAGTCCCAGGAGACTGATGCAAGACTTGAAAATTATATTTAAGAGTTAAAAAGAACAGACTAGAATAGATAGTCTGATAGAAAACTTTGCTCTGTAGGAAGAATTTTCTAAGCAGTTGTTGGTTTGATAAATGCATTGATAGAAAATAAGAGTCGCATGTACGTCTGGTAGGCAGGGTGGTAACTCAAAAAGTCGATGTAGAATTTTCTGAAAAATAATAAAGATAAAAACAAGATTGCCATGTAGTAGGTAACAGGGACAAATTACAAAAGCCCTGGTCTCAAGTCACTCTCAGGCAGCTCTGTGTGGACCGACAGAGCAGCAGGGACACTTACAAACAGTCACAACCTCCTGTTTTTCAATTGGGGAAACTGAGGCCTAGAAAAGTTAAGTTATTTGGACAAAAATAGCTTTTAGCTTATAAAGGTATTACATGGGCTATATGAACAGAAGCTTGACATACCAGAATGTATTCAATCTGCTTTACTACACAAAATAATTAACTCAGAGACAGGCAACATGGTCTGCCAATATAGTTTCAAAATCAGCCCAGGCTTGGGAGGAAAGGGCATTATATTTCTGCTGGGAGAATTTCAGACGATCAGTGAAGAGCTGTATGCCGTGTTTACTCACCTGAAAGGAGCAAGGACATTAAGGTTTCAAGGGGCAGGGTTATAATTATTGCCACCCTTATTACATTTATTTTATTATATGGTTTGAAGGTGGCATGCAAGAGAATCAAGTAACCTCTGCTGAACCTGAAAAATTGCCTTTCAGCACCTGTGTGCATTGTCTCTCTCTTTCTCTCTCTCTCTTCCTTCTTCTCTCAGCCTCCCCTTCCCCTCTCCTCCCTTCCTTCCTCTCTCTTATCATTAGGTGATAAGCAGGGTAAGTTGCAGACTCAATTAAAAATCATGGAAACAGGATAAGAGTCTAAGATCTCAGTCTTAGACAGCCGACACAGCAAGGAAAAATAGGAAGACGTCGAAGCTATAGCCCGATGCTGAGGCCCCATGTTTAGAAAGACTTGTTGGATGTAGTTACAAGGTGCAAGAATCTTAAAATTTGATGGGCAGTAGCTTCATGTCTGAACTAACTGCTAACATCCATAAATTGGGCTAGTACATCACTGAGTGCTTTTTTTGAGAAGGCCTTATAACTATGAAATGTCACCTTGACTTGTCACTTGGTTCTAGCTTTTAGGAGCTATGCTATAGGAAATATGGATTTCAGGGCTGGCCATCTCACAGATCAAGGCATTCACTGATAACTCTATACATAAAGCCATGTAACCAGGGCAGGGGTTCTATATCTTTATTGACTGGCAAACTGTCATATCTTTTTATAAAAAAATTTTTTTTTACCTTGGAAACAGGTTTAGATTTACAGAAAAATTGTGAAGACAGTACAGAGAATTCCCATATATCCCATACGTAATTTCCCCTGCTATAATATTATTGTCTTAAATGAGTAAGGTACAATTGTTACAATGAATGAATCCATATCATTATTAACTAAAGCTCATACTTTATTAAGAATTCCTTAGTTACTACCTAATGTCCTTTTTCTGTTCCAAGAAACCACATTACATTTAGTGGCGACATGTCCTTAGGCTCCTCTCGGCAGTGACAGTTTCTTAGAATTTCTTGGTTTTGATGCCCTTGACAGTTCTGAGGAGCACTCGGGAGAGAATGTCCTGCAATTAGGGTTTGTCTGATATCTTTCTCATGATTAGATGGGCTTATTTGTGAGGGGGAGACAGACTGTGAAGGGAATCTGCCTTTTTTGTCACATATCGTGTTTCCCTGAAAATAAGACAGGGTCTTATATTTAGTTTTCCTCAAGAAGACACCCTAGGGCTTATTTTCAGGGGATGTGTTATTTCCCCTCAAAGCCTCAGCTTGCAGCACGCACAGGATGGCCGGGACCTGACAGGGGGAGCCGACCTTGTTGGTGGGGCTGCCCGCACCTTTCCAGTCACCTCTGGGATAGTAGCTGTCACCATGGGGCAGATGAGAAGGGCTGCTCATTGTCTTTACCACTCGGCGACGAAATGCATGGGTTGTGCATATGCGCTGTGTAGCCACGCCCATCACTAGGTCTTATTTTCTGGATAGGGCTTCTATGGCGCAAATGCTTAGAAATCCTGCTAGGGCTTATTTTATGGGTAGGTCTTATTTTCGGGGAAACACGGTAGTAGCAATTTCTCCACCGTAAAGTTAAATAATTTTTTCCTTCGCCTTTCATACTTCACTCCTTGGCAGAAAGATAATCTGCACAGACCACATTAAGGAGTGGGGAGTTATGCTCCACCTCCTGAAGAAGATGCGCATGCATTATTTGGAATCTTTATGCACAGGATATGTGTCTGTTCTCCCCAGTTATTAATTTACTCCATCATTTATTCATATCCGTATTGACTCGGGGATATTTATTTTACATCTTGGGTTATAAACCAATATGACTTTATTTATTTTGTTGAGCAAAATTGTTTCAACTTTGGCCATTGGGAGCTCTTTCAGTTGGCTCCAGTGTACCTTTGATACATTTCCATGGTTATGTTTTTTGTTTTTTTAAAAAGCACTTCCTTACTTTCGGGCATTACAAGATACTCCAGGCTCATCTTGTTTATTTCCTGCTTCAGTACTAGAAATAACCAATGCTCCAAGGAACCCTGGCTGCTTTTTTTAGAGAATGACATAAAAGCTCTGGGTACTAGGTGTGCTCATAGCTTTGGGGGTATGGTTTCTTCTGGACCCTCTTAGCTGACAGAGCAAGGAAATGTGTGTGTGTATGATTACTTATACACACACGCACACACACACAAGTATTATTGTATGTGACTATCTGTATCTATGTTAAGGTAAACGTAAGTTCAAATTGATGTCTCCAACTCTAATTCATGCTGCATGGGTCATCCCAGCCTCTTTACCTTACTTTTCTGTAACCTCCCATTCCAACTATCCACTATCCATTTACATGGTTGCTTACTTTCAGGATACACGTATACTGGTATCAGAATTATCAACCCATATCTTCACAGAAAACAATTCTTTAATTAGAGTACAGTGCTTCTAAACAGTTTCTTTTGCCTTTTGTCTTCCAGACTCTATTCATGTACAAAATACTCTGGGTCAGCACCTTTCCCCTCCCCTTTCAGCAAGGTTGTTCCATACAGATCGTATTGTCACATTGTGCACTCCATCCTGGGGCCCTCTGACCTCTTATATAATATTTTAAAAATTTGCATTCTTAAGATTCATTTTTTGTCCTGTAAAATTCTATGGGTGTTAGCAAATTTATAATGTCATGTATCCACCATGGCAGTATCATACAGGATTGTTTCACAATCTTTAACAAAGAAAGCCCTTGTACTCTCTTTTGTATTCAGCATGTTCTCCACCCACAAGCCTCTGGAAGCCATTTTCCTTTTTGTTACCATTGCTGGAACTTTCTCTCTTCCAGAATGTGACATGATTGGAATCGTAGAGTTTAGACCTTTCCAGACTGGCTTCTTTCACTTAGCAATATGCATGTAATATTTATTCATGGTTCTCTTTTGTGTATTGATAGCTTTTTCTTTTTCCCTTTATCTTTGGAAAGCATCCATTGTATGGATATATCGCCGCCTGCTTTCCCACTCACCTTTTGAAAGACTTGACTTCTTCCATTTTGGGATGATTATGAATAAAGCTGCTGTAAACGTTTGCATGCAGGTTTCTGTGTGAACATATATTTTCATCTCATCTGTGTAACTACATAGAAGCATGATTGCCGTGGATTGTATGGTGAAACTGTGGTTAGCTTTGTAAAAACTGACTATTTTCCAAGGTGACTGACCATTTTGCATTCCTGCCAGCAGAGAGTTTTTATTGCTCCACATCCTCATCAGCAGTTGGTATTGTTAGTTTTTTTAAAAAAATTTTTAGCCAATCTAATAAGCTTCCAGTGCTATAACACTGATATTTTAATTTACAATTTCCTAATTACATATGATGTTGACCATGTTTTCATATTCTTATTTGCCATTTGCATATACTCTCTGGTTAGGTGTCTGCTCAGATTTTTTGTCTACTTTTTGTGTTGTTTGTTTTCTTATTATTGACTTTTAAGGGTCATGTGTATGTTTTAGATACAATTCCTTCATCCAAAATGTGTGGGGCTTTTTGTTTGTTTGTTTGTTGAGACAGAGTCTTGCTCTGTTGCCCGGGGTTGAGTGCCGTGGTGTCAGCCTAGCTCACAGCAACCTTAAACTCCTGGGCTTAAGCAATCCTTCTGCCTCAGCCTCCCGAGTAGCTGGGACTACAGGCATGCGCCACCATGCCCGGCTAAGTTTTTCTATTTTTAGTAGAGACGGGGTCTCCCACTTGCTCAGGCTGGTCTCCAACTCCTGAGCTCAAGCGATCCTCCTGCTGAGGCAGGAGGAATCAACCCAAGTTGCCATCAGTTCATGAATAGATAAAGATATTGTGGTACATGTATATACCATGGAGTACTACTCAGCCACAGAAAGGAATGAAATAATGTCTTTTGCAGCTACTTGGATGGAACTAGAAACCATTATCCTAAGTACCTCAAGAATGGGAAAACAAATGCCACATGTTCTCACTAGTATGTTCTCACTAGTAAGTGGGAGCTACTTGATGGGCACACATGGGCCACAGGACGTAAAGGACAGTGGAAACTAAGAGGGGGGAGGGGACGAGGGATAAAATCTTACCCATCAGGGACAGTGAACACTGTCCTGGTGACGGACACACCGGCAGCCCCAACTTCAGCATTATCCAGTGTATCCATGTAGCAAAAACACATGTATCCCCTTAATATTTTGAAATAAAAAAATAAAGAATAAAAATATCTTTAAAAATAAAACTTAACAATCCAAACAAAAGCAAAATGAATAATTAGATGATACAATTTATGCTCTTCTGAAACTTCACAGAGGACAGGGCACGTAAAATACAAAATCATCATATCATTATGTTATTACACGAGGTTAATTGTAGGACAGTGCCACCCAATCAACACCTGTGTTTTGATCTATTTCTAAAACACAGATGATAAGGCCATTGAGCAAGTCTGGAGTCAGAAAGAGAACCATAGTTTTGACATCACCAACTCTGTAGTCTTAGGCAAATTACTTAGTTCTCTCTAACCTCAATTTTGTCATCCACAGAATGGGAGTAATAATAGTTGGTTGCTATAGAATGAGATAATGGATCGAAAGCACTTTAAAAGAGTGCCTGGTACAAGTGCCTAATAAATATTAATGATGATCATGATGTTGACAATGATAGTATGATGATTAGCTGAACATATTCAGAGGAGAGCAAGAAGCATATTTGCCTATCTTACTTTAGTGGTGACTTCTAAAAGAAAATCTTTATTGAAATCCACTTCACATACTGTACAATTCACCCATTTAAAGTGTACAATGCAATGGTTTAAGAATATTTACGGAGTTGTGCATCACTATTATTTAAGTTTAGAATATTGTTATCGTCTCACAAGAAGCATATCAGCAGCGACTTTCCAGTCCAACCCCACCCCCTGTCCTAGGCAACCACGGATCTATTTTCTGCCTGTACAGACTTCCTATTTATATGAATGGAATCGTACAGTATGTGGTCTTTTGTGACTGGCTTCTCTCACTTAGCATCATGCTTTCATGATGTCGCATTGATCAGTATTTCATTTCTTTTTAAATTGCCAAATACTATTCCATCGTGTGGATACACTACATCTTATTTATTCAGTCATCAGTTAATGGACATTTGAGTTGTTCCCACTTTGGGGCTATTATTCATAACGCTGCTTTAAATATTCACGTACGAGTTTTTGTGCGGACATTACTGGGGACCGGTTTTAAGAGGAGACTTCAAAAGCTCTTTTGATAAACATGAGGCACCACTCCCAGATGCCCTTCAGAGAAAGGCTTGTTGCTCAGCTTGTGGTGAGTGTGATCTTCAAACCAGATCTAACTATCAGCTCCTTCAAAGTCTGCCTCTGCTGCAGAGACTCCCCTTGCTCAAGATTGTGCCCCTCCTGGGGCAGCCCATGTAGAATGACCTACCAGAGAAGGAGGACAAAGCCTGGACATTGCAATTTGAAGTGGGTCATCTTGACAGCCATGCTCAGTCTAGAGCTCCCTGCAGTTGAGTTGGCCAAGCGTTGTGGCCATTCCATCGCAGCTCAGCTTCCTCCTACACTCAGTTCTGCTGCCTCCCCTTTTTGCCACAGTGTTGGTCCCTAATAAACATCTTGTGCCCCAACTCATCACCGCTTTCCTGGTAATCCAATCTGGGACAACCCTGGCTGCGGATGGGAGGGATTAATGATGGTGATCGCTTGGTGATGATCCTCACGAGTCCTTGTCTCTAGGCCAGTGATTCCAGGATTGCCTCAAAATCATAAAACTGAGCCATCCAGAATGGTAACATTTTATGGCCCTTGATGAAAACTATATATGAAGGATTTCAGAGAAACAGGTCCTCACAAATCTTAACCTCAGCATCACAGACATGACCTGGGGTGGGTAAAAGGACCTGGAAAAGTCAAAGGATGAATCTGAGAACAGACTGACTTTTAGTCAAAAATCTACTATCCTATGGAACAATCTTTGACAAAGTAAGAATTCAATGCTCCTTGACTCCCCAAAACTTTGAACCCTGGTTCTCCTGATCCATCCTATCCTAATGGGGATTTTACCAAGAGGGAAAAATATAAAGATTATCTGAAATTGTCTCAGATTCTCTATCCGCTTTACTTGAAGCGTATACAATTCAATTTGTGAAGATGTAAATGAAGATTTTACATCATTAACTATTCGTCTAATATCTGAATGTAGCTCATGGATGAAAAGGATTTTCTTTCCTTCGTCTTTAAACGTGCTTTTATTTAAGGTGGAATGTGAAGGAAAATCGACATCCACAATTTAATCAGAGCATTTGTTTTCTTCTGAAGCCCTTATTTGAGGTAGCCAGGGTAGAGAGAGAGGGGGGCAGGGAGAGAGACTGCTGAGCGATCACCTGTCTGACCCCTAGGCAGATAGATACCCCGGAGAATTCAGAAGGCAGCCAGCCAGGAGCCCTTAACATCAACAGTGGTCAATGGGCTGTTGGATCATAAGTATCACAGATTTTTAGAGACAATCTTATAACTTCCACAAATATTTTGCCATCAATCTCGCCACATTAGTATGCAGCCTATTACTGACGACTTCCATACTCTTGCTCTGTGGAAAATCATGCATCTCTCCAACCCAAGCAAAATCAGCATGTTTTAAGAAATGTGAAATTCAATAGACTGGCACACTTCAGACTAAACATGGTCACTGGCTCTTTATTTCCCTCACTTGTTCAGTTTACAATTCACATTTGGGTATTTTCTCCTGGGTAACCCCATTTCATCAGAGGTCTCTGGAGCCTGAATCTATTTTGTTTACTTTATTGGGTTTCTTCCAGTGCTGTGTTTTGAGAAATCATGACCACTTCTGCCCAAAGCAACTGAGGAATTACTCGCTTTAATCCATCTACAACGTGTCTTTGGCCTTTGGCCTTTGGACAGCCCCTAAGCTCTCCAGTTGCCCATTTAGCTGTGCATTTCCGCTCCCAGTGCCTGCTCTGCTTTGGGCTGTCTTAACTGCTCTGTATTGCAATGTTTTCGATAGCAAGATTGTGTTCACTTGGCTCTCTAAAGATGCTCTTAGCTATTTGTAATTCTTAGGGACAAGTTATTAGCTTTTTAAAAATCTCACTGAAGAGCCATGCTGTCGTCATCTCTCTCCATTCCGAAGATGCTCTCTTCGGAACCAGAAACTTGAACAAGAGTCTCCCCGCAAGAACATTAACAGGGTTGATGATGGCAAAGACTGTGAAATCTTCAGAGTGTCATTTTACCAAAAAAAAAAAAAAAAAAAAAAATGGTGCTTTATTAGCTCTTTGTGCTGAAGACTGCTTGTAAACTTAAAGGGCAAAGGAGGAAAAATTCTATTAATAATTTGAACTCTGTATTTTCTATGTAGTGTGTGCAGTGTGTATGTGTGTGTGTTTCAACCCTGGGAAGATTTGATTGTAAATCCTTCTTTGACAGTCACATTTGAGTTGAACAGTTGCGTTTTCTTCTTGCGGTCCATCCCGATCTCTTTCACGTTCTTTCTTTTAGCAAAACGTGTCCGTGGTTTCAAAAGACACATGGTTTTCTCTGGAATGTTCCCAACTGCCTAATTGGCTTCCCTCCACATGAAGCTGTTCACTGAGGTTTCTATTTCCTGTCCACTCAACCTTCTGTTTCTGCAGCAGGAAAATACATCTTCTCCTCTGTCCCCCGTTCTCATCACCTTCTGTGTTCTTCAAGACTAAGTGGAATACTGTTTTGTTTTTTTATGCGCTGCACATACTTCAATTAACATTTTCTTCTAACAGCCACGTGCGGTGTGTGGTTCTGGCTCTTGGAAGAACATGCACATTTAAAGGGTTAATGTAGTTTTCTACAACTTGTTTTGCTTTTTTTTGTTTTGCCTTGTTGTTTTGCTAAAAAGTTCACCTTCTCCACCTCCAAAGCAAAGCTGGGCTTTGGAATTGCTTGCTGAAATTCTCGCTGCTTGGCTGCATGATTTTATTCATCTGGTTAAATGTTTTTTTGTTAGCAGACAGAAGGGTTACACCATGTTAATGAGGCCAAAAGCAATGACTCATCCTGTGTCTGGAAGTGCTGATTTTACCCTCGTGGGACTGAGAGCAGAAACCTTTTTAATCAAGATGATCAGCCTTGCTGCCATGGTGACAGAGAGCATATTTTCACAGGTAGTCAGAACTGGATGGCACTTCAGCCTTCTCTGGGGAGAGAGCTGCACTCCCAGCACCTCCGCTCTGATCTCAGGCAATTTCAGGAACCAGTTTCTTACCCTAATGATGCTTCTTAATTATGAGTCACAGCATTAGGTCCAGCACGTCTGAAAAGCTGTTGTTTCTGCCTAACATTTCTTCAACTTTGCTTTAATAAAGTTTCTAATAATGTTACCTACCGAACACTATCATTTGTAAAAATGGCCTATTAAATCAAGTTGCTTTTTCTTGAGAAAAAAGAGAATCTTTAAACCCAGATCTGAAAAAGCACCTACGTAGCCCTCTGTCTCTGTTACATCACCCATCATGGGAACCTAAAGGCTGCTGAGTATTAGACTTCTAGTATTATCATTAAATAGATATTTTTTGGAGGGTCTGCTATGTACCAGGACTCAGGAATAATGGATTTGGTCTTAGAGACACTCACATCTGGTTATTAATAGCGACATCTTTTTAAAAATTCTTTTTCCTTACAGCAAAAGTAATTCATATTAATTATAAAGCATTTGGAAACCTCAGAAAAGCATAAAGAATAAGATAGGAATTATCTCAAAATTCAGACATTTTTATTATTAAAAATTTAATGGATAGTCTTCCTGGTTTCTTCTGTTTATACAGATGTTTTTCTGTTATTATAAAAATGGCATGATTCCATAAATATGTCTTTCTATTGCTCTTTCAATTAATATAGCAAATGTCAATCTGTGACTTTATGTTATGTATTCTATCTTTCATGGTAAGGCCCATGTATTAGTTAGGGTAATGCTATCTACTATTATAAATATGCTGCCCAATCTCAGTGACTTAACCCAGTGCAGTTTATTGTTCTCAGACCTGACAAACCAGCATGGGTATCCCTGATCTGCAGATGACATTCTGCACGTGGCATCAAGGACCAGGCTGCTGCTTCCATCTGTGGTTTGCCTTGCGCAAAAGTTCCAAAACACTCTGTTTTCAGAGCCAAATGAAGAAAGAGAAAATGGGGAATGCACACCTATTTTACAGAGTTTAGGTTTGAAAGTGACCCTCGTCAACGATACTCACACCCTGTTCACGTTGTTGGAACTAGTGACGTGGCTCCTCCCGGCCACACCGAAAGCTGGGACATGGGATCTCTAGCTGGGCAGCTAGTTCCCAGGGATGATTCTACACAATGGAAGGGAAGCACACAATTTTGGTGATCAGTTAAGTGTTTTGTATATGGTCTACCCAACTGGGCAGCCAATACCCACGTGCAAACTGCTTTCTAAGTCCAGGACATACCTACTTTCGTTCTAGGGAACTAGGGTCCCTTCAGTTACTACATCCTCAAGATCCTAGACCTCTGGGGGAAGAGCAGTCCTCCCCATCAGGCTTGGATGTGGCTTCTCCTGGTTGGGCAACATTTGAGTTAAAAGGCACCCTCTGACACCCATGTCACGGAGGAGTACGGACAGGTTAGCTGGAAGAGTAAGAATTGGGACCTTACGTGTCAATATGATTTAGATAAATATTGTGGACCACAACTTTGTTGCTTGTTCCAACAAAACTTTCACTAGGAGAGAGCAGTCTGTGAATCACAAAATAACTTCATGGTTTGCCTCGGGAAATTTCACAGCCCATTTTTTTCTCGGACACCTAGCCTGCCCACCTAGGTAAATAGCTCATTTATCCACAACAGCTTCCTTACAAAGGCTTTGCTTCCAAACCTTTCCTTCACTTGCATCAACCCAGGTCCTAAACTGTCACATCACATGCACTTTGCCCCTTACTCACACTGTTGGAGCCGGAATCCGCAGTTCCACGGGACAGAGAGACAGAGTCACCGAGGCTGTAATCACCAAAAGGAGTTTTATTATCTAGCTAGCTAGGGTCCAAGCCCAAGAGCACCAGCGCAGTGGTCTCTTGTGCGGGCAGGGATCCCCTGCCAGGCGGGAGGAAGCTTCTTATATTCCGAGTGCAAGAACTGTTCTCGGGCTAATAACGCTCCTGCTGATTGGTTCTGCGCGCTGATCATGCATTTGCCCTTTACAGTGATTGGTGAGTCCCCCTATCCGCCATTTTCCCCCAGCATTTTATTTCACCCTGCCCCTGATTGGTTCTAACCTGTTCTGGGTCCTAGCCAACAGGCTCCGGACTCAGCGCTTTTCCTCTGCATCTTGTTTCAACCCATAATGCCCTGCGGCCAGCTACGATCAGCAAGCAAGCAATGGACAGAAGCTAGAAAACAACCCTTAGCTTAACAGCCCAGTATCTTACAACACAGTTCTCCACCGTGAATGACTTGCCTTAAACTAACTGATCCCAAACTTCAAAACTCTACAAATATCCCACTTCTGACTTTGCCCCCATCAAGGTGGCATTCTCTCTTACTGCAGTAAGTTCTAAAAAATTTAGTTTTGTTTTATTAACTGATGATCTCATGACATTTGGGGAAGTCAACAATGGAAGGGAAGACTGGAAGTCACACAGCAGTCACTGGTGCCTGGCAAAGTTGAAATTGTGCTTGAATAGCTGTTGTGGGACCAGGTCTCGAGTAGGAATTCCACAGCCCATTGTTCTCTGTGGTCCCTGGCCCTACACCCAGGTGTTTCTTCCTTGCCCAATATCCTCAATGGTCCTATCTGGAGTGGGCATTGGAGAATGTCCTTTGGTTCTACTGAACTTTTTGTTTGTGTAAGTGTGGGACTCGAGAGGATGATATTTAAACATTCAATAGCATTTTTGCCCAGGAGCGTGGTCTTTGGCAATACAACTCCTTCAAAAACTCAGTAGGTTATAACTAAAGTTTGATCCCAGATACCACTCCTAGGCCTGCTTTATTTCTTCACTTTTGTATCCCATGTTTTTCTCTGAACTTAGCAGTGCTTATCTTAAAGTTATTTGAAACAATAGGTTTGGGTGGAAAGGAAACACCCTTAATCTGAATTCTGTTCCAGGACTGAGTCACTTTGTTTAACTGAGAAAAGTAAAGGGCTTTTTTGTTCAAAGCCTTTTCAGTCTTATCTATTCATGTTTGATTTCTAGAATCATGCAGCTTTTCCAATTGTGTAAAACTCCAAAGAGTTGGCTGCTCCCTTGCCTTTTTTGCTTGCAAACTGGTTAATTCGTGCCTGAGCTCATCTTTCTCCTAATGACTTGCTAAATACAGCCAGTAACAAGCTAACACAAACAACATTGGAACTTAGAGCTACAAGCTCAGCCGGTACTTTGTTGTTAGTCAAGCTTTTTGAAGTCTATTACCACCGCACAGCATGACTCTCCTTCTTTCCAACCTCCTACAGCCATTTCTGCCATCCACTCAACAATGCCACTTATTGTAGGATTCTGTTAGAGCAGCATCCCAATTGCAGTACCAATTTTTAGGGTGAAAATAAATAAATCCCCCAAATCGATGACTTAATAAAACAGAAGTTTATATCTTGCTCATCAAACAGGCCTATGTGTGGATATTCCTGGTCAGCAGATGACCTTCTATATGGAGATTTGGGGACCTCCTTTTATACTGTAGCTCTGCACCTCTGGGCTCCAGTGCCACCCAGAACCTCGGAATCCTCTACACGCGGCCAGTGGGTGGGGAACGAGGGAGCGTGCAATGCACACCTGCTGTTTAAGGTCTTTGGCTTTAGAAGTGACACACAGCGTTTCCGTTCACATGCCATCGGGGAAAACGAGGCACAGGACTACGGTTGCAAGGGGACTGAGAAACATAGTCTCCCGCCAGGCAGCAACTTTCCAGTAACGTCATTGTACTCTGGAAGGAGAAAAATGATCAATGGTGGTAAATTAGTCATCTGCCACACCCCCTCTTTCAGAGCAAATTTCCTCTGGATCTGGACACCGGAACACCAGTTTTCTAATTTTCACATCTTAAATAATTACCCAAGCGAATCTGCTCTTTTTATCATTGTTCGGGCGTCTCCCTCCTTCACCTCGCAAGTTTCCACCTGAAATCCTGTTGCTGCTGTGACAAACTGCCACAAACTTGGTGGCTTAGAACAACTCCTACTGATCTGCTGCATTTCTGAGGGTTAGAAGTCTCTCTGGGCTAAAGTGAAGGCGCTGGGAGGGCTGTGTGTCTCCCAGAGACTGTCGGGGACAATCTGCTGTCCCACCTTTTCCAGTCGCTAGAGGCCACCTGCCTTCCTGGGCTTCTCCTTTCGAAGCCTGTGGCATAGCATCTTCCCACAGCGCTCTCTTTCTTCCTCTCTCTCTCTCTGTCTCTCTTTCTCTCTGCCCCTGTAGTCACATCTCTTCTCATCTTTCTGCCTTCCCTTTTCCCTTACAAAGACCCTTGTGGTTACACTAGGTCCACCCAGCACTCAGGTCATCCACCCATCTTGGGATCTTGAACTTGATCACAGATCGAATGCCCTTTGCCAAGGATGGTAACCTGTGCCCAGACCCACAGGATTAGGAGGTGGACACCCTTGGGGGGCGGCTATTGTTTTGCTGACCACAGAATCCACACCTGTAGTCTTGACCTACCCCAATATAGACTCCCCACTGCTGCCAGGGAAATTGCTCTACAACACAAAACAAACAGAGTCATTCTTCTAATTAAAACCCTTCAATCGTCTCCTACCTGTTTATTACCTATAAGTACCTTCTAATAGTCTCACCATATATGACACCACATGCCTTTTGCTATCTGATATTTTAGTAGATTTCCCTGCACGTAGGAAATATTGAGCCACCAGTCTCTCTAGTATTGCCTCCTGACACCTGCCCTGTCCAGTTACCTTTTGCTCCAGTGACACAAAACTCCACGTCGTTTTCTGAATGCACTACGACCTTTCACTCTTTCATAGCTTTGCACGTTTTGTTCCCTCTACCTGAATATCTTCGTTAGTCCTGCTGGCAAATTTCAATTAATATTTCAAAAATTTAGCATATGTATCCACTCTTGGAAAATTGCCTTGCCCAACCTGACTAAATCCAACTATTGACGTGCTCAATGCCAGCACCCAGGCAGAGGAGCAGGGCAGGAGAAGAACCTTCCACTGCACTGACTTGTCTCAGTTTTTAAATTGTAACCACACACTCTAACGTGCTCTCGGGACTTCCTACCAATCCCACCACGTCTCCCCAGCCGTTTATTCCTCTCCACGTCCCTCCCCTCGTCTCCTTTCTCCTCAAATGCCTAGTGTTGCCTCCTTCATCTTCACACCAAGCTGGAGACTTTGCTTCCTGTTCCACTCTGGCCACCCACTAACCCACTTTCCTGTCTGCAGTGAAGCCCAATCCGCCTCCCTCACTGTGTGGACGCGGGCGCGTTTTAAGGAGCAGCACTGGCCCACTGTGACTCTGTCAGAAGGCGGTGGCGCCAGGGCGGGACCTGGCTTTGGGCCCACAGCTGCCATCTCCAGGGAGAGCGGCTCTTTCCTTCGGGAACATTTCACTGCCGTGCTGCCTGCCACACAGTAGGCACTCAGCCCGTGTGTCCTGCAGTTCTTGTTTCCTGCCGGTAAGGACATTTTGTTTTTTCTATGTATCACCTTGAATTGCCAGCAAAATGCTTCTTCGCCTCTTTTTCTATATCTCTTGTATGTATGTATACATGTGTGTAGGAATGCATGTGTGCATGAATGCACGTGCTTATGAATACATGTGTGTATGAATACATGTGGGAACGAATGCATGTGCATATGAATACATGTGGGTATGAATGCACGTGCATGTGAATACATGTATGAATACATGTGTGAACACACCTGTGCATGGATACATGTGTGTGGATACATGTACGAGCAAATACGCGTGTGAATACATGTGTATATGAGAGCATGTGTGTATGAAAGCATGTGTGTATGAAAACGTGCGTATGAATACATGTGTGTGAATACATGTGTGTATGAATACATGTGCATGTGAATACATGTGCATGCGAATACATGTGCATATGAATACATGTGTGTATGAATACATGTGGGAATGAATGCATGTGCATATGAATACATGTGGGTATGAATGCACATGCATGTGAATACATGTATGAATACACGTGTGAACACACCTGTGCATGGATACATGTGTGTGAATACATGTGTGTGTGAGAGCATGTGTGTATGGATTGAGTCTTTGATCTCTTAGGAGAGTGCATGGGCTAATTTTCCTACAAACCGCAAGGGGACTGCAGGAGTTCAACTCGATGGTCACTGTTTAGTGCTCTTAGCCCCGTTCCTGAGGGGGTTCTTTCCTCGCCGTTTGAACAAGAGGCCCTTCACAATGCTTCTTCTGTTTGGGGTGGAAGGGTGCTCAGGACAAGATTAAAAGAGCAAATATGAGAGGAAGTTGCATTCCTCAGATGAAGGCTTTCGTAAGACCGGGGTGACTAACCAGGCCCAGGTCTCTGAGTCACCGCGATGAGCAATGGCTGGTCACAAATCGCTCAGCCCAGCGCTTCTGCCCACGTGACAGCAAACGTCGCCTCAGACCTTGGAGGAGCCGGTGCCTGCGTCCCCTTTGTGAGCGGAATGGGCGGGTGGCTTGGACTGAGCCTGTCGGTGTCTACCAGGTTCCCGGCCCCCACCCCTCGCTCTCTGACCTCATTTATGTCAAGCAATAAAAAAGAAAAGCAGAACTGAAGAAGGTTGGTGGCTACAGGTGGTTTCAGGCACCGAGTGCTCTTCACTGTGTTTTTAAAGAGACTTTCGCTGAAGTGGGGGCAGAGCACAGCCCCTCTGCACAGGAAGGGGGTGTGGGAAGCAACCCCTGCTCAAGGGACCCCTCCTGGGACTGGAGCTCCTACTGAGTTAGGCGGGGCGCAGTGGCTCACCCCTGCAATCCCAGAACTCTGGGAGGATGAGGTGGGAGGATGGCTTAAAGCCAGTAGTTCGAGACCAGCCTGAGCAAGAGCAAGACCCTGTCTCTACAAAAAATAGAAAAATTAGCTGGGTGTGCTAGTGCACACCCGTAGTCCCAGCTACTTGGGAGGCTGAGGCAGGAGGATCGCTTGAGCCCAGGAGTTTGAGGTTGCTGTGAGCTAGGCTGACGCCACGGCACTCTACCTGGGGTGACTGAGCGAGAGACCCTATCTCAAAATAAATAAATAAAATAAAATAACAAATTTAAAAAAAGCAAAACTGAGTGGAATGTTTAAAGGTTCCTAGGGCCAGAGATTTATGTGATGAAATGACCCAGCGCTGGCTGGGCACATCAGGAGCACACGGCCAAGACAGAATGCAGCCATGGGTGAGGTTTAGAGTCCCATTTTGTTTTCACCACTCTCCTTACATGCATAGCATAACAACCTTAAAGGGGACAGTAATGTCAGCAACTTTTCTGACCTTCCCTGTGTACCTCTTATGTCAAGACAATGGCAGTTCCTAAAGTCGTTCTTGAAAAAAGCAATGCAGTCCAGTCCCTGTCTAGTCTCCACTATTCCCTGAACACCGCGGTCTGAGGGGAAGTAGCCCGTGCCCAGCTCAGGGGTAGGTCCTCGTCAGTCTAACCAACAGGGCAGCCCTGGGCCCCCGAGCTGGCCGGTGGGCTGCCGGAAACGTTTCCTTGCTGCGGGGCAGAAGCTGCGAGGACAGAGGACAGGAGCTTCTCTTCCGGCACATGCTGCCCTGTCTGGCTGTGACATTAGGGACGAAGTGATGCATTTTGAGACCATGAAGTCACTTAACCTGGAGGATAAGGTTTACACTCTTGCAAGGGCAAAGCTGAAAAATGGAAAGAACATGGGTCCTTTTTTATGTTGTTGAGTCACTGAAATAAATAGCCGGAGCTGACTCATCAGCTCTTGTTCTGTGAAATACTGTATTTTCCTCATTGTTTAAGCTATTTGGAATTTATTTTTCTATTCCTTGGAGCCTAAGAAAGTTCTAAATTTGTGCAATGATGGCCAAGTTTGTTCTTACAGTAGAGCTTTCTTTCTTTCTTTTTCTTTTTTTCTTTCCCTTCCTACTTTCCTTTCTCCCTTCCTTCCTCCCTCCCTCCCTCCTCTCTCCCTCCCTCCCTTCCTTCCTTCCTTCCTTCCTTCCTTCCTTCCTTCCTTCCTTCCTTCCTTCCCGTCTTTTCTCTTTCTTTTCCCTCCCTCCCTCCCTCCCTTCCTTCCTTTCTTTCTTTCTTTCTTTCTTTCTTTCTTTCTTTCTTTCTTTCTTCTTCTTTCTTTTCTTTTTCTTCTTTTTCTTTCTTTCTTTCATGATGTAAGCAATTTATAACCCTTGGGATTACTCACACATGTACTGGAAGCTTAAGCTTTTCCAATTGTAAAACAGCAAAGCAACCCCAGTCATTTACTCATTCAGCCACAAATATTTATTAGCATGTGCTGTGTTCCGGACACTTCTAGGAGCTGGGAATCCATCAGTGAACAAAAGAGCCCAAATCCCCTGCCTTCACCGTGTATATAATTCAGGTGAGGAGATGATTGATGAATAAGGTAAATAAAATGAGGAAAGCAGTGTGTTAAGTAGCAGGTGACGAGGAGAAAAAAATCAGGGAAGAAGGCTGTAAAATGTTCAGTGGGGGAGGGGGTTTGAAATCTTGGGATTATCAGTGAAGCTTTACCAAGATGGTGACTTTGCTTTATAAAGAAACAAGAAAGTGAAGGAGCCAGCCACTTGGCTCTCTGAGGAAGAGTGTTTCGGGCACAGTAAGTGCAAAGGCCCTGAGACAGGAGCCACCTGGCATGTTCTCGGACAGTGAGGTGAGAAAGGTAACGGGAGCCACGGCAGGTAGGGCCTCAACGTCCCCTCTGAGGACTCACTTGTTTTCTTCCAGAGAAAGCGGAAACTGTCAGATGGCTGTGAGCAAAGAAGTCACATGCTTTGACTTACATTGTATCATAACGAGCTCATTCTGGCTGCTGCACTGAGAACAGACAGACAAGAGCAGAAGCCAAGAGACCAGTCAGGAGGATATTCCAATGATACAGACAAAACGATGGTGATTTGGCTCAAAGGAGGTAGCAGACAGTATTGCGAGAAGTGGCCACATGCTGGTTATATTTTGAAGGTGACGAGATTTCAAGCAGAAAGAGAGGAATTAAGAATGACCCCAGGGGCTGAGCACGGTGACTCACACCTGTAATCCTAGCACTTTGGGAGGCCGAGGCAGGAGGATCACTTGAGGCCAGGAGTTCGAGACCAGCCTGAGCAAGAGCAAGACCCCGTCTCTACTAAAAGTAGAAAAAGTAGCTGGATGTGGTGGTGTGCACCTATAGTTCCAGCTACTCGAGAGGCTGAGGCAGGAAGATTGCTTGAGCCCAGGAGTTGGAGGTTGCTGTGAGCTATGATGACACCACTGTACTCTAGCTGGGGAGATAGAGCAAAAACCTTGTCACAAACAAACAAACAAAAACATAACTTAAAGCCATTGTGATTAGATGCAATTATTCTGGGAGGGAGTGAAGATAGAAAAAAGGCAGGGTTCTAAAATGTCACAGTCAGGTTGATGAAAAGGGACAAGATAGGGACTGGGAAGGAGCATCTAGGAAGGTTAGGGGGGAAAACCAGGCAAGTCAAGTATTCTCTGGAAGTCAAGAGAAGACTGACTGTGTTTCAGGATCGAGACTGACAGTTGTGTCAAATGCTGCTGAAACATCAAGGACGATGCGGACAGGAAATCGACCCTTGGCTTTAAGAACATGATGGTCATCGGTGACTTTGAGCAAAACTGTTATGTGGCGGGGTCAGGGCGATTGGAGTGGGTTTAAGGGGCGACGGGAGGAGGGAAATAGCACACAGCAAATGCAGGTGAGACTTGGAGGGAGTGTGGCTATACAGGAAAGACAAGGGGCCCTGGCGGGGACATCTCGCATAGAGGAAATGATCTGTCATGACAAGGTGAGGCGGGGAGAGCTGCTAGAGCGACACCTGCGAGCAGGTGTGGGGTGGGATCTGGTGCACACACACAGGTGCTGGCCTTTGTCGAGCGTGAGACCTGTCTATCCACAGGAACATGGGAGCAGGCAGCCTGTGTAGACAGAAAGGCCAAGATGGCTTCATGTCTTGCAGTGAAGTAGGAAGCAAGGTCCTCACCCGAGTGAGGATGGGGGAAGGAGTGTTGGAGGCAGTGAAAGTAAAGAAAGTATGGAAAGGTTAGTAGAAGAGAGGACTACTAGGGAAACATTCCCAGGCAGCCTTGAGGACTCTTTGAGGGAAGCAGATGGCCATGAATATCTAACAAAACCTGTCAGCCCAGTTGCGTGCTTTCTTCAGCGCGGCTCTAGCAGGAAAGTGGCTGTCACCAAGGCTGTGGGTTCTGGGAAGAGTCTGAGGAGCAAGGCAGTTAAAGCCCTCAGTTAAGGCCTTGAGCAGAGCTAACTCGGAGTAAGCCCAGACTATTTTACGTGTTAGTGACTGAGTCAGGCCTTACAGCAAATCCCTATGTCCTAAGGCAGTTTCTGAACATCCATGTATTGATAGAAAATGACTAGAATTTGTATACATACTTTAGTTTCTCCCGGCGCTGCCTACATAGCGTCCGCGATAAAAATGACCTTACAGCTCTTGGCCATTCCAGACTCTGAGAATAGGACAACATAAACTCATTTTATGGTCCAATAGCAGCTGATCTGCCTTTAATCCATCAAATAGCACCCCAGGAAAATGTTGTGTTTTGGGTTTGCTCTCGTGGACCTGAATTTTCTTATTCAAATTGACAGGGAAAGTGGACCTGCGGCTGGCAGCCTGCTGTTCCCACTCCGGTCCTTTGCAGCGCTCCAGGCCCCTCCAGGGAGCTGCTCGCCTGATCCTGATTGGATGTTAAAGCTTGTTCCTGATTGGATGTTATAGCTTGTTGCTGATTGGATGTTATAGCTTGTTGCTGATTGGATGTTAAAGCTTGTTCCTGATTGGATGTTATAGCTCGTTGCTGATTGGATGTTATAGCTTGTTGCTGATTGGATGTTAAAGCTTATTGCTGATTGGACACTTTTTGAGTCCTACCAAGGGTATAAAAACTGGAGGAGAACAAGGAAGAGGGGTCAGAAGTCGATGCTGATCCTGCTGGTGGAATAAAGGCTGTTCTCCGAACTCTCTGCTTGGTTCTTTCCCGGGTCAAGAACTGTTACACGGGCTGTTGCACTAGCTGTTAAATTCCAGGTGTTTTAGCTGCAGAGTCCTAACAGGAAGGCAGCTGCCTCAGTAGTGTGGTTTCAGGGGGGCTGGGGCACCCCCTCCACACACCAAAGTGCCCAAACCTGTTCACTGGGCCCTGCAGTGCCCAGACAGGTGCTCCTGACTTTAAGAAAGAAGTGACAATGGCCAGTGTCCACAGAAGCCGGCAGCAAACTTAAAGGGGCGGGGGGCAGCAGCGTTTGTGTGTGGCGGGGTTGTGGCACCAGCTTTTGTGACTGTTGGCACAGCCAACACGGGACCAGGGGGGCAAAACTTCATACTTTTTCAAATTAAGCCAGAAATCATGACCTTTGTAAGGAAATACCCAATTTAAAAATGTTGGTGACATTTAAAGAAAGGTACAAACACTTTTTATCGATAAATCAGAAATGTTTGACTTTGATTATAAAGCACTAAACGCTGTTAAGACGCAAATCCTTCTTGGGTAAGGTTACTGCTCAATCTGCCATCAATGTTTCCTACTACGGTCTTTGGGAGAACGTTCCACATGACTGTTGAGAATGGTTTTTCTCTGTTAGAAAAGCAGGAATGCTGGAAATACTTTGTGCTGCTGTCTCAGGCCAAGGTGGTGAATGACTCATTGTTCAGACCTGGACACATGGTCTTGTGTGCTGATCTTCACCGTCATCTTTTATAGATTCTCAGTTTTGTTTTATCTGACAAAGGAGACCACAAAAACCATGAAATGTTTGTAGAAGTCAGCAGAATTTTATTTAATAAAGTCACTCAAGGCCGGGCGCGGTGGCTCACGCCTGTAATCCTAGCACTCTGGGAGGCCAAGGCTGGAGGATCACTCAAAGTCAAGAGTTCAAAACCAGCCTGAGCAAGAGCGAGACCCCCGTCTCTACTAAAAATAGAAAGAAATTAATTGGCCAACTAAAAATATATAGAAAAAATTAGCGGGGCATGGTGGTGCATGCTTGTAGTCCCAGCTACTTGGGAGGCTGAGGCAGAGGATTGCTTGAGCCCAGGAGTTGGAGGTTGCTGTGAGCTAGGCTGATGCCACGGCACTCTAGCCCGGGCAACACAGTGAGACTTTGTCTCATAAATAAATAAATAAATAAATAAATAAATAAAGTCACTCAAAAGTTGTGTCTTCCATGTTTACCCTTATCTTATACATAATTCCTTTATTCACATAGAGTCAAACTTTCAGTTACTTAAGATTAATACTCTTTGAAAATTTTCCTAGAATATACTGATTTCCTCCGTTTTTCCCACCTTCAGCTAGATGACTACCTCACTCAGTATCCCCCATCTTTCTGCTGAGACATTTGAACATGATATATCCTCAGCAGTAACAGTAAACCTAAGTGAAGAGAGCAGCCCATAGCAAAGTAGGAGTTATATAGCCCCCTGAGTAAGGAATAATAATTGTATTAACATCAGTGATTAGAACAGTCATAGCTGCTACCATTTAAATATCTACCAACTATTATTCTAGGCAATCTGTACCCATTATCCCTAATTCTCACAATATCCTCATTAAATGGGAAACTGATGTTCAGAAGGAAGATGCAACTTGCTCAGAGTATCAAGACGATGGTGACAGAGCCCAGCATTAAATCCAGGACTATCTGGGTACACCCTGGGGTTCTCCTTCATGGTCGTGCCTCAGTTCAACAGCTATTCATGAACCGTATCTCCCCTCCTGGCCCTGCTTTGGGTCTAGGGACACAATGGTGACTATCCTGTTCTTGCCCATGGAAATGCTGTACTCCAGCAGAGCACAGACAAATAAAAATACATTTTCAAAACAATGTGTTTGGCAGGAGAGCTAAACACAAACTGCTGTGCAAGTTCTGAGAGAGAGAGCAAGCCCGGCGCCCGGCCTGGCACGGTTTGCTGCAGGGGCTGATACTCCAAACTGAATCTCAAGGAATGAGTAAGAAGAGTGAAGTAAAGAAATAGGGGAGTACTACTCCAGGTAAGAAACACAAACAGCATCAATGGACACGTGAGAAAACGTGAAGCTTTTAGCAAACTGAAAGGAGCCGAGTGCCTCTGTGTGCTCAAGTTCAAGCTGGGCAGTAGCAGAGCCGGGCGCCTGCCCGTGCGCTGGACACGACAGCACTCAAGTGTAGCACCCTCAGGTCCGGGTTCAAAAGGGACATCCTGGCCGCCTGTGAAGGTGACAGGAGGGCATATGTTCAGAAGCTTATTGGGACTCTTGCTTGCTAACTACTTTGATCTTTGCAAAATTGTCCCCAAGAGAGACCGTTGTTTTGCTTCTAGAGAACAATTAACTTGCCATTATCACCAAGTGCAAACCGTCATGCGCTAAGGGAGACCTTAGTAGCACACAATGCCCTCGTCCTCAGAGCTGGCCAGCACCCTATAGATACAGCACCTCTTCTTAACAAATAAAGATGGACTCGTTATCAGCAGAAATCACAAATTTATTAACTCTTAAATATATCAATCAGTCATTTACCATTATGGCAAGAAATATATACAGTGTCCCATGGTAAACTGCAGTGTTTCAAAATGACAGAAGATAATAAAGGTGTAATTCAGTTGTGGTGGAGAGAACAAATCACAATGTCCCCACGTCTGAGTGCGGAAGACACACTTGATCTACGGTAATACTTCAGCACCACATGCTAAATTAAAAGTGTAAAAAAAAAAAAACACTCTACACCTAATTATTTTAAAATACATGTATGCCACGGGATAGCCGCTTCACAAAAAGGTCAAAGAAATTAAAGAGGGAAAAACAAGGCCGTTACTTTTTCACAGATCTCATTGGCAGGTTAACATGGCTCAATACATTTACTGTATATATTTATTTTAAATATATATTGTTTTAAATTGTGTAATAATTATCAGAAAAGCTTCAACCCATCTATCATACATCCACTAGCAATAATATCTAAAGTGATTAGTAATCAACACAGAAAGGTGATACAAGAGAGAAGAGGGAGGGTTGTTTTTTGTTGTTTTGTTTTTGTTTTTTGCTTCTGCTTTAAAAATAGGCTGCTTCTGAGGACAGTGAATTACTATCCTTAAAATAATGCGGATGGAGAGTCCATGCACTAGAAAGCATTTCAGGGAGGAGAAAAACCCTCACAGGAATTCAATCAACAAAGAAGAAATGAGGAGCACGAAGAGAACCCAGGACATTTCCCTTTTCTTTTTGTTTTAAACTGGAAAATCCTAACTCCTTAGAGGAAGATAATGATACTCTGACTCAAGAGAGAAGCTGAAAAAGCACAAGTCACAAAGATCAAGTTCAAAACACTTATGAGAATGGAAAACATTCCTAAGCTTCTCTAACTTTAGAAAAACTAGCTAGTGATGATTGGGGAGGGGGGTGGAGGTTGCATTCCACAAGGAGGAATTCAGTGCGTTTGCAAAAGTCCTTCTCCACTAACAACTTAGTATTCTCCTGGCAACTGTCCCAATCAGGAAGACATTGCAGTTACAGGAGCAACTTATCTGCTTTTACCCTAAGTTTAAACAATTTGAATACCTCCAACATAATTAGGACACCTCAGTCCAAACTGGAGCCTAAGCAGAATTAAAAACCTTTAAAATCTTAACAACATTTTTGTGGGCCCTGAAGATGATCAAAAGTGCTAGTTTAGCAACTCCCAAAAGGCCTTGATTTCTATTTTAGCTTCATTTTGCAAATTTCACTTTCATTCTTTTCTCATATACTCCCAGCCAAAAAAGGGGGAAAGAATGGAAAAGAAAAATAAAAAAGGAAGCAAACAAAAGCAACAAATAGGAAATAAATGAAATAAAGAAAAGAGAGCACAGATTTGAGAAAGAAAAAAAATTCAATGCAGGAAATACACCAAAACAGTGTGAGTATATACTAAAGTGATCAAACTCATAAATGATGTGAATTTTTCCAGTTTACATAGTTTCACCAAAAACCACATGGCTTTAGATGATAGCAAACCACCTGATTCTTTTTTTTTTACATTCATAAGTGATTTTTGCCCACATGTCAACCCACTTCAACTGTTAAACAGCAAAGCTTTCAATGAACAACCATCCACTTCAACTAGGATCACACCAGGAAACTGAAGGTATATATTTTTTTTGCCTTTTTTTAAAACAAAACAAAGCAAAACAGATTAACAGCAAAGAGTTCTAAAAAATTTACATTTCTCTTACAAACTGTCATTCAGAAAACAATAGTTTTTAAATCTGTTAAGTCTTGGCATAAACAGAGAAACTTAATGAATGGTTGTACTTGGAATATTGTGGAATTTTTTTGTCTGACCTCCCCCTATTGTTTGCCAACAGTGATTTAAGTTTGCATGGAACATCCCCGTAGTTGAAGTGTAAACAACGTATAGGAAGGAACATGATAAGATGATGTGTCACATATGCATTACGTGTAGGACCTTCACAACTTCATGCACTCAGAAACATGCATGAAGAGGAGGAGAGGACTGCCCAGGATCACCTCCCAGGTGCCTTGAGAACAGAGAACGAAGAAGTGGCACTGTTGATATTTAGCTGAAAGGAAAAAGGGGGAGGAAGAAATAAATTATATTGTTTTATAAAATACCAAATTGTTTTGCCATAGTTGTGACTAGGTTGCGATTTTATAACACAGCTAACAAATAGATGAAAAACACCACGTGTAAGAGATTTTTGCTTGCAATCATTACAAGAAAAATTTCAAAATGTTAAAGACAATGTTAAAATAGGAAATCAGCATTAATTATCTGTTTGTTCACACAAAGTTAAGCTAAAAATAAAGACACAGGGACACAGGCTTCAATCATATTATTAAATCTAAATATACATCGCAAGCATTCATATTTGCTAGACAAATTAATAAATGAAAATTATCATTTGGTTGAATTGAAATAGACTCAAAGCTCAAACTCATCCTTAGCTTTTGTCATTATCCTTAGATTCCTTGGGAAATTCAACCTAGAAGTCAATTTAACAAGGAATACAGCATCAAAAGTAGAGAAAACATGATTATTATTATTTAATTGAAGGTCTCCTATCATTAAAGCAACAGCTAGAGGCTATTTTTTTCTTAAAAGCTCTGATAAGGTTCAGTGCTTTGAATGGTGCAGATATTCACATCAGCACCGCACATATTTGAATGCTTTTAACCCAAGTGTAAGAAACAAATCATTAAAACAACACAGGCATGAAGTTAATTACAGTCAATTTTCAATTATCCTCTGGAATACCCACTTTGTGAATTTTAAATTTCAGCTTGACTTCCTCCTGTGGCCTGTGCTCGTGGCCAAGTACTATTATACTCAGTCACACACAGCAAATTAATTTACATGTTCACCTTAGCCAAAGGCTTATAGGAATTGCAACCTCTTAAAAAACAGTAAGATACGAGAGGAACCTAAAGCTTACTGTCCATGAGGTCTGGATAATCGAGAGTTGTCCGAATTGACCCAAATATAATTTACTTTTGATGTGAGAACACCAAGATTCTAAAATGACACAATCCATATGTTAAAAAAAAGTTCTTCTTTCAAAGTTCCACCTTTAAAATAAGGGCTATGCTACCGAATGGGGCTGAACGTCAGACTCAAGAATTCATGCAAAATTACGATGCGTTTTCAAAGACCTTGTATGTTTTTCATTGACTAGAATGCAAGAGAAAAGATCCTCTAAAGGAAGAAAACCAGCCATGCAGCGTTGCAGTCGTCAGCTCCAGTCACAGAGTGTCACGGAGCAGGATGTTACTTACAAGACCATATGTGAATGGTTTTCAGGCCTTAGATGTTTTGCCACAAAGAGGTGCCTCCTAAGAAGTTTTCTTTCCCATTTGGAATACAGGGTGGCCTATTAAGAGAAGCCCCATTTAAGCCACCTGGCATAAAATGAAGTTTTCTTAAATAGGCTCTAGCCCATCAACGCTCCAGGGAACGGCAGAAAAACCTCACCCTCTGCTGCTGTCTGACCGTGATCCCTTCTCTAGTCCCTGGCAATTTGTGCCGGACCTCTTTGGGATACAAAACACACACACACACCCAAAAAACCGGTGTCTTCATTATCTTCACACTCCTTTTGTGTCTTTCTCTTAGTTACATAGCTATTGGTTTTGGAATAAATTTCAATCTATTTTTTTTGTTGTTTTGGTTTGGCTTTTGTTCTTACTGACCTACTTTTCCCAAATGCAACAGTGCTACATAATTATTAGGGCTACAGGGGCGGCCTTTGAAAACCACTACGGTATGTTATCAACCTAAGAAATTAGAATGGATCCTCCTGAGTGAGGTGAATGGCTGTTTGTATGAACTTGAGTCCCCATTCCACACGCAGGTGTTGACAGGGATCCTGGGGAGAGAGTGTGGGAGGAGATCAACAGTGGGACAACCTACTAACTCAGTCTCAACTTCCCTCTCAGTTTCATCTCACCCCACTTGACTGATGCAACCAATTTTCCACCATTTCCCTTTACTCTAGTTGCAGCCAGCCTTCCTTACCCAGAACGTTCCATCACATTAAACCAACATCCTGATACCGTACTTGTCTTCACGGTTCTCCTTTAGCTTCGACCATCTTCCCTGTGTTTTTTCTATCTTTCTATGTCTCCAAATTCTACTCGTTATTTAAGACTTTGTCTAAAAATTCTATCTTATGGATACTTCCAAACTCTTATAAACATTCCACTCTACTCTGAAATCGATTATAAATTTTATTACATAATTTTATTTTTCCTTTGGAATCAATAATTAGCTGCTTTCTAAACTAGAATATATATTCCTTGGGAGTAATGTCCTTTTCCTCGCGTTGAATCACGAGCAGGTTAAGCACTAGGAGACGGGCAATAATTATCTGTCTAATACTGAGTGTGAGAGCAAGTACAGCATCTCAGGTAGAGTGGGGAGGTGAGAAAGGCCGTAATACCTGATGTTTGCTTTTAAATGCTGTCTTTTATAAATTTTTCCTAATATCTATGGAAAACCTATGAAATGAAGCTCCTGATGACATGTTGGCCATCGTAGAAACGCCTCCCTGTGTCTTCCTCCTACATCCCCTTCCTCTGCCAACTGTGAAAATGAAGTAACAAATATTTTGTCTGATTACACGAATCCCCCGGATGGATTTAGCCCTGCGAGGAATCACCTTGATAAGGCAGGATCTGGTTCTTAAAGCTCTCTAAAACCATCGTCTACTGCTCCGAGGCAGGTTTCAACCCACGCATGGCTGGTCTGGTTGATCTTCCCAGAGATTTGCAGACTTTTCCCGCAAAGGCATTTATTTCCATCAATGTAACCGACCGCTAGCATTAAGTAACATACGCCATACTATTAACAACGGGACAAGTAGAAGGAGCTGACCATGGGCATGTTAGCAAAGAAGCCGACAGCCTGGGAATATTTACTTGATGGGTACGGTCGGTGACCCCGAGCGATGAAAATGAACGTTCTGCCACTTTCCGTCCCGGCGGTGCCACACGCGGGTCTCTTCTGACTGCATGGTCTTCGGCATCCCGCCGCCGTCCATGTACTGCGTGAGCCGGATGTACGCTATGCAGGCGGCGTCCTCGCCCACCAGGTGCACGTGAGGGTTCAGGATGATAGTGTGGATCGGTTTATTGCTTTTGGACAAAGCTGAAAGAGAACAACGGAAAGCAAAATTCAGTTTCCGTGTCAACTGAAACCGGTAATAACTTCCGCTGGGACCAATGGATGAAATGCCATCCGTTCACTCATTAAGTGAATAATTAATCAATCGACTAACTATTTGCACTCATCAAATGCTGTAAGAGAAAAAGCAAAAGTGGAGATGGTCTTTATTTTCTTTGATTCCCTCTACGGGCAATTGGTATGCTACTCTAGAAATATGGATTGATTGCGGAGGAAAGCTGGAGAGGTGTGTTTATTTATAATAGGAAGTGGTTAGAAACAGAAGCTGTAAGATGAACAGAGGTGGGACAAGCCTGGCCCAGGGGCACCGAGTGGTTCTGGTCTCCAAAGAGGGAACCGAGGGGGCAGTTGGCAGGACACCTTGCAGTGGTGTCTGTGTTTGCTAGCTGGTGAATTACACGGGGCAAGCGAAATACATCAAGTGTCAAGCACGGAGATTACTGTCTCTAAAAAAGGCTGGTGGCATCATGAATTGGTTTCTGCCTCTCATCTTGTGACCCCTCCGCATAGCAGAGTCCATTCCATGACAGTTCAGTTGTGATCATCTGGTAAAAACACCAAATTTGCTGTAGGGCACAGAGCCTGGTTCTGACCCTCAGCTCTTTCCTTGGACTGAGTAACCCTCACGAGGCTCCAGCCTCCGGTGTTTGGACAGTATTGACCCATTCTCATCATTCAACACCGAAAGATACGTGTTTTTGTCAGAGACGGGATGGTGTTGACTGAGAGACAGTCGGAGGAAACGTGAAATGCTATCGTGAAGCTTTGTTACAGTGAATTTATTAACTACTTCCTTTTGATTGTTTGTAAGTGCCTAGTGCATATAAGAAAGAGTAATTCATTCAATACATCTTAACTCCATGCCAAGGCAGACACTGTTATCAATGTTTATAATTACTGAAAGTGAGATTGGTGATCCTATTCATTAGCACAATTTCTCCTTAATTCAACAAGATCTCTCTGCAAAAACAGTGAATTCACTTTATGCAACATGGAAACACAACATAACGTCTAATGTTATTAGGTGTAAGGAAAAGGAAAAGGATAAAGGGAATTCCTGGTTCACACTTTTCTCATGACCTGAAAGATTTCTGCAGGAGGGACTCTTTTGTCACCTTCTCTGACATGTGACTATTTCCTCTGAGATCACTAAAATTCTTACAATTTGATTTGAAATATTTATCTGATTACTCCTATTCACTTACATTTGACTTTGAAAACAAGCACCAAATACACCCAAAAGCACTCTTCTGTGTTGACTATTCCGGCGTGTTGTGGTTCCTTTTATTTTTTCAGATATAAATGCTTTTATGAAAACATGAAATAATGTTTTTTGGTAACTCATTTTATAGCTTATATTATACAGTCACTGGGACATATGTGGAGTGTATTCAATCGACATTACTTTTTTTACTGAGTCAGGTATTTTTAAAGACACACTAAAATTTTTAAGCCTGTCATTTTTTTTTTCAATTTTAAATACAAAAAAATCGTATGGTGTAAAACGCTGGACAGAGGTAAAAATTCTCATTACAGAAAAGAGCCAAAGACTCTGAAAGTTGGTGAAAAATTCAAAGAGAAGTTGGAAAAGGCATGTTATTAAATTAAGAATAAATGTACCGTTTTCAAAGTAGAATCGGTGAAAGTCCATCCCTTCCACTAAATTACCCAAAGCTTCAGGTTCAAAAGCAGTAAGGCCTGGGTCACAGATTTTTCTGTAGGAAGAAAAGTAATGAAAATTACCAATAAATAAATGCTTTAATATATTTTGTTGTTTCTAGTGTAAGCATTTTTATTTATTAGTCAATGAAAGAAAGCGCCTCTAAAAAACATTAAAAACATAAAATCTCTATCTTAGACCTTGGCAAGGTGGGTTGAGGAGTGGACTCTAAAAAGGCATTTTTCAGAGAACACTGAAAGGACAAACTAATTTAACCAGTTCAAGCAGATGAAAATCTACAATATTTTAGGAATCTCCTTTTTACAATTTCTACTTTTTTATTTCCAAGATGAACTCTCTAGTTTTCCCCGGTTTTTCTAACTCTTGACCTGGGTGTATTACTTCTTAAAAATGTTCTCCAAGTCCTACAAGCCAAGTCTAAGACAGTCTCCAAATTCACTAAAACCATTTTTGGTTCTGAAATGAAATATTTTTAGAATATTTTTTTTTTTTTTTTGAGACAGAGTCTCACTGTGTCACCCGGGCTAGAGTGCTATGGCGTCAGCCTAGCTCACAGCAACCTCAAACTCCTAGGCTCAAGCGATCCTCCTGCCTCAGCCTCCCGAGTAGCTGGGACTACAGGCACGCGCCACCATGCCTGGCTCATTTTTTCTATATATTTTTAGTTGGCCAATTAATTTCTTTCTATTTAGTAGAGACGGGGTCTCGATCTTGCTCAGGCTGGTTTCGAACTCCTGACCTTGAGCAATCCACCCGCCTCGGCCTCCCAGAGAGCTAGGATTATAGGCGTGAGCCACCGAACCAGGCCCTAGAATAATTTTTGATGATCCACACCTTCTAGGTGCATGTCAAACATCTCTATTCTAACTGAGTTGAAGGAAGGTATCACATCCTATACTTCCTGGCAATGTCCACAATCATTAAGCTGGGTTTAATTTTAAAATAAAATGAACAGAAGGTTCGAATGCACATACAAGTTTTCTTTTTAATCCTAAAAGTCGGATTCCACAAAGGGGTGCACAATTTAAAAAATTCTGAGAAATCCAATGGGCTTTCTTTGGAGAAATTTATTCAGTAAAGAATCGTTAAACACCTACGCTGTAGCAGATATTCTTCAAAACAAGCAATTATAGCACAATCATTAATACTAGAATAGAAGGAAATGCATAGTGCTTGAAAAATTAGATTACTTATAGATAGGAGACAGGAAAGATTTAAGAGGGAAGGAAAATTTGAGCTGAGCTGGTAAGAATGAGTCAGAGTTTCCCAGGGGAGTGGCAGGCATTGGGCAGGAGGAGGGGCAAGCTGACGGTGTACTATATACTCCTGGGAAAGTGCGGCGTATACCTGGACAATGTGGTTAGTTGTGCCACACGGCAAGCACTGGGTCACTGGGCTAGGTATTAAGGCCCCTGGAAATGAGGAAGTATTTCCTTTGGCCTGTCGTGATTAGGTTTAGGCTTCTCAGAGAAGGTGACAAAATCTGGATTTGAAGAACTAGTGGGAGGTCACAGGTAGATAAAAGGAGCATACATCAAAGGATTGTGGACTGTATATTAATTTGCCCCAAGGGAAGATACAGTAAACGGGGCCACATCTAATTTCATATGGAAATTCCACATCTGAGAGGCAAAATTTCCTACCTGTTCAACAGAAATACAAATCTCAAGAGTCTGACTCACTGTGGTTCTCCAAAGTACAGTACTGTTCAGAGAATGTGGAATTGGTGTTTTTTAAAGAATACTTTTAAAGTATAAATCGCAGTGGTTGTCTTTTGTGGTAAAGAAAGCCTCGAAGGCGGGATATGGGGTCAGGATTATCAACTTCACCTTGGACTGGCTGCTGGGCAGGTATTTTTAAGCTTAAAGTCAAATATATATAATTTCTTTCTAAGGAGCATAATGGGAAGAACAGTGTTCCTATGGCAACAGGAATTTATTCTGTCAGGGGCTATTATTTCCTTTGTAAACATGGTTTTTGGTTGTCAATATCTGGAAACCAAAATTTCTTATTACCTTACATCAGCCCCAGCGTCGTTTGAGAATTACTGTGCTGTAATGGATTTTATTACCCAGCCATAAAAAGAGTCAATATATTTTAAAGTCTGTTCATCTTTTCTTTCTTTCACTATCTTTCCTTCCTTCCTTCCTATCTAGCTATCTCTCTCCTCTCACAGGCTTTGGATTAAGAAAAGAGTCACAAAGCTGCCACTTGACCTGCGGGTGGGGTGTGGGTGTTCTGAACACGTGTGCTAAGAACCGGCTGATAGAGCTACACCAGTATCTCCTACCATCCAAAAATCTCTCAGATGGAAGTCCTGTTGGATTGTCTTTGGGCCTGAAAGTACAAAATTCAGGCCAGATTATAGACCTCCAAAAGCAAAAAAAAAAAAAAAAAAAAAAAAAAAATCAGTGAACTAATGTGATCCCAAGGTCTTTCATTATTTAAAATACCCTACTTCCATGTTTTATATTTGGACATTTATTTGTAACAAATGATAAAAGTAGTATCAGATTATACAAAATTTGGAAAGAATAAGAAAGATGTAGGAAAACATTCACACATAATTTTACCTCTTAGAGGCAACCTCTTTTTTTTTTTAAAATCAATTTAGCATATTTCATTCCACTTTTAATGCTTGTTTTCTTATGTAGTTGGCATAATTATGTACACACTTTTATACTGTGTGTAATTTTCAGCAAAAACATTATATGTTGTAGAAACTCTACATAACCATTGTACTAAAGGCACCAAAGATCACTTAATGGTTACCATAAATTTGGACATATATGTTTCTAATTTTTGACTATTATAAATATTGCTTCAGTATATATCTTTGTTCACAAATTTTTATACATGTTTTAGATTGAAAATTCACGGTCACATTAAATTCTTATAAGTAGAATTATAGGATTTAAAGTGAACCTTTATGGAAGCTTTTTGGTTAATAATAACTAACTCCCCCTATCCTGCCACTATCACCATCATCTTGAAAGTTTGTACCATTTATGGTCCATGCCAGGGTGCAGGAAAGTAATTGTTGTTCTGCAGTATCAGTCAGCAGAGTTGGTTGTCAGCAGAGTTTATTTACTTATTTAGACAAAAAACTTTTGAATTTAATAAGGAAATGGCAATAACTAGTACATACATTAATTCAAAATATTTTAACAAAGCACCAAATTGAATATCTCCCAATCTTTTCACTGAGAACCCCTTTGAAAGAATGTTTAAAACTTTATCAGTTTATTTAGGTTTTTTTTTTTTTTTTTGAGACAGAGTCTCACTTTGTTGCCCAGGCTAGAGTGAGTACCGTGGCGTCAGCCTAGCTCACAGCAACCTCAAACTCCTGGGCTCAAGGGATCCTCCTGCCTCAGCCTCCCAAGTAGCTGGGACTACAGGCATGTGCCACCATGCCCGGCTAATTTTTTCTATATATTTTTAGTTGGCCAATTAATTTCTTTCTATTTTTATTAGAGACGGGGGTCTCGCTCTTGCTCAGGCTGGTCTTGAACTCCTGACCTTGAGCGATCCGCCCGCCTCAGCCTCCCAGAGAGCTAGGATTACAGGTGTGAGCCACCACGCCCGGCTTATTCAGGTTTTTAATCAAGAAATCTAAGGCTGCCAATCAGAGTTTCTAACTACCATGAGATGACCAGGTTAACAACTCTTAAGTTCATATAATGTGAAATTTTAAAAGCTTTGCTTAACCTATACATTCTAGGTCAGCAGAGTTTATATCCCAGCTGACCTTATAGGCCAAAAATGCTCTTGCATTCAAATTTGCATATACTTAATCAGTAAACATGAACATGCTTCTATGAGTTTAATTGTCATTTATATTTCCTCTTCTGTTAATAGTCAGTTCATATCCTTTACCTGTTTTTTTACTGTTCAATCTTACCCACTTAATATAAAAAATTAACTTTGGACACATGTCTTATAAATATTTTTCTAAGCTTGTTTGTCTCAGTTTTATTTTTGGCTTTTTAATTAAAGCAGTATACAGGTTTTATCTACTTAGGTAGAAAAATCATTTCAGTTTATTCATTTATGATTAGTTCTTTTGCTTTAAAACATATAAAGATCAGCTGGGTGTGGTGTCTCACACTTGTTATCCTAGTACTTTGGGAGGCTGAGGCAAGAGAGTTTGAGACTGATCTGAGCAACACAGTGAGACCCACATCTCTGCAAAAATAGAATAATTAGCCGGGTGTGGTGGTGTGTGCTTGTAGTCCCAGCTACTTGTGAGGCTGAGGCAGGAGGATCACTTGAACCCAGGAATTTGAGGTTGCAGTGAGCTGTGATGATGCCACTGTACTCTAGCCTGGACAACAGAGTGAGAGTTTGTCTCAAAAAAATAAAAATAAAAATAAAATAAAGAATAATAAAAGTAGAAAGATCTTTATAACCAGAGATCAGATTCAATCTCTTTTTGGATTTAACTCTTTCACTCATGTGGAACTCATTTAATTATACAGTGAAAGAAAAGACTTAGTTAGATGTATTTTTATCCCCAAACAGCTAACTTATTGACCCATATATTTTATGCAATAAGCCTTCATGTCCTTTTTAAACTGAATGCTTTATTTTTACTTGAGCAAAAGAATTTCCTTTATACTTCCTATGATCCAGTAGTTTATAAACTTTAAAATTAAGCATGAGAACCCGTTCTTCAAATAAAATTTTCCTTAAGTGACAAACACACAAAACAGATGCAGATAAAGTTGAGCTGTGCTGGTTGAAGGCAGAAGGCATCGTCTGATGTCATCTTCTGATCTGTTTCTTTATCCCAGCACCTCTGAAGAACTGTGAAGGAAAACATTTCTTAAAGCAAAGGCACATTTTATGTGCTTTCCTGCTTTTTGTGTTTTTGCTCACATGGATTACTCTGCCTGGAATGCCCTCCTCTCATCTAGATTTTACTGGACTTACACATCTGCATACCTACAAAGAAATCTCCAATCCTTGGATCCAAAGTCAGGTCTTCTCTCTCTGAAATCTTAAATATATTCATTTCTTTCCTGGAGACACTTAGTCATTTATACCTTGAAATAAAACTATTGTTGACATATCAAAGCTGTGGTTTTAAATATACATGAATTCAGGTATAATTAAAAATGCATTCTTATAGAAAATAACATCTGCCTTATGCATGAAAGCAAAATAAATGTCCTCTACTTACGTGTAAGCTTCAAAGTCCCCATTGTTGATAGCTTCAATCAGTTGTTCAGTGACTTTGATAATCTCCTGCTTTCGTGCTAAAGGCAAAGATATAGAGTTGGGTGAGAAAAAAAAAGACAAAGGCCATATAAAATATTATTCTAATAACACTGCCATTTCCCTTAAACAGGGTATTAATATTTAAGACACATCCCTTACAGAAGCAAGTGTCGTGTTACTTTCTCGACAATCTTGCTGCTCAAAGTGCATAGACCAGAAGCACCTGCCTCTCTGGGAGCTGTTATGATAGAAACATAGATTCTCAAGTCTCACTCTTGTCCTACAGATTCAGAATACGCATTTTAACATGACTCCCAAGGGACTCCTGGGTAGAGTCACATTTGGGAAACACTTTCTATTTGTTAGAAAACAACAGGCATCTGAACGGTCAAGGCTATGTTTTTAAAATTAGTTTTTACGACTTTAACTTGATTGAATTTGTAAACATATTTCTCTTCACCATTAACAAATGTAATTAAAAATGGTAATCGCAAGAAATACTGCTCTAGCCATATATGTTTATGTTCAGAGTAAAGATAATATCTTGCGTTGAGACACTCAACTTCATATGATTATTTGCATCTTCTTAGTATTCAGCTCATCTAACCCTACAAAAGAGGAAGCCGATGCTGTGATTGGCCATCATATTTAGATGTATGGGCTTTAGCAAACTCTGTAAATTGGAGAGGTGACATATGAATCCATATTGTAGATGAAGACAGGTAATCAGATGGAATAGCTGTCAAACGCAACACCAAACACAATTTGTTTCTATTCCTAGCCCACAACTGCTAAAAATAGAAATAGTTTGGCTCAAATCCCTTCTATTCAGTACATTTGTTTCTAATTACATCTGCCTCAAGTGTTCTTTCTCTTTTTGGAATGTCTGCAGGGCCTGTGTCATTCATTTGGTGATTATGCATAGGCTATATATCTTGACACCTTCTCTGGTTAACCCACCTTATTACTTGTTTTAAATTATTCTTAAACTTTGTACACTGTGTGTGTGTACATGTCTTCCTCGTTAACTTACAACTTCCCGGAGAGCACAGAAACATGTTGTTTTTTTTGTATCCCTTAAAAAGTTTTGCTCAATGTCTTTTATAACTGCGGTCCCCAACCCTCCCCTGACCCCGCTGCACATTAGGAGGCGGCTGTACCCACAGCTGCTCCCGGTCACTGGCATCACCGCCTGAGCCCTGCGCCACGTCAGTTCAGCGGGGGCATCAGACCCTCGCAGGAGCGCGAACCCCACTGCAAACTGCACGCAAGGGACCCAGGTTGCGTTCCCCATGAGAATCCAACACCTGATGCCCCCGACCCGGGTGGTGGACAAACTGTCTTCCATGAAGCCAGTCCCTGGTGTCAAAAAGGTTGAGGACCACTGTTTCATCAAACACGTGCTCAGCCAGGAGCGGTGGCTCACGCCTGTAATTCTAACACTCTGGGAGGGCGAGGCAGGAGGATCACTTGAGCTCAGGAGTTTGAGACCAGCCTGAGCAAGAGTGAGAAGCTGTCTCTATTAAAAATAGAAAAATTAGCCCTGCGTGGTGGTGTGTGTCTGTGGTCCCAGCTACTCAGGAGGCTGAGGAGGGAGGATCACTTGAACCCAGGAGTTGGAGGCTGCAGTCAGGTATAATGAGGCCACTGCACTATGGCCAGGTGACAGAGCAAGATCCTGTCTCAAAACAAACAAAAAGCTCAAAAAGTTTGTAGATTTGATCAATTGAAACTAATAATCCTTTCTTGATTTCAGAACATTATTCTCTTCCTTATGAAATCACTGCATGAAATATTTAAAAAATTAAATTTTGCTGGATTTTGTTTTAAGAATATTGTGATAGTTCCTTAAAACAAAGAGACTGTGGGATCACATAAAGTTACTTCCAATTTATCTTAATGGGGCAGTGAGGCTGCTGTTCATCATGGAAAAAGCTGACCTCTAGGTTTTGTTCTTTATTGATTAAAGGAACCAGTTTGCATATTTTATGAATCTGATCTCCATTAAGCAGATTTTAACCACAAACGTAAACGCTTACATTCACTTTCAAACTCCAGGTTATCCAGGTTATGACATTCTTTATATAAAAATAAATGTTCTCTAAACCTAATTTTACTTCATTGAGACTATCTCATAACAAATACAAATAATAGACTATCTTATAAAATGGGATTAAATTTGCCCATAAAATGGTTTCGAACAATGTCAAGATCTGTAATATAACAAAATTACCCTATGGGTTAGAATTCATATTTAGTTACATAATTACTTTTCATGTATGTAAAAATAACTTGACATAGGATTTCCTAGCTTCTACACACATCTAAAACATTTCTTGCCCTTGTTCATTTGATTGATAAATATCAATGATTCATGCAACTTCAAAACATACTGACAGAAGTGGTGGTAAGGAGTAATTACGTAACAGGGATATTGCCGATGACACATTTTAGCTTAATTTAGTTAGGCAATAGGTGATTCATCTGTCTGTGGTCTCAACAGTATGGACATTTGGCAAAAGCTCATGACCGCTGACCCGAATCTGGAATACAAAGGACATTGGTGAGGAACTCAGAAGATGAGATTAAGAAAATGTGGCTACCAACACTTCCCCCTCATATGAAATCTTCATTGAAAGCTAACAGATGTTTTAGTATGATATAGGGCTGATAGGGAAAACTACAGTTTAGAAAACATTGTCAATTTTTAAAAACTAACAAAAAGAAGAAAAAAATGCACATAAGATTAGTGCCATTTGTGGAGCTTCATTAGGCTAAGACTTAGTTCATAGAGTGTGAAAAGTTCAGCATCACTTCCTGAAGTTTCTGAACACTTTGTATTCCCTTGTAAGCATAATATGGAATTAGAAACATCATGTGTGTTACTATATGGCCATCTCTTACTCTCTGAACCACTATGGAAATATACGTTAGCTATGTGTTCCCCAACCCCAGGGCCACGGATTGGTACCGGTTTGTGGCCTGTTAGGAACTGGGCCGCACAGTAGGAGGTGGGCGGAGAGCCAGTGAGCAAAGCTTCCTCTGTATTTACAGCCGCTCCCCGTCACTCCCATCACAGCATAAGCCCCGTCTCCCGTCAGATCAGTGGTGGCATTAGATTCTCATAGGAGCGCGAACCCTACTGTAAACTGCGCGTGCCAGGGATCTAGGTGGCTCCCTCCTTGTGCGAATCTAATGCCTGATGATCTGAGGTGGAGCTGAGGGGGTGATGCTAGCGCTGGGGAGCGGCTGCAAATATAGATTATCATTAGCAGAGAGGTCTGACTGCACAATAAATGTAATGCACCTGAATCATCCCCAAACCAGCCCCCACCCTCTGGTCAGTGGAAAAATTGTCTTCCATGAAACTGGCCCCTGTGCCAAAAAGGTTGGGGACCACTGCATTGGCTCTTCAATATTTTGCATGCCACACTGGCTTAAGTTTTGTCCTGCATAATCAAAGCAACACAAATTGCCTTCTCTTTTAGCTCTCGTGCTTAGAAACAGTGGTGCCTTAGCTGGCAGGACAGCAAATGGGTATTAGCCAGCATGCTTGTGTGCTGCATCATCAGGGAGGCAACGTGACTCCCTGGGCTTGGGAGGGGCCCAGAACGCGGGAATCTTTAGAGCGCTTATTTCCCTGGGGCAAAGGTGCTTGAGTGAGTCACAGGCAGCACATGACAGCTGACTCTTTAAAGGAAAGCAGAAGGCTGGAAATGAATCATTTGTATATAGTAGTCGGCTTGGCGGTTGGAACTGTTGCCACAAGCCCAGCATCTGGCCTAGAGCAAGAGCGAGGGCTTGGTGCAGCTAGCTCCACTCTCAACAGCAGTGAGGCCACAGACAGCCACTGGGGCCAGCTGCTTGGATAGACAAATTCTTTGGGGAAGGTCCACTCTCATCTGGCCTTCCCTCTTCCTGAATAACAAGTAATGACCACGTCAAAAGTCAATATGGGGAGAGCTTGCGCTGTGACACTCATTACACCAAGATAAGAAGAGAGTGTACTAGTAAGGTGTTTCCTGAATACCAGAAGCTTCTTGCATTCCATAGCTGGCCACTTAATCACAGGAAGCTGAATGCCCAGTAGGTTTATTTCTAGAATTAAAGTGCTCCAACCTAGACCCACAGGTCACGAAGCAGTTTCTGGGGATTTCTAAGTTCTTAGGGGAAACAGAGGAGAGAAAAGCAAGTGGGAATGTGATATTCCAGACTCTGAGTGCAATTACTTTCCACACAACTAGGCAAAAGAATTGGGAACAAAATCACATTGAAATTCATTTACTTTTGACTCAGTTATTGTTCTAAAGAAGCCTGGGAGAGTAAGATAAGGGGTGAATGGTCCCAGTGTTTGAATGCCAAGCCCAACCCAAGAACTGGGAGTAATTATGTAATAAAACAACTTACAGATTTCAACATTTCCCCAAACATTATCGGATTTGATTATCACAATACTTTGAGATAGGCAGACAGGCACTATCTCTTTGTTTAACAGAGAAGTACAGAAATTACACGCATTGCTCAGTGTGTGTGGTTGGCTGATTCTCCTGCTATCCACTTGGAGCTCTCTTCCTTTCCCTTAACTCTTTTGTTTCTCTTACCACTTGTCTGATCACCTGTTCTCATTCTCATTTGCCCCGGTATCTTCCTCTACCCAGAATTTAAATGGTTCAATTCCTTTTAAAGACTCAATGTGAGGTCTTCCTCTCACCTCACACTGTATCCCTATGGTCCTGTCTGTACCAGTGTTTTCAATTGCCATCTATATCCCAAAGACTGCCAAATTGTGACCTCCTTCCTAGCCCTTTCCTCCAGATTTGTGTGTCAAGACCGATTTTGGAACTCCCACTTGGAAATCTCAAAGGCACCTCAAACCTAGGCTGAACTGGGCATAAGAAGTTCTATTAATAGCACTACAAACCTACTTGCTCTTCTGTGGATTTCCGTTGAGAATGGCAACATCACCATCAGTCACACGGACCAGAAAGAAGCCTGAGGATCATCTTTGACTCCCTCACTCCAACCCTCCCACCCAATCCATCAAGTTCTGTTGATTTTGCCTTTTAAATGCCTTAAGCAACCACTTCCTTTCCTCTTCACCACCACCCTGGGTAGAAGCACACACAGTTTCTTGTCCAGGCTTCCCACGTGGTGTTTCTGTAACCGCATCTGCTCTGCACCACTCTGATCTCTACAATGCAGCCAGATCTTTCTCTTTCTTCCTTTTTAATGCATATCTCTTCAGATAATCTCCTACTTAAACTCTTGTAAAACCTCATTGTTCTCAGATTAAGTATCTGAAGAGGGACTACAAAACCTTGCATAATCTGCACCCCACCCATCTCACCAGGCACATTCAAAGGCTAGTGCCACCCATGCAATTCAAAGTGGCCATGCTTCCTTCTATCCAAACCCTTCATACACATTGTCCTCTCCTTGGAAAATTGTCCCCTCTTTTTGCTTCTACTTCTTTTATCAGATCTTAACTCAACTATTATTTCTTCAAATAAGCCTTCCCTTGCCATCATGTTAGGTCAGGTCCTTGGGATGTTATACATTCACACATATTCTACACATGATTTTTAAAAGTACTTAGTACACTTGCAATCACATATTTATTTGTGTGCAATTGGTTAATCAGTTTTCTCTCCAGTTACCAAACCATTGTAATCCCAGCATCTAATATAGTATAAGGCATATGGGAAATATTCAAGAAAGATGAGAATGAACAGTGGGGTCTAGAACAAACCCAGCTGGTTTCTGATTCTCAATGCAATGGCCTTTTCAATACAGAATAATGCATTATTTGGTGGTGGTCTATTAGGCTTTAAAAAATATACAATTGGTAACTAGAAATAATTGATATATAAGCAGTATGTCTGTTTAGTGACAATGAAAGAAAATATTTTTCTGTTTAATTTGTCTGCAACTGATCATCAAACTCCTTTCTTTTGCTGACTTCCTCATTTTTGCTCATGGAACTACAATGTTACCAGTCTCCCAGCTTCAAACCTTGGGTTTCTTCTGAACTCTACTCTCCTCTCCATCCCCGTATCCAATTATCCATGCATCATTACTTTTCCTTAGCACTTATGATGGTGTTTCCCAGGTACATCCTCAGCTTCTTAATTATTTCATTTGCTTGCCCTTGGTAATCTCATTTACTGCTCTGGCTTTGACCACATGCTGAAGATGGCTAATTCTCTATCACTGAGATCTTACATCTTCCCAGGCTCCACGTTCCTATTTCTAACTGCATTCTAAACGTCTCCAGCTGTCCTGGCATTTCAGACCCAGTGTGCCCTAAAGGAACCTCAGCATCTTCCTCACAAAGCCTGCTGCTTCTCTGGTCTTTTTCATCTTGGAGAGCGGCATGGTAATCTACTCAGGTGCCCAAACCAAAAGCCTTAATGCCTCCTCTCCTCATCCAGTTGATCATTAGCTCCTGTACATTCTCTCAAATCTTTCTCATAGCCATTTCTTCCTCTCCAAGCTCATTGACACTGCTCTGATGCAGACTCTCAGAAATTCCTGACCCTTCCAGCTCCAAGGTCTTCTCCTACCCTGGCCTCTCCCGTCACTCATTGCTGCAGATCATCTCTCTAGATCAGAGAGCTGATATTGCCCTCTGACCTCTTTAAGGTTTTCAGTGCCCCTCTCCCAGTGTCTAGAAGCCAAAGCCCAAACTTCTTTGTTTTAAAGATCTTCCTACTCTATTTTTCCATTTTATCTCGTGACATTTTTTGTCCCCCAGAATATAATCTGTAGTCCAGCTACACCAAGGGGCTCACTCTTCCTCAACTAACCTGGCTCTTTGATAACTCTGTGCCTTCCCTTCTATTGTTCCTTCTGGCTGGAAACTCTCCCTCTTCTGCCTGAAAATTTCTTTCAATACCTTACTAAAATGTCACCTTTTCTGTGTTGCTATTCCTTAGTGCTCCAGACCTGGCTATTTTATCTTACTGTGATCTTGTTGCATTATCACAGGGTGTTGATGTATCTGACCAGAACTTGACCATTTTCTACCTTGAATACCTACTACCGAGTCAATGTCTGTAAATGCATGTATGTATGAATAGACACATAGAAAATACATATATAATACTGTGTACAATTTAAAACAATATATAAATGCCAAGTATGTAGATGATGATCACATCTGATACTAGTCTGGATGTGATTGTGCTAACTGGGGCAATCATAGATCTTGGATATTTCAGAGCAGGCATAATGGCCACAATTCGTGAGGCTTCAGTATTTTAGATCATGGAGTAACAGTAGATTTAATCTTAAATCTAAATCTAGTAAAATAAACTAGATATTTCTAGTGAATGTTTACACTTAATATTTCTTTTCAGGAGAGTTAAGTGCAAAGAAATATCCTAGTTATTTGAGCTTGAGCTTTTCAGTTGTTTAGATTTTGGATTAATCAGCTTATTGAGGTGAAACTATATTTGATGATAAACCCTATTCAGGGGTCTAGCTGCTTAGAGTGAAACTTGGACCAGGGAATGAACTGAATTTATACCTGTGAATTTATCTTTATTTCGATGTTTGCAGGGTGTCACATGTGGAAATCTTTTAGTGAATTGTGCCTAAAGATTACTTATTTGATGATCAAAAGTTGCACACTTAAAATTGTTGCTTACCTTTATTTGGGCGTATCACCTTAGCAACTCTACTCGTTTACTCTTTCACAATATATATACTTCTATTTAACTCTTTCTCTTTCCATTTCACATAGGTAGGTGGGTACTTGGCTGCCAGGGGCTGGAAGGACAGGAGGTGAAGTGACTTGCTCAGGCCACCAAGCACACTCAGAAGCTGTGCCGGGCTCAGAGCTTTATTTGGCTGAGGTTCCTGTCTGCTGTTTAATTCACTGATCTATGTTCCTTTCTGCCCCACCGTGCCTTATTCAATATTTTGAAATCATAAACTTCAATGAACCACCTAAATGCCTTTGAACTTATTCTGGAAAGGTGAGTGACTACTTAATTACTGGGCCAGAGTTACGATTAATTATTATACCAATTTCACACAGCTGGGTGCCCCATGGTTTTATTGTGTTTTTCCATGCTGCCATTAGCAAAATTAACCCTTGGGAATAGTAATTATTTTAGGCGAATAGACAAATTAGGGTCATTTTCATACTCTTGGTAGTTTTATAGCAAAAGGTGCCTATCAACTCAGCTATGTTTGGCATTCCCTGTGCAATTAACAGTTTGTTTCTTAGTGACTTTCACTTCACTAGTCTGATGTAATAGTTAATGTTGGAGAGAGTAATTTCCATTACTTTGGCTTTTAAAATCAAACCTATCAAAGATTCTAAAGTTGATTGATTTAATAATGTATAATATTTCATCCAAATATAAGACCTGGCAATTGTCAAATTTCTTTTCAAAAACGCTTTCAAGAAATTATCCTAAAACTCATTTACCCAAAGTTACCTGGTCAATGACATCAACTATTCAGTCCTTTAATCACTAGAGGGTCTTAAGATTTTTTTAAAGTAAAGTATTGAAACCATCTTTATTTTTTTTTTTTTTAATTTTTTTTTTTTTTTTTGTTTCTTTATTTTTTTTTTTCTGTTTTAAGGTGGCCAATTAATTTTTTTTTTTTCCTTTTAGTAGAGACGGGGTCTCGCTCATGCTGGTCTCATTGCTGGTCTCGATCTTCTGACCTTCGAGCGATCCACCCGCCTCGGCCTCCCAGAGTGCTAGGATTACAGGCGTGAGCCACCGCGCCCGGCCTGAAACCATCTTTAAACTTTGCTCTATAATGCAGAGTAATCTCATAGTAAAAATATTAGTTCATTGAGGAAGAAGTAATATTAGTCTTTGCCCTGTTAAATTGCTATTGGCTAAAAATAAATGATTAACAAATATTTAAAATCAGAAAGATCTAGGATTGGGATGATTTAGGAAAAGTGCGAATAGGTTTAGATTTGTTTAAGTTTGTAAAGATATCACTGGGTTACATCATGTCATTCCTAAAATTACCTTTGATCTCAAGATGAAATAAAATATTTACTATTAAAAACTTAAGGAATGTATAAAATATTTATAAAGACTTTCATAGAAAAACGACTTAAGCTAATGTTTTAGAGTTTAAAGAAACTATGGTTACATAGAACATTTGCTTATGTGTAAGAACTCACCCTAGCCACATTCGAGTAATTGGATAATTGTTTTGCCATCCCCAGCTGACTAGCAGAAGTTAGAAATAGCACAGCATTGTGAATACCACTGAGAATCTTAAGTGTTAAGATGTTCCATGAATCAGATAGGTGTGGTTCCACTTCCAGTTACGAGTTGATGACATAGAAGAAAGATTTGAAGAAACTGGTCAAAGACTCACATCATCTGCTTGCATTAAAGACTTTTACATATGCATGATAAGAAAACTTCTAAGAATTCTTAACGGGTATCTCTTTCTCTCATTGTGGAACAAAGGTGACACATCTCCTGTCACCATACTCCTGTATTTTCTTGCTTATTCCTGTCTTCAGCAGCTGCAAAATTAGTACCTCGTGTGTTGCAAAGCCTACTGTTATCCAATCCATAGCTTCCAGAATCAATGAAAGAGAATCTGCATGGGCAGATCGGGTTCAGCAAAGTGGGAAGAAGAAAAGACAATTCACAAAACATTTAAGAAAATCCAGTCTCCCCTCCTGCATTGTTTAAAAGTACTAGAGCATCTCTAATCAATAGTAAATGGGGAACTAGTAAAAAAAGTTTATAAGACAAAATAATTGAGGAATATATTTTTTAACTTGGAAAATTATGGAAAAATGATAGATCTTCTTGATAAGTCCGTAGTATAATACATCTGTCGATGGCATTAGAGATCCAAAGGCCGGGGCTCAGTGTAATACATGTGCCTGGGTGCCAACTTTGATGAGTATCAAAATGGCCGTCTGAGAGGCCAGCCCATTGGATTGAAAGGGCATAGCAGCAGTCGGTCTGGATAAATGTACAAAGGGCTGTCACCACTTGCAAGACTTGTTTGGTTTGGAAGAAAATCATTTATAGCTCCCATTTTCACCACACACACACACACACACACACTCATATACCACACATATTCACAAAGTGATGTGAATTCCTGCAACTCTTCCAATGTCTCCATGCATTTGACAGACAGCGGTGATAGGAATCCTAAGACCAAGGGCCATTTCTGTGACTAGTTACTACACTTTTCAAAGCTTAATTTGGGAAGATGAAAATATCCTCTCAGACCAGAAGTTCCTAAGTGACTCATAATCGAAATGCTTTTCACTAAAATGATACATCATATTGGCACCATATCACCAGTTTAGCTCTGGGATATTCTGCTCTAAATTCAGCTTAGAAAATTAACTTAAAAGTGCTTGTTGGAATATGGTGGCCAAATTTTACAGACCCAGTAAGGGCATTCTTGATTTAACCAATGTAACTGCAGTAAAAATGAAATTTATGAACCATATATTTCAGAACCAACTATATATTATCCTTATTCTCATTTACATGTATTCTAAATGTAAATGACCATAAATTATCAAATTATTATAAAATGTAATTTATAGATTACTTGATGAGTAATCAACATTCCACACTTAGAAAATTCGTGTCCACATTGTATTAATTGAGATTAAGACAATATTAGGAATCCTCTGTAGAAAACAACCTGGAGATAGCATGGCAATATTGACTGGAAAGTTCCAGGGAGGAAGACTACTGAGAATGTCACAAAGGTTCTCTCTAACACTTGCACAAGCAGATTATAACCACACAGCACTTATAAGAAGTGAGGTCTAATTTAAATAAGCCCAAAGAAATTCTAGTACAGATTCTAAAGATATCGACTCAAGTACAGATGTTTATACACTTATCCCAAACAAATGTGTTTTTGTTTGTCTTACCCCCAGTAACAGGTAAGCACCACAGTTCATTTATATTAACTTTTTATATATTAAAATGGCCTTATTAATTTCCTTCTTAGGCTACTCTTCTCTTTACTTATAAAGGTTATCAAGGAAGAGCTTCTATTTCTTGAGGAAAGATTTAAATACATAATATCACATGCTCACGCTGTTTCTATACTGGTCAAAATACCTCTTTAAAAAAATCACAGCATTTTCTTGGAAGGAAGCTATCTTTTTTGGTTATAGACCACTAACCTTTTCAGAGGTATTTCTCTACCGTTCAGGAATATCTTTACATTTTTGTTCAGTTTAACTTTGGATAATGTGATATAATGTTTGACTAGAATACAATAATTCTGCATAAAACGGGCAAGGTATAGAGTAAAAATACTCTACTTAAAATATAATACACACTGCCCCCAACATGTTCTTTTCCACAATGGAAAACATTTCTTAGTTCACATTGTACACAAATGACACTCTGAAGTAGAATTTCTTTTTTTGCTTCTTTTTACATTTGAAAACACATATGGCAATGGGTTTTTGTCTATTGCCCCAACTTTCTCTGAAATCCAAAATTCTCTCGGTAACATCTGCCATCTGTGTTTTGCTAGACAGACATGCTGTAAACAACCACATGTAGTGATGTCAATAAAGAAACCAATGATCCTGTATAGAGTCATTTCAAAAACAAACAAATAATAGGTTTTTCACACTTAATTTGTTAACTTCAATGAAGACGGTTAGTTTCTTTTGAGGAAACACTGATCTGGGTAATCACAATCTCTAAAAGGGACAGTATACATTAGGGTTCTTGAGACATTTTGCTTAGGAAGTGTTTAAATAATTTTGCATAGATATGCTCCTTTTAAAATCTGTATTTTACTTTTGTGGAAAACGATCAGTCTACATACTTTTCTTTCACTCTCAACAGGGATAATCAAGACAGCCAAAAGTGAGCCAGTTTTTCAAAACACTTGAAGATATTCAAAGGTAAAAGAATCAGTTCAAACGAGGGAAGACTGAGTTATCACTTAAAATATGTTTAATTAAAAACAAAATTATGTCTCAACTCAAACTTTTAAGAGTTTGGCCTCCGCCTTGTCCCCACCCACTGCCAAGTACAATGACCCCCTGCCTGGCCCCCACCCCACTGTCCCTTGCTATCCTCTGTGCTTTTGAAGAGTGTTAAATTATGGAAGCCCCTCAGGCCCCTTCCTGTCCCCCAGGATCTCTTATTTATACTAAAGTTCCCTGTTTTCACACACACACACACACACACACACACACAAATTTAAGAGTTTAAAACAAAATTAATGTGAAAACCTTGTAAGTAATTCATTAATTTGATATGATATGATACCATGAAGGCAAAAAGTAGTGAATTAAAATAATTTAATTGTTTAAAAATTCATGATGAATTAAAAGAATACTGTCTCCCTAATAAAAACTTTAAAAAAAAAACATTAACTTTAATTTCAAGGCAAAAATGAACTTGTTTTCTTTACTTGGGAGTTTCCATGTGTATTTCAGTATGTGGTTGGCTGGATGTGGGTCTTAACATTTATGGATGTTCATCACTTATCTAAAACAAATGGTTGGGTAAATAGAAACAATGATGCTTAAAAAAAAACACTTACACCAGGTCCCTCTGGATTTAGGAACCCTTTTAAGAGTGAATCTCTGTGATTGGATCACCTGCTTATTCAAAAGAATGACCAGGAATAATATAATTTCACTGAGTGAGTATCACGGGCCAGGCATTTTATCAGGCACTTCATAAATAGTATCTCCACTCAGAATGAGCATGCTGTGTTAGTGTTATTATTTCTAGGTTGAACCATAAGGAATTATCACTTTTGTAGGTAAAAAAGGGTTAGGTATTGACATACTATTATCCCCACTGTACATATGATTCAGAGTGGTTTACACGAGCAGTCAGATTGCATATCCAATAAAGAGCTGAGCTGGGATTCAAACCTAGGATGTTTGACACCTAAGTACACATTCCATCCAAATAGGGAAGAAGATCCTATGACTTACCGCTATGGTTTGAATGTGTGTGTCGCTCCAAAATTCATATGTTGGAACTTAACCCCCAAGGTGATGGTATTTAAGAGGTGAAGCCCTAGAGAGGTTATTAGGCCATGAGGGCTTTGCCTTACAAAGGGCTTGAGGGGACTTGCTAGTCCCTTCCATTGCTTCTGCCAAGTGAGGACACAGCAGAGGGTAAGCCTTCACCAGACACCAAATCTGCTGGCACCTAGATCTTGGATTTCACAGCTTCCAGAACCATGAGAAATAGATTTCCATTATTTATGAATTGTCCAGTGTAAGGTATTATGCTATAGCAGCAGAAAATGCACTAAGGGACTTACTTTTAAAATGTTCATTTTCTGTGTTTTTAACTCCTAAATTACGAGGGAGCAAATCATATGGACAGAAACCTATGCAGATAAAAAGTTGTGATATGATCACAACTTCTAGAGAAGTCTGATTGTTTAGTGGCTGCTAGAACATGGGATGGTTGCTATCCACCATGCTTCCTTCCTCTATCAATTAAGTATTTATTATTCCTACTATGGCCCAACTGTTCTAGATATTACGGATATAGCCATGGACAAAACAGACAAAAATCTCTTCCCTGAAGAAACTTACATTCCAGTAGGGAGAAGAGGGACAGTAAACAAATAAGGAAAGTAAATATTTGAGATAATGATGAATACCAAGAGAAAAGAAAACAGGAGAACGGAGAGTGCTGGATGTTGAAAGGATGTAATACAAAATAGAGTTGTCAAGGATGATCTCACCGAGAGGGTAACATTAGATAACATTTGATCAGAGACTAAGAAAAAGAAGAGGCAGCAAGTCGCATGGAAATCCGTATCAGGACATACCAGGCAGGGAATAGTAAGTGTAAGAACACGGAGGCAGCAACTTGCTTGATACATTTCAGGAAGAGGGTTCCTGATGCATATATATTAGGAGATGAAGTCAGATGGTAATGGGAGGTATGTCTGGAGGGGCCTCTGATCATGAAGGACGTTTTAATGGATTATAACGGATTTGGCAGCCACTGGTGAATACAGAGAAAAAACAGTACATGCTCTGACCACTACTGTGTGGAGGGTAGACTATAAGTAGAAGCAGGTCAACTGGGTAAGGAGCTGTATCAATAATGTAGGCAAAAGATGATGATATCTTGCACCATAGTGATGGCAGTGGAGTTAGTGAGCAGTAGTCAATGCCCCCCCCAAAATGTGTGTATGTTGAAGAAAGCAGTAGGATTTGCTGATAGACTCGATATAGGATATAAGCAAAACTGAGGAGACCAAGAACACTCTAAGATGTTGATCCAGGAGCATTAAAGGAACTAGAATATAACATAGTCATGTCAAATTCAGTTTTCATGGACGCATTTGAATGCAAACATATGAAAAAGATTGAGATATAATATACAGGAGTAAAGCAATTAGATCAGAACATCGCAGACCGTAGTGATAGTACCATGGAGGTGAGGAGAATTAAAGGCAGACTGTTCTTTGGAGGCGTTAGTATGTACTGACATTTTAAAGACATAATTTAATCTGTAAATTAGGTAACATAAAATAGTTTTATAAAGAGTTCTTATATTTGTTTTTAAAGAAAACACAAGTGAATACTTTGGGAATTTTCAAACCTCAGTACAGTTTTAAAATTTTCTGTTCTAATCTAAAGAGATCAAATCAACTGTAGAAAAGTATCTGCATAATGCAAAGAGTTTCCTTTGGGTAGTGAAGTGCCCACATATATGTAATCAGTGGGATAATATGGCTTCAGTTAATTGTACAACAGTAAAATAAGTCACAGAAATCCCAATAACTAAATCAGTGTCTCGTACCAACCAGGGAACTTATTTTTATGCTATCGATTGGCAAAATCTGCTCAACAACATTGACCAAGGAAAAATGTTACCAAGATAAACTACCTAATTCACTGTGTTTTAAGGACAAGACATTGTATTCATGTAGCCTGGAAGAAACTTTCCTTAACATAAATAAATGTTACATAGTGCACTGGGGAAATGCACCAGCAACATAATTTCATTAAAGAGGATACATACTAGACTGAGGGAAAAGATTAGCTTTTTTAGCCTCCATCTATTCTTTCATATCCAGTAAATAGTAGGTATTCAGTAATTTTTTTTTTAAAAAAATGAATGAATCCAAGTATTTCAAATAGAGGTCTATTTGTTAGGAATTACACATGTTACATTCTCTGAAATTTCTATATTTGTTCGCCTGTGACTGTAGCTATATTCTTACGGTTATTTTCTAATGCACACATCATTTCTTGTTTTAGTATCACCTCTATACTAGCCAGAAACAAAGAACTGGAAGAAAGAAGACAACCCACATTGTAGCTACTAGAAGGAAAATTTAACTTTTTTCCCCAAGATGCATGCGTTTTGGAAATGAGAGAAGTATAAAAATGATTTAGGGCAGTTATAGTCTTAGCAACCCCAAGGTCTAATATTAGGCTGGGTCCTTCGAGACTAAGTAGCATATAGGAAACAAGCCTTAAAGGGAAAACAATAAAAGATCAAAATCAAAAGCAGAAATCTACCAGGGGATCTGTTATGGGAGGTGAAAAGAAAAATCCCAATTTTTATTTAAATGAAAAATGGGAATTTATGAGAAAATCTGTTTTCCATTTAAACAATAATTGGCTTAGTTAAGTAAATAGAGTCACTTTATTGATATTTTATTAAGAATCTGAATTTAGTGTTAGGTGGGGAAGTTACTGAGAGACTCATGATGTCTCTGGGGCATTTTGAAACAAAGAATTTAATTGCAGACTTGTCCAAACTTATACTTATTACTGAAAAGGTAAGATCTATCCCTAAATACCTATTCTGTCCAAGCTTCCCTCCCTCACGCACTCCCATCCTGGGGCCTGGTCCTGATGTGATATTCACTAGCCCCATTTCCTCTACCCAGCCACGGAATTTAGTGACCCGACGTCTAATTTCTGATGAGCAATTAAAGGTCATTTATCCATTTCTTTTATAGTATAATAAACCAGGAATAGCTTTACAATTTCTCTGTCTCCTGTCAGAATAAGAGCATCGATCCTAATGCCTGGCAATGTGCTTGGTCTTCTTGGAAAGGAAGCCAGGAGGTCTCATGTGATTCCAGATCTCTGCTTGCCATAGAGCTGCAATGTCCTGAGTCCACTCTTTGTTGTATTGCTTGATTTTACAAGTTTGCTGTACAGGTGAAATGAGGTGAAAAAGAAACCAAAAAAAAAAAAAAAAAAAGCCCTGAAACCTGCTTTTAATGGTTTAATGATCTGTATCTTTGAGCTATTAAATCAACTCAAGCTCCTTGGTACGGCTCAATGTCCCTAGGCCTAGCACCTTCCTCATCTCAGGCCGCACTGACTTGCATGTCACTCTTCAGTAACATCCTGAGCCGCTGGCAGAGCTTCAGTTCCACGCTTTGTTTCTGTGCCTTCTAGCTGGAATGCGTTTCTCCTCTACCACCTGCTTTATCTGGTTAATAGCTCCTAATCCTTTCAAATTAAGCTCATGAGTCACGTGTTTGAGGAACACTTCCAGAATGACTCCAGTCTGAATGAGTGATCTGCTTTTGTGCTCTCATAATATTTTAATGCTAAGATGCACTGACTATGAGAGTGTACGATCAGCAGTTTGCGAGAACCTTGAACGTGGCAACCCCACTGCATTCGTCTTTGTATACCCAGTGACTAATGTAGACCTGGCACCAAAGAGCAGTAATAACTGCTAAAACTTAATTTTTAAAAAAAGCTACTATGTGCTCACCACTGTGAAAAAAAGCATTTTACATACATTGTCTCTTTCAATTCTCAACATGTGAAAGTCGTAAATAATGCAATCATCTCCATTTTACAGATGGGGAAATTGAGGTTCAGGGAATTTTAAGTAGTTCTGCTAAGCTCTCATGGTAGGTGATGGAGCTAAGATTGAAATCGGTAACATTTAAATCAAGTCTCTCACCTATCAAAGAGATACTGAACTCTCTCAAAGTAGATGAGTTTTCTAGAAACTCAATTTTCAGAAGAAAATCACAAAAAAAGAAACTAGTTCCTCCTTTAATCTTTTCTCACCTCAAAACTATTCTTAGGGAAGCTCAAGGATTCAGTCTTAATATATTACAGAGCTTTGGAAAGGAAAACTCCCAGCACAGATATGGGCAGAAACGTGCCACTAACTCTGTCTAAGACGTGCATTACATTGTTACCTTATGGCCAAAAACATCTCAAGTACAAGAATTTTAAGCCTGGATCCACAACACCTTTATGTTTTCCTTTTACCCAACCTTTGCTTCCCAACACTGTCCTTACATCACAGCCAATGCTGTTCAATTGATTGCTTGTATAGACATTCCAAACTTGGAAATGTTAGGAAAGCTGCCTTGTTGAGTTTCCCTTTCTGGGCTGTACACGCTACTGTAGTTTACTCAAGTGCTATTGATCACAATTCACTCTCTATTGGTTTATGCTGAAATACAGTCCCCATAGTCTATTTAGAATCAATCCATTTGCAAATCTCTTATCCATTAGTTTGTCTCTTTGCTTGGAACATTATCATGCAGAATCATCTTTGTCATTTCTAGATTTGTTTCACGAGCACAAGAAATGTGGCTAGGGTCTAGTTAGTATATCATACATCGTTGGTGCCCACAAAACATTTATTGTACTAAGATTAATTTTTTAACTACTTTAGACTTAATTTCTCCTGAGCGAGTCAAAGGTATTATAGCAGAAATCTACAGCAGAAAAAAAAAATGAGGGCCATTTCACTTACAAGAATCATGATACAGACATATAACTTTACATAATTTATAGGAAGATAATACAAACTCAGCAAAGGATATAGTATTTTATCCATGTAATTATTTTATTTTAATAATTTCAGAATTATATAAAATTCATAGTTAATCAAAACATAGCAAATAATTAGAATTTAACTTCTGTATAGAAATAAATGGGGTCAAATTAATTTTAGATATTAAAGTAATTTTTGTATAGAAACTTTAAAAACATGGAATATGGCCCTTTAATAATTCTTACTGGAATGTGTTTAAAGTATTATTTTACAGTTCATTAGTGCTATTGATTACATTTTGGATACAGAGGTAAGTGGACACCATTTTTTTTCCAATTCTAATAATATTCTCTAAACCCATAGCAATTTATTCCCTTTTTAAACTTTGACTTACATGTCTTTCTAAGATTATTTGAATAGTTTATATTATTAACATCTATATTATTTTATAGTACATACTATCTTATAATGTATAATGGTCGATATTTTTTAAAATATTATAAGACCTCATAACAGTCTATTAATAGCATTGCATCAAAGTGGGGCAGGAAAAAGCTTACAAGTCTATATTATTGATTTCAATACCTAAATTCTGCTGTTATGAGGAAACCTGAGCCATAGAGAAGTTATGCAACTTGCTCAAAGCAAGTTGGATAAAGAATAGAACAAGAAACAGTGCATAGATTCTAGATTCCAATCAGATCTTTACTTACATTTTATATTTTACATCAGTAAAAAAAGAAAAAGAGTGATAAAGCTATAATCTGAAAAGATAAAAGAGACAGAGGAAGTAATAAAATATTTAAAAACTTACACATAACTTTAAATTTAGCAGCTTATTAAATTGGACCATTTTTGTTAGGCAATGGGAAAAACAAATATATGACCAAAAATAAGAAAGCTTTATATTCAATATCTATGCAACTATAGTATAATGTAAATTAGATTTGGCCAACTATGAAATTTTTGATAACATAAATTGTGATTTTGATTACTTTTTATATTTTTAACTTCCACATAGAGTAGTATCTATGACTAGTTTGGCAGATTTTTAAACTCCAAATTATTAAAGTGAATTCAAAGTTAAAACCTGAAAGCTAATCAAGAAACTGAAACATTTAGAAACTGATAGAAAGAATCTCATGACACACATGCCTTTAAGATTTATGTAGTATTTTATAAAATAATGCTACATGATTTTTGCTGTGCATATTTCTAAAACTCATTACAGAGTTTTGCCAACTTGCAAGAAAAGCCATTTATAGAATCTTTGAGCTGACAAAGTTTATTAGTACAGAGAAGCCTATGTTTTTCTAATGATAAAATGAGTAGTTAGGTGGTTTTGTTTGTTGGTTTCATTTGGTTTGTGCTGATTCTGGCCCTTATTTTAAAGTGGGGCTGGCAATAGTTTTGATCCTATATTCTGTCAGTGGGGCTAAATAAGCCTGAGGCTATCATTGATAAACTTAAGATGAAAATTTGGCAAGAAGTAAAGATTAAAGAAAAAAGTAGACTGACTAGGAGGTAAAACAGAAGGAATGTGAAAAAGAAAAATAGAGAGAAAATGAAACTATCTTACATTGGTGGTGGAGTGAATTCTGCATCAGTACTATAAGTTACTGACTCTGATATAAAAGTGAAAAGATCAAAAGGTAGATACACATATGCAATGAGAATTTTTCTAAATAAACCTCTTTTAAAATCAAAATTTGGATTAGAAACTGGAAAAAACTTATTATACAGTACACTACAGGTCCTCTAAGACATTTTTAATTTAGTAGAATGACATGGTTATCAAAAGATCCAGGAGTTTGTTGATGTGCAGATTCTCCAGAAGCAAATGCATGCAGGAAAAGTCCTGAGAGAGAGACTGCATGTGGATCTGAAGACCGACACCATTTGATCATCTCCCTCAGGAAATCCTACACAGATTCGAAGGTTTTCATTGATAAAACAGAACGTAAGAATAGTTGAATCTGGGTAATTAGTCATCACACTGTGCACTAATGTACATATTTATAAAAGACACAGCTCATTATCAAGCCATTCTGTAAATTAGCTGAGACCATGATATCTGGTGTCGTCAAATGCCAGACCCCATTCAAGTGACAAGGGTGCTAACACCTTTGCCCTTAATGGGGCTTTTTGCAAACATCTTATGCATTTTCATTGCTACCACCTATTAGTCATGGAAACGAAAAAAGAGGTTCAATAAGAATGAAGTCCCCACACACAGTCTCATAGCCATACATTTCTGCTTGTGGTCCAGAGCTCCACTGGTCTAGACCTGTCAGAAGGATGGAACGCGGCAGCAAGAGGTCCAAGCAGGTGCTGACTGGTGAGCTGAAGTGAGATACTGGAAGCAGGATGGTGACAGAGAGATGGGAGCCCAACTCCGACAGGTATTGCACAACTCTGGGATGCTGGGCAAGAGCGGCAGATGCCATGGACACACACCCCCATCCGGAAGGAGTAGGTGACTGAGCAACGGTGCTGGGCCGGCTAGGAGGTGGAGAAGCACTGTGGCACACAGCGACAGGCCCTGCAAACTGTGGCTACGGCCACAAACCAAAGGACAGTCTTCAAATGCGTACAGTTCGGAAAGGATCACTGCTATGTATGATTGACTCTAGACACCCCCGCATCCCTGGAGAGAAGCACAATTGGTACTGGCATCTACTAATTAAAGGCTAATGATGACAGCTGTTTGGTAACACCTGAAATCAATGAAAGTAATTGTTTTACTAGAAATGTATTAAAAACAGAAAAGACTATTTCAACAATTTTAGGCTTAAACCACCTGTTAGTTCTAACAAGAAAACTCTCCCCTGCCCCGGATGTAGAATAAGCTCTTATTAGCACAGTGCTTCTATGGTAGTAGCTACGCTTTGTTAAAATTCCCATCTGCTTTCAAACTCCGTAACAATGAGTTTGCTGCTGAGCTTCCTAACATAGCATCAGAGAGAATGTTTGGGTTTTGAACACAAGACAAAATAAGGACGCTGTTCAAGAGGTCAACACTAGGAAGTCAACACGTTGCCTTGGAGAAAGAAGAAAAATGAACTCTGCAAGCTTTTTCAAAAGAAGAGTTGTAAAATAATGCAAGTCCCCTTAGGATGACTGCGAGCTTGGGAAGGAAAATGTTGTGTTTACCACTAAATTCTGAAGGTTTTGAAGAAAAAGAAAATAAAAGAACTTTTTGATTAAAAATGTATTTATCTTGGGTCTTACTAAGTTTTCTTGATAGTTATTGAATTAAATAAGAGAAATGGGCCTAAATTATAGCATAAAAGATTCACGTAAATGATACTTAAGAGTGTTTTGACTCTGAGGCACTGAAATCTCCTGAGTAAGACTTGTTCACAAAAAGATACGTGGAGCTAAGGGAGAAAACAGGCGTTCGATAAACATTTGCTGAATGAATGAAGAAACTGGGATAGCCTAGACACAATTCAAAAGTAACACATAGACAGGGGCCTCAGACAGCCATGGTCCATTCTGAACGGAAACTAACAAGTAGAGTCGAAGGAAAACAGGTCTCTCAGTCCTGGCTCCTGAGGTGCCCCAGGCTCTCCTGGCTGTGAAGGACATTAACTGATGACTACTTCTGCTTCCCTTTGTCTTCGAGAACAGCTGGCCCGTCTATCTTTTTCCTCTCAGAAGAGGCCAAAAAGGAAAACTCTTGCCATTGGTTGAGGTAGTCACATCTTCCTTTGACCAGGTCACCAGGATGTGGCACTCCCCTCCACTCCCACGCCCATGTTTCTTTACAGGGGAGAGGACACAGAAGTTGTCTCTGCGAGGTTAGTCCTTGGGGCGGGACCCGAGTGTGCACCGCATTGGCATGGGAGACCTGTGATATGGTATTCAAGGGATCATGTGCCACCATGAAACAATTTCAGCCTAGGTGCTGTTGTCAGATACGCTACCTACGATGGCACGCGGGAGTCTGCCAATGGAGCACACCTCTAAGAGCATGTTGAAAAGTGTAGTGTTTCACCCAGATAACAAGGTTGTCTACAGGAAGGAGAAGATTGGCAAGTGTGTGTGTATGGAAGACCACGTGCAGTTTTGTAGATGTGGTATAGTTTTGTAGAGAAGATCTAGTTTTGGTCAGGTCATATAACTGATAGCTTTGGGAGTTCCTGGATGTTAGATCCACAGTTAAATCTGGGTTCTAAAAGAATTGGACAATAAACACATTCTCTATCAAGCTACACAGAGCTCCAGCAAATTCTGAGGTAAAGAGAAGAGAGCATAATCATTCAAATGTAGCGTCTTTCTTGAGGACTGTGTACTGACAAATGGGGAGATTCCCACACAAAGATCATCAGCATAATAAATACATCAAAACCATTTCAGACAGTTATATGTACCAACTGCATTACAATCAAAATGGCAGCCTAGGTGATCTTTCAAAGTGTCTAGTGTTATAGATTTCTGTTATTCAATATTAAAAGGGTTCACCACTAATAGTCTGTAAGAGTCTTACAGAGAACACAAAGGAGGGCTAAGGAGCTAGATCTGTGCCTCTGTGGCCAGACCCACCCTAGTGAAATTAACCAGAAACTTAAGCAATTTGTTCCTTAAGTTCAAGGAAATAAACCAAAGCACCTTGGCCTCAATTATCACCTGGACATTTCTTTTGATCCCAATATTGTGCTTAATTTCTCTAACATTTGTTGTGTATAAATGCACCACAACTGTAAAGACAAACACTGTCTCAATTTGTAAATCCCACAGGCAAAAAGTGGGCAAAGGACATGAACAGAAACTTTTCAAAAAAAGAGAGACTAATGGCCAACACACATATGAAAAAAGGCTCAACATCTCTAATCATCAGGGAAATGCAAATGAAACCACAATGAGATATCACTTATCTCCAGTGAGAATGGCCTTTATCAAAAAGTCCCAAAACAATAAATGTTGGCATGGATGTAGAGAGATAGGAACACTCATACACTGCTGGTGGGACTGCAAACTAGTACAACCTCTGTGGAAAGCGATGTGGAGATACCTTAAAGAGATACAAGTAGATCTACCATTTGATCCAGCAATCCCATTACTGGGCATCTACCCAAAGGATAAAAAGGCATTTTATAAAAAAGACATCTGCACTCGAATGTTCATAGCAGCACAATTCACAATTGCA
>VBSM01002912.1:5015962-5045388 GCA_008086735.1 Cheirogaleus medius
TATATGTAACCTAAACATTTGTACCCCCATAATATGCTGAAATAAAAAAAATGGAAAAAAAGAGAATCTCTTTATCTAATATGAGTGGTATCTAATGATTTATAAAATTATTTCAGTTCAAATTTTAGCTTAAGGGCAAGAGTGAGATGAACAGACGTACTAAATAAAATCCTTGACACAGCTATTCACTTTTCCACTGTAAAAAATAATGACTGACTACCTCTAGAAGAGTTAGGTCAGTGTGCTTAGTAATATAAATAGAGAGTACACGTTAATAGTGTCAGCTGTTCTAGTCAACCAAAAAGGAAAAAGTCAGCAGAGGTGACGAGCAACTTGTGGTCTATAGTCATTTTTATTTCCTAAATTGACCATATGTCTCCTTGACCTGAGAATTTTCAGGTTCTTCATTCTGTAACATGAATACAACTTTTTAAGACTATATCTTATTAATGCTACCTATAGAATTAAAGCCCATGGCGATACTATTAGGTAGGTAATATTTCCAGATTATCATTTCTCCCAATTTACCTTATATTTCTTTTCCTTTAATATTTCTGTTTTAAATGTCCTTACTGTTACTATTCTTTTTTGCAATGTCTTCTAGACAACTTGCCTATAGAAATTGTATTTATGTACACTGAATTAGAAACATAAGAATACAACGCTGCAAATGCAATTGAAACAAAAGTAACACTTCTAAAACAGTGTGAGGTGGCTAGAAGGAAGAAAGCCAGCTGCAAAGCTGCGTTGAGTATGTGTGTACAGAAGCACTGAGATGTCATTAGAAATGCTTCCAATGACTCACATGTAGCTAAAAGAACTTTGGCAACCAAAGTGAGTGGACGTCAAAAATATGTTAGGGAATTACAAGAAAATCTAGGATGAAAAGGCTGCCAAATACAGAATTCTGTTGATACTCACTTGAGACCACTGAAAGTTAAAAAAATGTTATTTTTATACCACATCCTTGAATACAAATTGTTTTCTAGACAGGTTTTATTAATATACCCAATGTTTATACATTTTATATTACTTTTTGACTCATATATTTACAATTTGTTATGTTCCCAAACTGTCATTACTAGCTGTCATTACCACAACGTGCTTGAATATACCACACGTTGTCTACAGTTTGAAATACATAAAAGAATATTTAAAAAGTTGACAAAATCAATACATATTATTAAAATAATTATGTGCTTATAAAAAGGAAATTATGTGTTTTAGGATAGGCCTACTTCCTAAAACCATTATTTATTTGAGTCAAATATATATATTTTTCATATATATATGGAGTTAGGATCCGAGTTAGGATTTTCCATTTCTGGTTAAATCATACCTTTCACATCTTCATCCTCAATTGTTGTATTGGAACTCTCAGTTGACTCCTGTTGAGAAGAAAACATATTTTTAAGTTGCACATCATGAACAACATAATTTCTTCTTCAAAAAATTGGCTCGTGATATACGTAGCATGCAAAATTCTTCAGCAGGCCGTGTGCATATGCTGACATGCAAATGGACAAATACATTATGTGGTTTTTAACACAAATAAAATGTCGAATGCTGCAAACATTTCACGAAGGGAGTACTCTGGTTGCCTAATCTCTGAAGCAGTATAAATCTAGGTGATGTGTAGAAGCAGTGGAAGTATGCAGTTTATTTGAAGAACTGTGTAAGGATGTGCTGGTATTATAGCGCCCCGTAAGGTATGTGTGTTTATGAGCAATTGAATACATTAGTCAAATGAATTCCAATCTTAAAATAGGACAAATTTTATTCCCAATTAATTAATCAACAAATAGTATCTTCTCTGTGCCAGGCACTATGTCAAGCACAGAATTTGAAGCATATCTGCTTTACTCCTTTGTAGGGAGAGAAAGCATCTCATTGCATCATTTGTAAAGAAGCTAAGGGTATTAAGCTGAGATATGATGAAAGTAGTTTTAAAAGGAATTTTCATTTTTGTCATCAGCACAATGAAATTATAATGAATAATTTACTTTCAAGGACTGTTAGATTTTTTTTCATTCTTTTCCAAATTAGAAACTGGCTGCCATTGATCAGAAACCTGCTTCCATAAGGAAAAGACAAAGATTTTTCTTTGTAAAACTACAAATTAAGTTGAAGATTAATAAACACACTTAAAAGTACACTGTAACTGCCAGTATTAAGATACATGTCTTAAAATGATTTGATAAATATTTCCATTAATAATGTACTAAGTAAATATTTTCTAGCAAAGAAATTTTACAATATTCATAAGCAAGATACAATTTTCTACTTGGAATGATTAAAGGCTAGGGCCAAAAAAAAAAAATTTGGAAACAAACTTCCAATTAATAGCTATATGCTCAGTAACAAAGTCAGGGTCCTTTTAGAGATTCAATAGTTTAAAAAGTGATCAATTTCTGTAACTATCATATATGATATTTAAACCAAAGGGACAAACTATAATTAAAGATGTATCCAGAGTCGTCATGCACACAAAACCAAAGAAAAGAGTCTTCATGCGTTTCTTAATGTGATCTAGTATTCAAATTTAAACCTCAAATGAAGGTAAATCCATGCATTGTAAAAATAAACTAATTTATGTAAGCAAGAAATATCATGCAGCAACTCTTACACATGATATATATAGCTAGGACTATTGCAGTAGCCACTCTAGCAGTTATACTTGGTCTTTCATTTGATAATACTATTGAAAAATTATTCTCATATGTGATGGCCCTGGCTGCCTCAGTCTTTTATGGAGCTAGAACATTTTTGGTGTCATGATTATAAAATAAATCTCATATATAAAAATATTGTTTTTTTTTACTTTAATGATTTTAATATTGATCAACTAAATGTTCAACCAGAGAGGAAGTGTGTGTTCTAAGTCTTAAATACTGTTGACACGAGTATAGATGACTATACTTAATATTTGAAAAAAGTATAAAGAAGTATTGTTTCCTCCCCTTAGAGATAAAATAATGTATGGAAAATAATAAACTGAAAACATGGAATACATTCAGAAAATATCTCCTTTCATCCTTTAGACATGTATTTAAGTGCTGTTATTTGGTTAACATGCTGTGCAAATAATTTACAATGTATAGAAAACATTAGTCTTCTTGCAGTGTAAGTAGTTAAATGTCTTTTACTGAAATGTATACAACTCAATGACACACATATTTCACAAGAAGTGAAACTCCCTGATTCTCCTCAAATTCATGCCAAACAACAGCAACAGCAACACCAACATCATCATCATAACAGAGAATTAAAAACAAAAAATAAGAAACCACTCTGACAACAGAATAGGATGAAACTCAAAAGCAACATTAAATTAAAAAAAAAAAAAAACAACTACGAACTCAAGTTGATATTTTGAAGACAATGGAATGACATCGCAAGAAATTCTAAAATTTCATGCAGAATACATCTACGGTACAAAGCACAAACAGTCTTGGGGGGGAAAAAAGACCAGATGGAATTGCTTAAGATACACAGTCATCTTGACATAAAGGCTTCATAAATGTTTGGCCTGACTGCTACTGATTAGTGTTAGCATTCACTTCTCTTTCAAGATGTCATTCATTTTTATTTGAAGTATGTGTATAGTTCCAGACAAATTAGGTTCCAAAAGAAATGCGGTAGAAAAAGGGTAAGAATTTTCTTTCCTATTTTTAGATAATAAATTAATTCTTGCTTTGACTAGTTGATGAGATGTGTGATCTTGTTAAAGCAAGATGATGTTGATTCTTTCTGAATACCTTGTTTCCATCAGGGTTGTGGATTACAGTAGTTTGGGGCTCCTGAGTGAGAACAAAATAGAGAAAGAAACAGTCGCATTGGTAAGTACATCCTTTCTAGTGCCAAGGACAGAGCAGAGGGAGCCGGCTGACGAAAGTAAACAGTGACAAGAGCTAAAGCAATGTTAACTGCTGTCAGAAGCTGCAGCGGACAAGATCTCTGATGAAAAGATCTCCCTCTCCAGCCCATGAGATACGACCCCTCCCTGCCCAGAAGCAGCATGCAAAAGACCTTATTCTTGACCAGCACACAGACAAGGCTTTGAAGTCTGGAGACCTGAAGAGGCACTCACTGTTTCACTAAGTCCTATGCCAGATAGAGGTTTCCTTTCTTCTTCAATGAGTAGCTTGTTAATGTCTATCCTATAGAAAACTGGCCAAGGACACTGAAGATAAAATTCTTTGAGATGATCTCAAATTCTTTGAGAAGATACTTTTCAGTTGCGTTGCTTTAAGAGCTGATTACGGTATCATTATAATTAACACATAGCTGAATATCCTTGGAAAATCTAGAACCATCGGACCACACTTTAAAAACAACTATTCTAAAGAATTTATTTCAAAGGTCCATAAGAAATTCTAAGGAACATTTAAAGGGTTCTAGAACTAATCACATCATCACTATAATTTGAGGCATGTAGCTGTTAAACCTTGTGTTAATTCATATCTAAAAAACAATTTCTGCTTTGTGGACTATATGTACAGAATATTTGGCTGTAAAGTCATGCTGTTCCATGGAGAAAATGTTATTTTTCCTATTGCTTTCTATCAGAAAAGCAAAGAAATATTTCCAAGTAGAAAATAACACTCAAATAACTGATATTAAAAAAGGTTCAGTGTCAGCTGTGATCAACATTGTTTTTCACTAGCAGATAACCTGCTATCTTGATGTGCCCTTCCTTTAAGTGTTTTTAAATGAAGCCTTCTGGTTAACCGAAGTGAAATAATCTCCTAACATTTTTTATTCATTTAAAATAACAGTAAGAGAATAGCAAATAATTGGAAACATTTTTTAAAATCATAAATCAAAATATTAAATACTTTGGGGAAAATATTAGGGAACTCAGAGCACTGAATGCCAGTATTCAAATTCTGAATTTTAACATAACACCATCTCAAAGTATTAAACTGATTTAGTTGTTCATTGGGTGGATGTGATTGCAATGGACAAAACTGGTTTCTATTGATCATTCAAAGTTCTATGCTATGCAATTTCATTCTTCGGATTAAAGTGAAACAGTAAAAATTTATTTTAAAACACAACAAACAAAAGCTTTAAATTATCCAGTGCCTCTTTATCTCAGAAAGTGGGGTCTTACAAAGCCCTGTTGTTTTTTAATAAGAAGGAAACAGGAGCTCTGAATAAGGTCTACTTTTATGCTGTCTAGCAATAATCCCTTTAGCTCTCCTCGATGTCAGCATTTGCGTCACAAAAAGAAGAAACCATTGTTTGCACAATCTAGAACTATCATCAGAAGAAGAGCTAAGAGCAACCAAAGCGCATTCTACTGTACTTCTAAGGCAGCATGCAACAGTTTCAACTACAAAGGCCACAGCTATCAGTACAATGTTCAACGATGGAATGAGATCATCTCATGTTAGAAACACACTGCTTGACAACTATCTTAACAAAAAGAAAAAAAAAAAAAGAAATGAACTTTTGTCATGTCTTAGAAAGCAAAAATAAAAACAGACAACCCAACAAAAGAAAATATTTACATATGTATCTATAAAGTGAAAGCAAATGAGAGAAACAACAAAAAACAGTAAAGAACTTAAAGAAGGGTTACAAAGAGTCCAGGTATACCAGCGCCGGGGTAGGAATATTTTCTTTGGGGCTGGTTACCACGTTGGCTTTGTTGTTTATCTGTGGGTATGCAGAAAATAGAAACAGAGACGCCTTAAACCCCTTGGTAGCCAATGTCTCTACACGTAGCATGTCTACATGGAGATAGAGACATGAAAATAAAGAGCCACTGAAGATGCCCGTGAGAGACACTGCGATGACTGATGGGAAATGATGATCACTTCTAGTCTCCGGTGGTCACACACAGGCTGGGGACCGTGTCTGGGATGGTAGAATGACAAAACAGACTTGGCCGTGCCACCTTTGCAAATAAGACAACGAGCTGCTTCCATGGAGCTCCAATCAGGCTTTAGAGTATGAAATGAACATAACCCTTTTTCATACTCTTCCAGTTGGATTCTGTTTCCGGGCTTTCAATTGTTCACTGTTATGAATACATTCCTTTTGCCTTTTCATTTTATTCTTGAGCCTGAAGTCACACTTAAACCATCTTTCTCTGGGGAGCCATCCTTACTTTGTTTAGTAGGTATCCGATTAAAAACTTAGATCTTCTGATGAGATGCAGGTGTTACCATATTTAAAAAAAATGATAAGTCTAAGGTCTCCTCTAAAAGTTACACCTTCAATTATAAATGAGGAAATCAAACTCAACTATATGCTGAATGTAAAAGGACTTTTTAAAAAATAATTGTTTGGGAGGAAAATACTATATTTTCTGTCAAAGTGTTATTTCTATCATTGAAGAATGTATTTGGTAACATTATTCCCTTGCTTGAAAATTACTAGATTAAAGAGGATTTCATTATCGCTGTGGAAGCCACATGGTGAAAGCAACACAGAGAGTCAGTAAGTATAGTAATGGCCCACAGAGAAGATTTTTTGTAGCGAAGTGGCCACTTTAAACTACAATTGAGTTTGGGTATTAAAGAATCAAAGACTAAAAAGTAATAATCAACATTCTCTTAAACTCATACATGACAACTTACGTTATGGTTACCAAACAAAAATAAAAATAAACATTCATTTTCTTATACTTTATCATCTAAGTATTTTCTTTATATATTATTTTCTAAAGGAATACACCCCCATAATTTTAATATAAATGTATTTAAGGACTTAATGAGAAATATATACTGCATAAAACAAATGAATACCACATGAGTATTTACAAGTGATTACAGCAATTTAACTGTTTGTGTTTTTGGGAAGTCTATACTTCATACCTATTTATCATATTGAAACTAGCACTGAGAAGATAGAGGGTAACAGAAATTAATGTAGGTATGGAATATTTTGCTTTTCTACTCATTCACATTTGTGTGGTTATTGGTATCAGTATTATTTAAATAAACCGTAACACTGTGCTCTGTGACATGCAGAAAAAGAGAGAAAACTTTTCATTTTTCCTTTACTGAAAAACTCTTTAAATGTAAAATCATCAATCTATATTTTGCACATAAACATTTTTTTCTTTAGATCAAAGTGAATAGAATTTAACATAAAATCTGTGCAAGAGCCAAAAAGTGAGAAGAGGTAATGGAGTCTATGAAAGAGGGGTCAAAATTCAGTATTTATGTTAGTATAGGGTACATGAGAAAGGGTACACACAAAAATAGTTTCTTATTTAGGAGAGTGCTTGGCAAAACATAGCTGGCTTCCTGTCCAGTCATCAGGGGCACTTCTGATTAAAGTCCCACATGTATGTAATAGGCTATATTTAGCTTGTATCAGTGAATGCAAATGAAAGACAAATGTTCGGAGATACTTTCATTTCTGATTTGAGATAAGATACTTGATTTCTTTTCTGGGATGTAGTTGCCAAGAACTGCTTTATTTTAGTGAAAATGCCCCACATGCACACCTGTTCACACAAACTTACCTGCACAAGCACACACATGTTCACACACACACACACACCGTCATCTCTTCCAAATGGAAGCCATGCTGTCTAGAGGAGCCATCGTTTTATTGTCAGCTATGGGATACATGAGTCTATGTCCCTCAACCATCACCTTCAGTCATGTTCAAATGTGCAGTTGAAAGCTTTTTCATTAATGTCAAAATTAACTTAATGATCATTTTTTACTAGGGGAAATCTTTTGGAGGTATATGTAACACTAATTAATTGAGGAGTAGTAAGAGAATTTCTAAGTAAGAGGCCAGAATAACTTCCGTTCACAGAGTCACATACATGTATGGGTTCAACTATAGCTGTCTTTTAAACATGTAAGAACTCTGGCACTTGTGTCTGTTAATATAATTATTTTATATTATGGAAGCAGAGTATTTTTCTTTTTCAAAAAAAAAACTGAATTGAACCAGATATTTATATGATGCCCTACTACTGAATTACTCTTATGAGGCATGAGTATGATATTCCTATTTCTCAAGTGTTGAACTTATTAAGTTTTGAGGTTAATGAACATTTCCTAAAAAGGTACTTAACTAGGGTGGGTCCACTGTGAGATCACTTTCACACTCTTTATAAACTCCACGGTGGATGTATTATGTGTGTCTGAACTGAGAATCACTTCTATTTTAGCAATAGGAACATCATTTTAAAAATAATCATATAGTGTTCCTTCAGTTATCAGTAAACAGACATTAATCATGTCATGGTCTTTTTATTTTCAAAGAGAAAATTGGACTTTGTCCTTGTAAAAGATCAAATCAGTCAATAGCATATAGATGTGAGTTGAACCTTTTACATATTTAAAAATTCAGTTTCAGAGAAAAACAATATAATGTCTAAGTGGAGTACTGTGTTTTTTGATAGTTGATTAACACCGACTTGTAACGGTCCTACACTTTCTCTTCCGATACTGGCTTAGATAAGTAAGACTGTTTTCTTCCTAAGTGTGAGTTTTCCCAAGGGGAGCAATCTGGCAGGTGGAGATCCTCACCATCATCTGAACACTCGAACTGGACTTCCTTTTCTGAATTGACCAGTCAAAGAGAAAGGAAAAGAAAAACATATGACCGGTTGAATTTAAAGTATCAAAGCACGGAGTACAGAATAATTTTGTCTTTAAAGAGGAGCGTAAGTGGACTAGAAGAAGAAAAGTTCTGGAAATATTTCTTTTCATGTAAAGATAGTAGTGAAAATAAATTCCATAGGAACTCTGAGTTCTCCATCACCAAACAGTACAGAAAAACTCAAGAGAAGAAAACACGGGGGAAAATTAAAATACCGCATTTCCTCCAATGTACTATTGGGAAAAAGGCAACAGACATGAACTGTCATTACTGAAACCTAAATCGAATAAACTAAGCAGGCGGAAGATAAAATTACATGGTGAGGAAAGCGATTGGTAAGTGGAAATACCATCCTAATGGGAATCTCAGGTGCAAGGTCACCAGCATTTGGGAAATGTCCAGGTTTCACACAGACAGGGGGTGAAGAAATGACCAGGTATGAACATTTGAAATGACAAATGATTTTTTATGTTATATTTTCAATAGGAACCGACCATTTGACTTTGGGTCAAGTTCAAATGTTAGAATATTAATTAATTCCCAAGGATGTTGAAGTGTTGATGAGGAATGTATGCATCTGTCCTTGGAAGAGAAAGAAAAGGATTAAAGAAATAAAACAGTTAGGTGATAAGTCCGGAAAGATAACAAACATCATTATGCAAATAGAAAGTTACATTCCATCAAAAGCAAATCCCCTTGAAGCAAAATACAAACAGTAGAAAAGAAATTGCATTATTTTGTTCAGAAATCCAAGAAAGTAAAAATATCCTGCTGTTATTTTTCTTGGAAGATTTTTATAAGATTTGTACAGAATATTCACCTTGAATATTTGTCAATACCTTATGAGAGAAACACAGAAACAATTAGGACCTTTATAAAAAATGTTCAAGCAGAGAAATTTTAGTCATTTGATGTTATATTTTCCATATCCAACGTGAGGGTTTTTAAAGGTTATGTACTTCAGCAGCCTTCAAAAGTACATAGCACCATGATTTGCAAAAACATTTGGTTTTATAGATTTTCAGGTCACCTGGATGGCAGTTTGGGCAGAGAGGATGTAGACATTTAGTTTCTATAGGAACTCTATACTGTATAAGAGTGGTTTTTTTTCATGATTACTTACTATATAATCAGATAGAAAAATATATTTCTTGGTATAAATGTTAGTCATCTTTGTGTATTAAATTATTTCACATTTCAACCTACATCCTTTATCAGAAACTATAAAAAATATAAGTTGCACAGACTTCAGACTTATATTTAACATTTAAAAATGATTCAACATCTGAAAGTCAGAAATGGACTAGGAGCACCTGTTTAACTTACCTTCACTCCATCTGGTTTCTTCAACAAACTCTTGGCTGCTGCAAAATGAGAGTAAAATCAGCTTAGTGAGTTATCCTTAGAAACCCATAACCAGGCAACAAAACAGTCAGGTCTCCTTCTACCACCTCTGCTTAGTGACGGCCACCATATGCCAAATTATCAAGGTCACACTGATGAGCGCGAGCTTACAGGACATTGAAACACAGTATCCCTTTTCTTGGTTTGCCACAACAAATTTAGAATTAAATTCTTAGGTACTTCATTGGGTATAATGGAACAGTTTGCCAGTTGTGTTACTGGACTTTATTTCACTGTTGGTTGCGAAAAGGATACTGGAACTTTAACTGGACTATCCTTTTGTAATCCAGAAAGTTGGTATCAGTCTGAGACATCAGCTGACAGACTGTATTACATGTTCATTCACACCGCAAGTAGGGTGACCATGTCAGTTCTGCCATTTAAGACCCTCTTTCTAGAGGCTGAAAACTCATGTGCAACAATTTGCTCTGACTAAATAACCTCTTCAATATATTTCTGAAATCAGGACATTTCAGTTTTATAAAAAATATTAACTGTATTTAAATGAAATGGCGTATTATTGACCTAGAGCAAATTTTCAAAATGCTTAGTCCATGACCTTTTTAAAAAAATGGTATCGTGTATTCTTTTATACTTCAAAATCAGAATACAAAGGCTTTGTAAACAAAAGCCTTTACATTGAAAAAGGTAAAAATCATAAAATTTGAGACAAGATATAAAACAAAATGAAATCTTCAAATAAATCAGAGAAATCCTATAGCATATGGTCTTACATGAGACTTTATTTTTTTTTTTTTGTGGGGAGTTTTTATCATTCTTTCTGTTACTGAACTTCTTTAGTGTAATTAAAAAGGTGAAGTTGTCCCTTCAAAATATATACTTATGAATGGGTACATACACAGTGAATAGATAATATAACTGTCAATGACAATTAGTATACCAGGTATAGAATGCATGAATATGCAGGACAAAGTATACACTTATGATCCTATTTAATGTTAACTATGTATAATTATTTAAGAATATCCCAAAAGAATTTGGCATCAAAAATGGAAATAACTAGCTGGAAAAGAACTGCATGAACATGTAATTTCCTGACATTCATTTGATCTGGGACATTATTTTGACATCACTTTGGTAAAATTTTAAATTTATTTAAAAGGTACAAAAAATGTTAATTTTTATTTAGTTTTTAGCAACATAGCTATTAATTTATTATTAATTCAGATTGTAAGAAATAGTTGCCTTAGCTATAGTACTGTTTGCCTGGAGCTGAAAAGCAACATTAAGTATATCCTGTGGCAGTTAATAGATTAGAAAGCAAACTCAGAATAATTGGAATTGCAGTAGCAAGCAAAGAGAAGACAATGATTCAGGGTAAGCAGGGATTTGGCCTGGGAGATGCAGAAATGTCCCTGTTGGTTACTCTTCACCTTACCTCACAAGAAATATATTCCACATAAAGGGAGAAAAGAAAAAACAAAAACAACTTTATAACCATATACTTCTGGACAAATTACTTTAAAGCACATGTTCGGCAATGAAATAGAATGAATGAGATACCCAAAACTAAAATGCAAGTTCAAGTACAAGATGTTGCAATGGGGTCTAATGTTATTCAGTTGATTTGGAAGTGATGAATTGAAAAAAAAAGTTTACTTTTCATGCAACGACATTCAGAAATGATATAAAATCCACATATTAGTCATGAGTTTTTAGTTTACTGGATGATGAACAGAAAAATGTGAGGTAAACAAAAAGCTTCCATATGTGGGTATGTACATTAATAAAGGCCCAATTTATGCCTAAGAGTATATTTAACACTTTAACAAAATACACAATTTTAATTCTGGAGATTTTTTTTTTCACGTTAGTTTGTCATTAACAATTTATGCTATATGAATTTGTAACAATTTATGCTACCTTTCCGTGATCACTAAATACTGGGCCACGGTGATATATTAATTTATTTGAATATAGTATATATTAGTTAATATTTAATGTATGGCATTGGACTCATATAAATGTCAACTATATTAAGCAAGTGTTTATAAAACAGGTAACTTGACAAAGGCAGCAACAAGGTTTTATTACACTAAACAAATTGGACAACATACAAACAACTGACCAACACAGTCCCTCAATTTGGAGCCTTATTCATTGAACTATTATTATTGTTGTTGTTTTTTAGCAGCCTTTGGAAGGCCTCTTATGGTTTCACATAATCTATAACTAAATGCAAAGTAGGTGAAAAGGTGACCACTTAATACAGTAGTAAATATTAACTAGAAATTGGTTGAAGAACATTTAATAAATGGATCATTACCTGATAGCACTCTAACACCCAGGCTAAATACATAGCAGGAAGTAAAATAAAGAATTGAAGAAATAGCTAGATAATTTGATGGTGCAGGTCACTGTTATGTAAACGGTACACAAACTGAAGTGGTAGTATTTTTGGCACTAAAGTTGAACAAGTGTTCCAAGTCTGAAGTGCCAAGCAGTAAGTCTACCACGTGCGGCTTAACTGTTACTCCAGGTCCTTCCCACGCACAAGATTGCTTAGCATTTACAAAAACTTGACTTTTGGAAACCTGGACCTTTGAGCTAATCTATCAAAGAAGGAGCCTCCAAGACTCAAATAATCTGTGGAAGTAATACATCTTTTATCTCTGTTTTGGAGAGTCACTCCTACAATAAAGAAATGACTTGGCTGCTTTTAGCCCATTATTTAACATGCTTATTTTTACCATGAAATCATTTTGAGGAACGTTTATCATCCTATGATAGTACTTGGTGGAAGGTTCTCTGTACATTCTTGAGTTAGATACCTTTGACAGTTGTAATCATGCTTACAGCATGCCAAGGCACTACTGTACTTCCGACAGAACCTAGGCCTAAGAGAACTGGGCTCCTCAATAATGGTCTTCTTTTAAAAATCTTGCTTATTGGGATTCCCTATGAAAATGAGACCAAAAAAAAACAAACCTACTCATAGTTATTACTTTATGAACTTTCAGTTAATAAATTCTAGGTTCAGAATGCTGAGCTTAAAAATGAGGGAGTCCATATGTCCACAACTTGTGCACACCCCAGCACTGGACAGATGGTTTCCAGTTGGGCCCCAGCACTGACTACTGGCCGGAGCTGTCTGGGGCACTCTTCCGAGGGGGGCAGGCCTGGGGGCTCAGACAGCACCCGGGCAGGTTGCTGATGGCAGCCACAGGCGTGGAAGGAATCTATGCCACACACTTGCCTTCTCTGAACAATGCGTTTTTTTTTAATGATTAGATTCTTTTTTTAAAATTCCAAAAAAACTAAAAAGACTACTTAAAGAGGAGAACAGAGGATTAGGGGCAGAGTTCTTAATGCATGTACCTGAAAAGTTCCTCGTAGCCAGCATGGTTGTCAAGATGGCGCCCTGTCAAGGAAATAGGAATGCAAAATCATTGCCGCCTCTGCAAACCTTCGACCTAACAGACACACAGTCTTTGCCAACAGAATCTTCTCCTGGCCTTGATTTTAGTTAGGGGATTTTGATTGTTTGTTTTTGTTTTTTGGTTTCCTGAGAGTCACAGGCCTGCGTCTCTCATGGTGCCCGGGGACCGCCCACATGTGTGGGCCAGACTCGGATTATCAAATGGCACAGCTGTTTTCCACTGAAGGGAGGAACCGCCACACGTGTTGGCACACTGATTTTAGCTTTTCATCATAGGTTTGATCCTGGTGTAGATTCCGTTTTCCCAAGCCCCAGAAAAAGAATCATAAGAGTATTGAGGTCTACACATTGAATAGCCTTTGTAAAAGTTACTTTCCTCACATAGTATTTCACTTCTCACCCTGCCAAATCTACTTCCCCACAAAAAGATGAAATGTTTTACCTTTAGTTTTCTTCTGGCATTGAATTTCTTCAAGCAGTCTACAGTCTCCTGTCTGTGCATCATGGAAGCGACAGTAGAGCGTTGCTGGAAGAAGAGGAGAAAGAGTGACTTAATTGAGGATATCTAAAACATACTAAGAATGATAGCGTCCTCGACTTCATCAAATCTCTATGAGTGGTGTTTCACCATATGATCAACTTGTAAGTCTTCAATGACCAAAGTTATCTAAAAATAAAGACTGATTTTGCCAAGACTACTGGTGACTATGATGCAAAATGCATGCATATAAAGTATAGAAATGAATATCAACAATTTCCAAAATTATCCTTCTTTCAATGTCTCTAATTGCTTTTTTTATTGGGCTGCCTTTCATTTACTTAGCACTGTGTTGATGGCTTTAACATTTGATTCTCATCCTTAGAAGTTTACTGAGGTCTCTAGACAACCCTCATCTCCACCCGCAAGTTTCACATTACTGTTCTTAGTATTTCTAAAGTATATTCAGACTACTGCGGCCATTGTTTTATGCAATAGAACTCTATTCTCAGTTTCCAAACCTCAAACTTGTTTCTAATGCTACCTAATGGTAAATGAACTTTGTCTAATCTTTCCTTCTGGGACACATTTAATCTTGGTGCTATTTTCTTAACCTCTGTTCATGAGTATTGTCAATAATTGATATGGGGAATCCTCATTCCTCGTGTTATTTATTGTATGCAATATTTATTTAACAATATATGCAAATCAGACTGCTAGTTAAAGTGGCATTTTTCACCATGATAAAATTCATTTTCTTAAATACCTTGCGTCAAACATTCGTTCATTTTGAGTTTCATTTTTTTTCTGCAAAATTATTTTTAAGCTATGAAAAAAATATTAAAGGAGAGTTGATTTTTCATTTTAGCTCCTGAGGTTTTTGGAGAACTGTTACTTACACAGATCCATGGGTGCTTCAGTGCCTCTGAGGCTGTGATACGTTTGGCAGGGTTGATAGTTAGCATTTTATTGATGAGGTCTTTGGCTTCCGGAGTCACTGTGTCCCATTCTGGTGATGGAAACTTCAAAAATATAAATTTATAAAGAGTTTAAAAAATAGACATACTCTGTAAAACAGGGAAGAGCCAAATACATAAATTATTTCCTTACTGGTGAATTTCTTCATACATTTCCTTTTCGTATAAGTTAAATTGTGTCTAAAATAGATAAATTGATACAGATATATTCCTCCCCCTATGTAGACAACTATATATATTAAAGAGTATCTGACAAGGGCCCAAAATATATACTCAATTAAATATTATATATAGTAAAATACATTTTAAAACTAAGAAAAACAACTTAAGAATGTTCTATTCCTTTCAGAGTGTCTTTGCTTTGATCTGAAAATGAAATTTTATGTAATCTTTGTCAGAGTTGTTTGCAAAACTCAGTCAAAGCTAAGAGGTTATTACATGTATCAATGTCATCATGCTATTATGCCAAGGTTCAAAATGAGGTGCTATGCTTTCACAGTTCATGAGCAGGAATAGCAGAGATAATAAAACAGCTTTAAATCCTCTGCCAAAATCGACCCATTGATCGTAGCTGCCTGGAGAGCTGTAGTGAGAAGAATCCGAGACTATAAGGGCTTGAGTAGGATTTCATTTCAACACTTCAAGAAGGTTAATCTACCTAATCACAAATTTCACCAAAGTATATGAAAGTAACCAAATCTCATAACTTTCAGTAGGAATCCATTTTACGTTAGTAACTATATGATGAAGCTACTTATAGTAACTTTAAGTTATTTTTTTCTGAAAAGATAATTATTTAACCTTCCTTTCACGTAATTAGCATATTTAGTAGAAATACTATTCTTCATTGGTTAAGAGAAATTTAAATCACATTAGTTGCTAAATCACAGAATACCAGGTTCCTTTCCCAATTCATGAATTTTTATAGACAATCTTGAAAAACAAAGCTGTTGTTACTTTGTCATAAAATCAAAGTAGTCCACTTTTAGTAGTTACAAAATGGGCACTTGTGACCCACTGGTAAAAATGCAACATGAGAAAAATGATATTGACTCTTTAATACCTGTAATTTTGGCCAGTTTAACAATCGTCATTTTTTAATTCCAGAAGTTTCTCTTTCATGGTTGTAAAAACTTGCTAGCTACTAGCAATCATTAAAGAAACACTCAAGGCTGCTTTGTAATGTTGTGCAGGTCTTCTGATAGCAAACTTGGGGTAGGTTCAGCCTTAAGAAAGGGGGACCTTTTCCTTAGTTTTCTCGTTTTCACAAAGGCACCCTCTGTGCTCACCAAGCAGTGCATTTGCCGGGCTCCATCTGCCTGGGCCTAGTTCTAGTGTGTAAAGATGGGGAACATACTGGCTGTGGCTATGTAAATAACAATTTGGTCCATTCACTAGTCTGGGAAAAATGGAATGCTTCAAAATACATTTTAAATTCTTGATAACTGATACACACATCCCCCTAAATGGAACATTTTAAGAGAAATGCATTGACAAGTTCATGAGACCCGACAGAATATATTATAATACAGAGTTTTTATATTTACTCTTTTCTCATCCATATTAAGCTTTTCCCCTCGCGCACAGAAGGTGGGCTCTTTTCCCTAGTTACCCTGTTGGATAGTACATGGAAAGCATCCCCAGACCTCACAGTCTGATTTTCCGAAGGCTGTACGAGGGGAAACCAGAGGACGGAATAAACCGTATTTGCAGAAATATTTATCAAAGGAGAGCAAATGATATCAATGAACACAAAGTCAACCCATAAACAGAAAGTAGATAAATCCTTCTTCTTCACATTCTGAACTTAATTCATGAATGTGTATATAAGCTTACTTTCAAATATTCTTAATTATAAGTTAAACGTATTTAATAGAATTGTGATTTTCTGATATTTTTCAATTGGGAAATCCATTCTTCAAATAAAAGCTTGCACAGTAGGCCATTAGATAAACAAAGACACAAAACAAAGCAAAACAACCACCAAAATTGATATAGTGGAATGATGTTCTATTTGATATACGGATCACTGCGGAGTATTATTGATATATAATTTAAAATTATGTAATAGACATTTGAGAATATAAGTCAATGAAAGAGGCAGTAATCATTTCTGATTTCCATGTTTTAAAATGCACTAAGATCTGAAAATTTTGACAAGCAAAATTCTCTTCCTCAGAGAATTCAAAAGGCTTTTCTTTCAATTTTAGGAGATAGTAAGTTAAGAGGAAATACAAACTGAATACATATACTGCATTGTTTTCCCTCTTCATCTCCCTTTCCCTAAGAAAGAGGGAAATAATAAGGGAAATTAGTGAAAATGATGGTTAAAAGAACAATGAAAAAATCTGGCTCTTGGTCAGCGAACAAAAAAACAAACCCTCATCTAAAGGTAAATGAATACTCATCACGTACATCATAAGCTCCAGCCTTGATCTGCTGGTAGAGTCTGTGCTGGTCTTCATCCCAGAAAGGCGGGTACCCCACCAGTAGAATATAGAGAATGACACCTGTAGGAGATGAGCATATTGACATAAGGTAAGTCACATAGACAATCATAAATTAAATGTGGCCGATCCACAATGATATTCAGCTGCACTCAAAATAGAGGAAACTAGATTGTTGGAAAACTTCAGAGAGATGTGTTATGATCTGTTCTAGAGCACAGCATGGAGGGTGAATTCTCTTCTTCCTACACTCAAAAGCTCTGACACTGTGTCAGTGAACACATGGACCAAAGAATTCTAAAGAAGCATGGCAGGGCAACATCTAAAGACAAAACTCACCTGTCATTTTGAGTCACACGTTCTTTGGCCTTCCTGAGCTCTTGTCTATAGATGGTCTCCCTGCACTCTACTCCTTATCTATATAAGTGCTGTGATTTTAGTCACTGCGTAGGTTGAAGTTTAAACACTGAACATGTTATTTATTTCCTCATAGTCATTTTGCTGGTAATTAGGACATTTTGTTGAGCGATGGTGTCCTGGTTATAAATTCATGCTCTAAATAGCCAGAATCCCTGGGAATGTGGATACCATATAAAGAGACAAAATCCCTTTCTTTTCAGTGATGTTAGTCTTCAAAAAAAGAGTTTTTTCCCAATCAAACAACTAAACCAACAATACTACAGAGAAGTATATGTTATAGGGAAGGGAAAGGAAAGAGGAGGGTGCGATTGCACGTGAAATTCAAAGCAGTGAACACATAGCTGTAATACAATTTCGTATCTTTTTCATAAATCTGTAATTAATCACAAATTAATTCAACCGACATCTGATTTAACTTTTAAAATTTAAAAAACATTCTGTATTCGCAGGCTTTCACTTTTCCCTGAAATCATATCTGCAGTCTACATGTCTCCTGGGGCTGTTCTGACACTGTGGTCTTGTTTATCATCATATGTCCCTCCTGCTACCTCTCAAATACATTATTCCCTACTTAAGGTTTTTGGTTTCTTTTCTAGCTCATTATCCCAGAGGAAGGCTGTCATTCCTCTGACTTCTCCTGCTTGTTTTTCTCTGTCTGTGTTTCCTTAAGCTGGGAAACCTGCGGGAGAAGAGGAAGGCAGGTGACACTTTGCCTGGGCCTTGGGACGCCTTTTTTCCCTTGTCAGAGGTGGGCTCTTGGTTTCTGTATCTTTTCTGGATCTCTAAAACATTTTAAACAACATTCTTAAAAACAAAACAAAACAAAAAACTATGGAGGCTCTTATCTTACCATAAGGGAGTTAAACAAAAAAGACCATGAAGAAAATCACAATATACTGTTATCTCATCTTCACAACATAAAAATAATTTTTCCATCTTTCATACATTATAGATTCATGTGCATTCATTTAAATTTATTTTCATATCATTTTTAGTATCTGATATAACAGAGACAGCTAATGATAATGGTGATGATGATGATGATGATGATGAATGTGTGTGTGTGTGTGTTCTCGGGACACAAGTTGAACAGAAGCAATATCTAAGTAATTTAGGCCTTCAGCTATGTATGGGTCAGTGGGTGAACAAGAAAATTCACTTTGTAATGGCAAATAGTCTCTGCATCAAGTATGAACATTTTCCTAAGAAACATCTGGAGTTCGGCTATTGTAAAATTACAAAGACTCACACCTGAGATCATTAGCATTCTGAACCTAGGCAGTTCATTCTCGTGGATTAAGTCTGCAGTTGACACCTGATGGCGGCTTCTCTGGGAGGGAAGCTCACAGAGGGCTCCTTCCCTGCAAAAAGCAGCCGATACAGACATCGATGCCCATAATTCAATTATCTGAGTGAGGAATTTCTACCAAAAAATATGCTTAAAAATAATAGCACACGTATAGATTTCAAAAAAATCATACTTTTAGGTCCAAAGAGGTAAAGAAGAAAACCCTACACAGGCACTGTTGAGAAAACTGATGTGAAACTGCCAATGTCTAGGTAAATAAACATCATTTTCGAAGCTTGCTCATTAGACTAGAGTCTAGGACCTTTCTGAGTTAAGAGAAAACACTTTCTATTTTCTCAAAGCATAGAATTATGAGAGTTGGGGCATAATGATACCGTAATACTAATAAGTTTCATTATAGGTGACATTTATTGAGCAGTCACCTGTGCTCTCATGCATTACTTTATTTAATCCTGGTACAATGCTATTAGGTAGGTAATTGCTACTATTAATATCTCCACTTCACTGATGAAGACACAAGGCTTAGAGGTTCAGTAACTGTTTTAGCCACTAGCAGGACTGACATGGTGATGCCCTAAACATTCCCTACAGCCACTTTTTTCTTAAGAAAAAGGTTATTTTTCTTATTGATCCTCTTGTCTCATCTTTGATCAGTGTAAGCCTCTTCAAATTGGCTCCTGAGTCCCGTTAACACAAACCCAGTGGCCTTTCATAGTTTCTTTTCTTTCTAATACGACAAGATGCTCCTGGATCATCTTGTACTTTTCTTGATCCAGGCATGGAGTCAGCTGCTACTACCAGAAGTTCTGGTTCCTTTTAGTGGTAACTGAGACCTTTTGGTATCTAGAGACCAAAATCGAGCATTTGCGTATGCTCTGTGGTTTCTCCAAAAAAAATAAATTGAGAAATGAGAGAGGAGACAGAGAGGAGTGGAAACTACAAACTAAAAGAAACTTAAGAGATCTAAGAGACCAAATTAAATTATGACACATGAGGGCAAACAGAAAAAAATGACTGGATATTTTGATGATACTAAGCAATTATTACTAAATTTTAAAGTTGGTATCGTCATACTTTTTTAGAAAAAGAGTCCTTTTGTTTTAGAGATACATTAGGATATTTTTAGGCATACTGATGTGATGTCTGGATTTGATTAAGATAACCTGGGGTGAGAATGAGCAGGGTGTGAACACATGCAGGAAGATCAGTCGTCAGTTCACACTGTTCTCTCCCTTCATAGGTTTCACATGTTCCATAGCAAAGAGTTAAACTATTTTTGACAAAGTCGGTTCCATATAACATTTAAAAATAGACACTAAAACTAGTTCTCATTATCTTATGTATATATCTGTGCTCGGGAGATGTTAGATATGTTTAATAAGAGCTTCGAGAAGCATTGATGACTGATTAGCTAGAAAGACTACCGTATCAAGAACATTCAAAAATGATTTTAATAAAAATGAATGATCACTTTAACGATGAAACATTCTGAAGGTTCTTCTTCTAAAATGAGAGACAAAGAAGGAATGTTGGAAAACTGAGAAGTTAGTGGAAAGTTAATGGAACAATCTGAGATACCCACTTAATGCTCTTAGTAAATAACGGGGTACACTATAAGCGTACAAGCAAAATGCACAGTTAACTAAACAAGTGATAAGTATTTCTCTCTTACCTTGTAACACTAAAAGCAAAAAAACCATCACCATACAGTTCAAATAGAGAAAGTGCTCAACCAATACTATGTGACCTAACAGGCCAGTGATGGGTAGAACAAAGAGCTAGAGGGTCACGCCAGCAAGACATTTTTCAGGGGATGGAAGCTAGCTATGCCATGTCGCAAGAGTGGCAAACTGACAGGCCTCTGGGCAGAAGCAGAGGTGACTGCCTGTGGCTGCACTGTGCATGGGGCAGAGTGGGAACCAGGTAGACACCTGTGTCCAACTGTCTGGCAGGTACAACTATTACATAAGAACGAAAGCACTGTGTCATGTGTTCTTTTCGTTTTGATTATTTTAGAGAAACCAGAAACTGATAGTTTTCATAGCAATCTTCTGAGAATAAAAATAAAGATAAAATAATAAATGTCAACACCTCCAAAAATAAAAGGTACAAACGTCTGGCTAAGATATCTGTGCACCATCTGCAATGGACTGAATGTTTGTGTTGCCCCAAAATTCGTATGTTGAAACCCTAATCCTAATGTGATGGTATTTGGAGGTGGGGCCTGTGAGAGGTATTCAGTTCATGGGTGTGGACCTCTCATGACTGGGATTAGTGTCCTTATAAAAAGAAGCCAGAAAGTGAGCTGGTTCTCTTACTGCCATGTGAGGATATGACAAGAAGCTGGCAGTGTGGCACCCTGAAGAGGACTCCCCCAGAATGTGACCTGGCCATGCTGGCAGCCTGGTCTCAGCCTTTCAGCATCCAGAACTGTGATAAATAAACCTCTGTTGTTTATAAGCCACCCGGTCTACGGTACTTTGTTACAGCTGCCTGAATTAAGGCTGCATGATATTCCGTTGTATGCATATGCCACATTTTGTTTACTCATTTAATCCAAATGCCAATGGACATGTGGGTTCCTTCCATATCTCCGCTATTATGAATAGTGCTGTTATGAATACAGGTATGCAAGTATTTCTTCAAAATCCTGCTTTCAATTCTTTTGTATCTGTGCCCAGAAGTCGGATTGTTGGATCATTTGGCTCTAGAGAGTCTTATTCAATGGTTCGGGGTGGATCGCAGGAAGCTGCATTGTTGAGAAGTATTGCAGGTCACTCTGGAGCATGTGGTCTGTGGTTCACAGTTAGGGAAAGCATAACTACTAAATCCAGAGAGATTCAAGAAGTGTATGCGTTGAGAGTAAGGGGATGTTGGTAAAGACTGTGATTGGGAGTAAGGCTTCACGACTTGAAGACTGTTGGAAATGCGGGTCATAAAAGGATGGAGGCAGAAAGCTTTGGGGGCGAACCTGAGATTGGCCCAGTGTAAGGTAATCCCAGAATTGGTAATAGCAATCAATTGTGCAAAAGGCTTGGGATTTCATAGTGATAAAAGTGCCTAATACTGACTTACCCCAGCTGAAATATGCAAAGGCTAAACCTCAGAAATCACACAATTTCTGAACCTAAATTCACCATGCAAGACGAGAAAAAACATATTTCATAAAATTCCAAAGGTTTGTCCAAAGTCATGGTACATTCTGTGACAGCCACTAATTTACTATGACTCATAACTGTTCAGAGTGATATCTAAATAAGGTAGAAAAGTAGTAAGACAACACACATGTATGTGGGTGGGAATGGGCCAGTGTTTATAGGCTTGCATTTACTTTTTTCCTTTTCAGCTAAAGTGTAGAAGAGGCTCTGTTAAAAACCAGTGATCCAGTGACATCTATAAACATTTGTTCACCCCATTAAGGAATTATAGAGGCAGCTATAGATACACGAAAGCCATAAAAATCAATTTACTGTTGTTAATGGCAGAACATGGGGCTACGTTCTTGCTTCATTAATGTCTATTATTTACTTTCCAGTAATGGACTAGTTGTTTTCAAAGACCGAGTACAGGTCAGACCATACTCTGCGTGAGATCACAAAAGCAAGGTAATGGTGGTACGTATTTGAGATTTCCTGTGTGCAGATAATTGCATGTTTCTAATAAAAATAATGTACAAATTCCTTTTAGTCATTATGCCAGTGCCGTGCTTCACTCAGTTCTGTGTCAACTGCCAAAATGACAAAGAATCTGCTATAATGAGTGTTCATGGCTTAATTCCCATAGAAGACTAGCTGCCATTTTGCTAAATGACTTGTTCTGCATTTCTTTTGTTACCTGAGTAGCGTCCTTTCTTACCACACAACCCTGTGTCTACTCTTGAAAAGAAGGAGCTATTTAACTGGCAAGAGCTAGCGCTGATGGATACTGGAAGAGTGTTTCCCTCAAGCCACAAGCAACCAAATAATGGGTGCATTACTGTGGTTATTACAATGGCGATGAGTAAGGATACATCATAGTACAAAGAGACTTTCGTGTAACCTGAGTGAGGTGACATATAATAAAATGGTGAAACAGTTCCAAACCAATAGCAATGACCAAGAAATGGAACAAAAGAATTTATTATGATGTTCCCAGTGGTGGTGATTTCCCCCAAATATGTGATATTAGAATCCCTAAGACATATTCCTAGTTTGCTGTGTGATCCCAAATGCATTTCTAGACACATAATTAAAAAATGCACAGTCTCTAAAGAGAATGGGAGTTGGTGTCAAATATGTGCTCTAATTGGGGCGTGGCTCATCTTAAAGGAATTTGGCTGTTGCAGAACACAGTGTGAAAAAGGAGAAAGTAAGGATAGAATTGGGCAAAGTGAAACGTGGCTCTGCCCACGGCAAAATTGGGATTAAAATCTATGAGATGCCCTAGGGCTACAGGTTTCTAAAGCGTCATTCATGAGATCTCTTGTGTGTTTGTATGTGTGCTATGCATATGTTTGCATGTATGGATGTCGTTATCTATCATCTAGCTATATCTAATACTTAACAGGTTTTAAAAAATGTTATATAGCTCAGAAAACAAGGAAGGAAACGACTCTCTACCTATCTTTCTTCCCTCTTCCAGCCAAGAAAGTTAGAGTTTCTACCTTATAAGTTATCTCAAATTTCACAGATGTGAAATACTACTAGATGTTTTACAACAATGCTCTAACTCAAAGGCGTTTTAGAGTTCATGCCTAGAAGATACTCTCAGGTAGGCAGGAGGAAGACAGAGCTTAGGGCACATTTAAGACCTTAACTGTGAATTAAGTGGCAATTTTACAGACATTACAAAATGTCTTCATTTAAAGCGTACTGCATGTGACCCTCCTACAATTTGATGAGGCTGCTATTCCTATTTTACAGGTAAAGAAACCAACTCAGAGATGCTAAAGAGGCAGTAGTGCCCTACTTCGTAACCAGGCATGGGGGTCACTCTGAAAGTCCCAGATTTGATCAATTTAAATCAAACACCAAGTTACTCTTCCTAAGAAGATAAAGCTCACGAGAAATGTAGTGTAAAATAATCTATCTCTATGAAGTGGTGGTGATGAATTTATTTACTTTTTAAACTAAAACCAAATCTAAAAAGTTATTTTTAGAATCAAATAAGGTTTTTTGTTTGTTTGTTTGTTTGTTTTAACCAGCTCCTTCCATGCTTGCTGAAAAAGACCAGAGGCAATACTATCTGTCTGCAGCACGCTAGAGCCAAACCCTGGTAGTTAGACATTTATGTACAGACCAGTAGCAATGACACTGTGTCAGAAACTTAGAGGACTCGTTTATGTTGGTAACTCTAGTAGAAAAATATTTCATAGCATCCTGTAGTAGTATTCTTTTAGTCCTTTACCTTTTTAGAGTATATGTTGAAACACAGAAATTCCATTTTAAAAACGGTGCTGGAAATCCTTCTCAATATATGCCTTTGGGCTTGCATAGGATACTTTTTTTTTAATTAGAGTTGGTTGATAGAGGCCTACATCAGAGTCTAGTCCCCATAGGATAGTGAATTTTATTATTTCCCAAGATTTGCTATTTCACTCTTAATCCCTGCCAAGTATCTTTGGCAAACATAATATTTTTGGATCCGTTATGGGGATAGCAGAATAAATGTATAACCACTGTGGGATGTTCCACATCCCTGTTCTCCACGTGTTCCTGAGACCAAGAGCATTAGCATCACCTGAGAACTTTTTAAAAATGTAAATACTTCTACCCTAGACCTATTGAATCAGAAACACAGCTATCTGTCTTTTAACTAGCTCTCCACTTGATCTTGCTGTACACTGAAGCTTGAGAATTTCCACTCTAAAAGATGCTGCAGGTTGAGTATATCTTATCAAAAATGCTTGGGACCAGAAGCGTTTCAGATTTTGGAATTTTTTTAAGACTAATATTTGCATATAAATAATGAGATACTTTGGGGATGGGACCCAGGTCGAATTACGAAATTCATTTATGTTTCATATACACTTTATACATATATCATGAAAGTACTTTTATATAATATTTTTAACAATTTTGTGCATGATCACTCTGGGAGAAGGCTCTGAATGAAAAAACAAAAAACAATTTTGTGCATGAAATAAAGTGTTGACCACATTTGACTATGACCTGCCACAGTGTGGAATTTTCCACTTGCGACACCACGTTGGCACTCAAATGGTTTTAGATTTGGGGGCACTTTGGATTTCAGCTTTTCAGATTCGGAATGCTCGAACTGTATTTTTAATTAAAACAATACTGGTTGCTATAGATTAAATGTCCCCTGCCCCCAAATGCATATGTTGAAATCCTAACTCCCAATGTGACAGTATCAGGAGGTGGGGCCTTTGGTAGCGGGGAGGCCTCAAGAATTTGATTGGTGCCCTTGTGAAAGAGACCCTGGGAACGCCCTCACTCCTTTCGCCATGTGAAGACACAAGGAGAAGACGGCCCTCAGACACTCCTCAGACACTGAATCCACGGGCACCTGGCACTTGGATTTCCCAGCCTCCAGAACTGTGAGAAATAAGTTATTGTTGGTTATGGCATCAGTCTATGATAGTTTGTTATAGTAGACCAAACGGACTAAGACACTCGTATATTACAAAATTTCCTTGAAAATATAATTCCTTACCACATGCCCACATATCCACTGGCTTTCCATAAGGATCTTTACGTAAAACTTCTGGAGAAAGATAGCCAGGGGTGCCAGCGAAACCTAGACAAAGCAGAAGTCAATGAGTCAGAATGGACTTGACAAAATCGATATGAAATGGGAAACTGAGAGAGAAAAGTTTTTGGAGGCTTCTTTAACGAGTGATGTATTTGTCAAAATAAAACAAGGCACTCGGAGTTCTAAAATAACGTAGACTAGTTTTTGTTTATGGCTATATCAACATTAGTCTGCCCTGCCCAGTGAAGATGAAAAAAAAATACATCTTTTTTCTGGATATGGAGGCCAATCTATTGCATTGCATGGTCACTGTGTACACTGAAAGCCTCTTCAGGTTAGCAGTTCTTATTGGCACTTAGGTTTATAGGAGTTAAAACTAAGCCTGAAAATAAATAAGCATTACTCACTAGGAGATGAAATAATTCCAAAATATATCAAAGAGCTCACTGTGTACTAACAAATAATCACAGTGTACTTATGACTGGCAACTACAGACTTAGGATACTCAGATGAATCACTACTGAACAAGTATCAACTAGACACGGAACTTAAGAAGAAAATGTACTGAGAGAAACTAGTTGGTAAAAGAAAAATTTCATGTTGTATCAATCAGTGTAGAATTCAGGTAGTTACACTGAAATAATAATCAATTTATAGCCAGCATTTACAGTAAAATAGTTCTTATTTCTGAAAATAATGGCTTTTTAAATAAAAATAATTACTTTAAAAATATTAAACATAACCATTCTCATTTGGAAGTTTTCTTTATGAGCACAAATCAACAGAAAAAATTTCTTTAAAAGGATATGTAATCAGGAATTCCTCCAACTGCAAATCACTAAAGAAACACCTTGTGTATTTACTGGACTGCAAAGTGTACAAGAAAACCTTTGACCCCTCATTTCTCCAACAAATTTATACTTATTAAGTACAAACAACATTCGAAGAAGTATAAATAAAAGAACACATACAGCAATATGGTTAATTCTTTCAACACAATTACATTAGCAAATGAGGCAGAGGATTTGGGGCTCAATCTTTCTTTTTTTAGATTTTCATTACCTTCCTTCTCCTTTGTTTGTTTCGGAGGAAGATGTGGTAAACAATGACAAGGTCTCCAATAAAAGACCTGTATGCTGTAGTTTAAGCTTTACACGGACCATAGCTCATCTGCTTCTGTCTAACATTTTACTTGAAAGAAATATTTGATTCATAGTTGTGAGGTGAAAAGAATTACTGAGCAATAATGGTGGTTCCACTGCCTAAAATTTGAGGATAACCTTAAGGAGTTACATGGAGTCTGTTAATTGCAAGGTAGGGATGTGCACATCTGTTTGAAAGAGCTTCCCAGTGCTGTATGCTGTACCTGCCCCTCATTCCCACAGTCCCTCTCCCACTCCTCTCCAGCTATACCCAGGCAAGGAGACTCCAGTGAGAGACTGATGCCAACATCGAGACTAAATCCCAAATCCTTAGTGTGCATGTTCAGATCCTGTATCACCTGGTTCTCCTTCATTCATCCAACGTGATTTCCCTCTTCAGAGCTCTTGACCTGCCTAAAATCTTTAGGGTTTCTTGAAAATGGACTTCTCATTCCTACCCTCTATGCTACTTTTTCTGTTTCTGAATTCTCAATTTTTTTCTCTACTTTAAAGGACGGTGGCTCTAAGTTATTTTCATCTTAGAGCTCCCTTTAGCCACCTATGGTCTCAGTGATCTTTTCTCACTCTGAATTTCGACAGCTTTTTTATATACAATCTGTACTCTTCCTACCTGAAATGAGTAAACTTCAATGTATAACTTAAATAACATAGAACACATGGCCAAGATCAGGAAATGTTAATGATATTCCCCTAAGGAAAGGGAAGTAAGTCACTATGTGAGTAAAAAAGGAAAAGATTATTTTAAATGTAAATTATTATAAATCTCTTCTGGAGACTAAAATTTTAAGAGAACACCATCATAGTCATTCTTATTTAGTGACAACCACCCCTTGGGCAGTCAGTGGGATCCTTACCCCAACAATACTGAAGAATACATCTAAATTCATGCACTTTAGGAAACAATGTACTGTAGGATGTGACCTCATCAATACAGAAATACCAGAGGCAAACTGAAGAAAGCCTTCTTTAGTGCGAGATTACACTTTTAAGAATCTAGGATTATCATGATACATGCTATCAACAGGTCAATCAATGAGCGTTTACCTGCTTTAGGAATAGGATACATTTTGTACTTTGAAAAACCAATAGGAATATCAACACAGATAAAACAAACAGAACACAGAATTACTCACTGTTGGAAATGTATCCATTGCAACATGTTGCCATTAGAAGAACTTTAGTATTTTTAAGAAGAGACATAACAGCAACTAAGCAAAGCAATTCTCCATGAAGCAAGACCTTGGTAGTAATCCTTTTTTTCCAGCAGCAATAAAATGCTAGAAATGTATTGCAAATAACATCTCCAGTTCCATAGGAGAAACAGGCTCTATTTGGATATTTCTCTTTGGTAAATTTTCTAGCCATCTTATGAAGTGTAGTGACTTACGGGGTTTCTTCTAGCAATTCTGGCTAGTATTCGAATAGAATAGGGCTAGGAAGTGAGATGTGAAAATGGAAAAAAAAACCCAAACATATTTGGACATGAAAATGAGAATTAAAAAGAATATAATAAACAGCTTCCATAATGCCTTGTATTATATCCTGGATTATTTTGCATACATTATATATTTTTCCTTATTTGTAATAAGATTCATATTTTTATTAAAATAAAATTATGCAAAAGCCTGAAGCTCTGGCATTACACATAATGAAAAAATTCTGCTCTTTTCTTATTAAAATAACAAGGCTTTTCTTCACTAAACATTGATATTACATTTTCAAAGACAAAATTAATCAGTCAAATACATGAGACTATGATGGCAGATAATAATGAATGGATATCAAAACAAGTCATTCATAGTAAAACATGCTTTTACTTTTAATAACCTAAAATATATCTGGCAGTACACCCAAAAGAAATACCCACATGCCTCTTTTCCCCTCATGTTACCATGAGAATTTACTTGAACGTGAGAAAAGAAAAAGGAAAAAAAAGTGTAATCTTTTAAGTTTAGAAACTATATGCTTCTATACTTCTGAATTGTTAAATTTCTTTAGAACTTCAGATGCACCTGCTTTTAAACATCATTACTCTAACAGGTGCCTTAAGAACTTTACTGTCGATAGTACCATATACATGAGGTGGGGATTCTACTGTTGACCTATCATTGTCTCTCTGGGATCAGCTTGCTATCAGATATGAATGATTACAATTTGAAAATCTGTGTACTTTTGTTTGGATGCTACTGCTCTCACCAACCTGATACTCAGTCTTTCTCTCAAGTCACTAAAACACTTTCACTGAATAGGCAAAGAACTGTGACACTGTGTTTTATACCAAGATGGTTTGGAAAACTTACTAGACATTGTCTACAGATGAGTCATGCTCCTGTAGACTATTTCACTTAGTCTTATAACAGTCCTTGTAAAGGAGCGTTTATCATCCTATTTACAAAGAGGATAGTGACCTCACAAAGTTAGCGACTTGCTCAATGTCACACAGCTATTCAGAATTAGAGCCAAGATATAAATTCAGGTGTCTGATTCAAAAAGTAAAATTTTTGGCGCATGCCTGTAGTCCCAGCTACTCGGGAGGCTGAGGCAGGAGGATCGCT
>VBSM01002912.1:5045519-5076081 GCA_008086735.1 Cheirogaleus medius
TTTTCACTACAGACAGCCCTGCCTTCCAAACTACATGTGACCTCACACAGGAGATGCAACATACAGCTCAAAAGCAGGAGAGATTTAAGGAGCCTGATTCCAACATTCTTGTAATCACCAAGCAAAGTTGTTGATAATGATTTTGAATCTCAGTTCTGATAAGATAGACTTCTGCCTTACTCCAGATAACCAGTCATCACCTTGTACCCAGTTCTGGCAATTGTGTCTCTGGGCCAAATAAGTCCCCATTTCAGTATCCTGCCTCATACCCCAAATCTCTCCTGAACTGGGATCCTACTTTGCTCTAGACAGAACCAGAGTCCTGTCTTTGGACCCAGTGTCTTGGACTTTAATTTCTTCTCAACAGATTCCCGTAGAGTTCAGAGATGCTGTCTGCTCTGTGTGTCATCTGGAACTTGCCTGCTTCTACACACTCCCTAGTTCAAGCTGTCATCATGAATGATTTGAATGACTGCATTAGCTTAACTGGGTCCTTGCTTTCAGGATGACTGTCTTTCGACCACCCTCTACCCTGCTACTGAAATCATTATTACAGAGCATGAGCCCAGTTATGTCCTTATCCAATGAAAACTTTTTACTAAATCACTAAAATCTCCAAGATAAAAGCCAAACCCTTCAAAAAAACCATAAAGTCCTTTCCTGCCTCATTAACGACCAATTATTCCAGTGCATTTTATACTTCAGCTATATCAAACTTCTTGATATTCTTAAAATAGAATAGTTTCATGCCACCGAGCCTTTGCATGTGCACATCTTTGTTTCGAATGCTTTAATCTCTTTGCATGCCAGTGGACAAACTCCCATTCATCCTTTAGGCAATGTAAGTTTTAAGGCAATTATTAAACCTCTCCCCAGAGGGAGGATGTTTGTATCTCCTCTTTTGCGTTTCCAGAGCACCTCATGTAGGTCTGTGTTAAGAAACTCTCACCCTGAACAGTAAATAGTTATTGATACAGAAGCCTCAGCTCCTTGTGGGTCATCAGGACTTCCTATTTAATTTATGTATTTCCAATAATTGCTCTCCCCATCTCTGTGACAGCCCCATGACTTCCTGTTGAACCCCTAACTCCTGTCCCTCTATATTCTTTATCTGTGTCAACGATACTCTCTCCCAGGATACAAAGATTTATCTGAATCTCCAATTTATAGGAGTGACTCTAGGTCCTACCTTCTTTCCCTTTGCAGTTAACTGGAACAAGCTTATTCGAATGTCAAAATATGACAAGCCTGGAGGTATTAGATTCATCTGCGATTAAAAGAGTAAGGAGTCAATGTAAAAGGTAATGTTGAACTTGGGAGGGATGGCAAACAAGAATGACTTTCAAGTCCTGAAACAGGACAGGTAGCAGAAACTGAAGTCCTAAGTGAGGCCACCAGGAAGGCCACACCATCCACTCCCACTCACTGGCTGGCACAGATCGGAGCAATGCGGTGAATCCTGTGGGCTACGTGTACATACCAGGAGATGTGTATGTTAGGAATACAGAGGAGCATTTGCACATAAAACAAAAGAAATAAGCATGTTTTGAGCTTATTTGTTGTTGTTTGTTGTTGAGCTTAAAAAACCAAAACCCAAACCGAAAACAAAAACAGAGTCTTGCTCTGTGGCCCAGGATGGAGTGCAGTGGCATGATCATTGTAACCTCGAATTCCTGGGCTCCTGCTATTCTCCCACCTTAGCCTCCCAAGTGGCTGGGACCACAGGTGCACGCCACCACACCTGGCTAATTTAAAAAAAATTGTTTTGCAGAGATGGGGGTGGGGGGGTCTCACTATGTTGCCCAGGCTGGTCTTGAACTCCTGACCTCAAGTGATCATCCTGCCTCAGCCTCCCGAGGTGTTGGGATTACAGGTGTGAGCCACCATGCTTCAGCTGATTATCTTTTAAAAAATTATCTAACTGCAACATATTGAAAGTCAGAAGAGAAGTAAGGCAGGCTTGGGGAGAGGTTATATTTTAGATCTCTACATGAGAAATGGGCAAATACTGGGAAATGGCACAGAGAGAAACATAGGAAAATCAATAGGTAAAGTAATTTAGGCTGAATATTAAAATAATACACAAGCTGGTTAGAAATACCATAACTTAAATTTATTTAGAGTTAATTTCTTCCTTAATTGCAAAGAAAAAATTTATCATATAGAAATCTCAAAATTATCAGAATTTTAGATAGGAAACTGGTACACTGAAGAAACAGAAGATGATTAAGATGAAACACACACATAAATATATGCTTTATAATATTTAAAAAAATCTTTAATTCACTAATCACAAAATACTGTATGTGAAATATTTTGTATTCCTGAGTACCTACAATTTATATAGCAGCTTTTGGCAACATGTGAGGTTGTATGTAAACAATCAACTTTCTCTCGAATTAAAAAAAATACTCTTTTAATATTGCCGTCATCCAATTAATTCTTCGTATAGGATCCATTTTCTCACCCATCCTTTAAGGAAAAAAGTATATGTGTTCCCTTTAATTACAGTAAAATTAAGTGCTTATAAAGGTTCAATATCTTAAACCTAGTCAAATTGCTGTTCGTGTGAATTTTTCCATTTATTTTGGCTAGGAAGTGGGATTAGGAGCCAGAGGTTAGAAGCCAGAAGACTACAGGTAGCATGAAGGAGAGAGAGAGGCCCTACTCACCAAACCACGCCTGCTGGTCTCCTTGAACTTCTATGGCTAAGCCAAAGTCTGCCAATTTCACAGCTGCTCCCTTGGATTTGCTAGCTAAAAGCAAATTCTCAGGCTTTATTTAGAAAGAAAAAAAAAGAGACCGAAGTGAGAACCTATTTTAAGTGACTATTCAAAACTAACATAGGATTAGGAAAAAAAAAAAATCATGCACTGTCGTCTCTCCCGGGGATTGCCATTCCTAAATCCCAGGGAAAACATAGTTAGAAAATGATTAAAAATTATCATGTGTGCAGGATTCAGACAGATGCATAAATGTACTGGAGAGATACTTGATAGAAGATAGAATACACTTGGGGAGAGATCAAATGAATGAAAGCACCTGTCTTGACCTGCTCACATGTCCCAACGACCGCCCAAGGTTCACACTTGGCCACAGACATGGACTTAGAAGCCTAACAAAGAACAGACATTTTCAGCAGAAGGAAACTTGGCAAAATGATAACAAGAGTTGGACCAATCTGCAGACATTTGGCAAATGGAACTTGCAAATTGAATCCTAGTTAACTTCAAGAGTTTGGACCCAAATGTAGTGATTTTGATTTCTCAATGTTTCCAAACAATTTCTGCACAAATTTTGGACACTTTGAATTATGAATTAAAATTGCTGTCTTTAAGAATCTGTTTATTCTTAAAGGCAGAAAGAGTATACTGCTATTTGCCAAATGTTATAGTTAGCGTTTTTCTTTACAAGCCAGCTTTTAAAACATAATTTACATTTCTTCAAAGTATGATTCAAAGCATTACTTATATACTTATGCTCCCATCTCAGAATATCATGAGAAAGATACATTTTTATTTTCTTGGGTATTTATCATGACTCAAGGACTGATAATTCAGTCTTGGAATAAGGCTGTGTCTACACCACTGTTTCCCAACCAGTGCATCAGGACACACTTATACTTTGAAAATAAGCTCCAGGGCAAAGTATTCAATTTCCCTGGACTCCCTTTGTGGATTTTAAGAAATGACGGGAGAAGATGGTCAGGAAAAGAAGGCTGATTAATATACACAGCTAAGGGTATGCAACCCCAGCTATCTGGATGCATATATGGCTGGATTGGTGTATATAGGGGAGAGTGGCTCAAAGTCTTCCTACTTTGGGATAAGCACCAGCGAATTTAGAGGTGTGTCTCAGACTGAAAAAGTTGGGGAACAATGGACTCTACAAGTGCCAAAACGAATTGTCTGGACATCTAAAAATTCAGTCAATCAGATTAATTTTCTTTATATGTTGACAAACAAGTAATTTTATATTTCTTTTTTTAAATCAAATTGGCTATTTTTTTCTTACTTGATTAGTCAATTCTGTTGGTTGTTTTGACCTTGCGTAAACACAGCCTAAACCAGTATTTAACTTGCTAATTAAGCCAGCCATGCAAATTAGCAGAGACCCATACCAGAGCTGGGAAGAAATTAGGTTAAATCTACAAGAAATCAGAGTGTGGGCAAGTAGGTTTTAATTGAGTACCAGACTTCTTCAGGCTACTGCTGCTCACTGCCATCAGATTCATCACTATTATGACGATCAGTAAATGTAAGAAAACTTTTGGTATTTTTTAGGGCTGATACGGGTTTCGAACTACCTCAGTACTAAACACGTAAGTTAATTTGGAGTATGGAATGATGTGTCAAGAATATGAAAGATCTCCATGCTGAAATAACTTTTAGTAAAACTTAACATTCAAAATTATTTGGAACTCTGTTTATTTTTCAGTATACTATAGTATCTAATCACATTGAATTATTCACATTTGATATTTCATTTTTACAGCTAAAATTTATGGTCTGCCACATTCAGCGCATTTTCGAGTTTGATCGAGAAGTAATTTCCAACTATTGATTTATGGAATAAATAACTTGGAAAAAAACTACATCAAACTGTGAGCAATAGTTCATTCTATTTCTTTGTGACCTTTCCATTCGAAAGCATTAAGACGTCACGGATTTCTCCTAATACACCTCTGTCCTAATTTGTCAACCACAGACTCATTTAAAAAAAAAAAAGAGTTCCAATCATTTTAGAAATCACAGCCATTTTAGATCTTTTAAGTCAAGTGGTTCTGAAGTTTGTTGAGCAAATGCCAGTGGCATGAGTGAATAAACATTTAAAAAAGTTGCACGTGTTTTAACTCTTAGCACTAAATAAAAAAGCTCTGGACAGTACTTTGTGCATTGTGCCCTTAAACACCAAGTATCTACCAATGCAGAAGAAATGGAATGCCTTAGAGTTTTATCATGCATGACCTAAGAATGACTGGGGCAAATATTCATAACTAGAGATGACCTAGAAGACCTCACTGTAGGCCTGTGAGTCATCCAGGAAAATAATAAATCCATCTGGATTAGTGTTTTACTTTATACCCACAAAGACTGTTCAGCTGCAGTTATGTACAGGAAAAGGCAGGGCTATTTCAAGGTGATTGTATAGATTTAAAAATTAATAGCACTGAAATGATTTCATGTTTATGGATATCCTTTAGGCAACCCTAAAATATAGAATTATGGAGTGAAAACTGAAAAAATTAGGATAATCATTGACTTTATTAAAGGATTATTTGCTTTTTGATGTTTTGTCACAAGATTGCTTTAAATGGCAGCTCCAACAAAACATTAAAAATATCGTAAGTTTTATTTCTATATAGCTCTTTGGAATACATCAGTTGGAATAGTCCTGTTACGTTTTATGAGGGTACAGGAGGCTTAATCATCAAGACTTCCTAAAGCCATATTTTAATCAGGACAGGCGATTCTAATTTTCTTGATTCCCTACCACTCATATAGTCTCCGACTTAAAAAATATATTGTACTACAGAATTTCATTGGCAAGGTTAGTTTAAATTCTGAATGCCTACAAAAAGGATGATAATTTGTCTACTCTTCCACCAAAGTTGAAAGAATAGGATCTCTCCCCTAATCTGGGACTACCTCTTTAGAAAGGCTCACCCCTACACACTTATCTGTTACCATTCCACTATGCTGATTTTCTAAGATGAACGAGACAGGTGAGAGCAGAAACACAGGTCTTGCAATGCAGCTACAGGTGACCACGGGGCAGAGCACCGTGAGAGGAACGGCAGCATGACAATCTGGAAAGAATGTGAACATGTGGGTTCATGTCCTGGCCCTGACTGTTAACTATGTGGACTTGAGGAACTCACAGACTCTTGGAGCTAATTAATTAGTTCTTTCATCTCCCAAATGAACATTATAATGCTACTAAATTATATCTTGTATCAGTATCTGTGGAATGATAAAATCCAGTGGGATCTCTGTCCCCTGTAGCGACGATATACACATTAGTGATTAGCTATTCTATTCCTCTGCATCTGGCCATTTCAATGTGCAGAATATTTAGTATCTGTAATGGATGATCATAACTTGAGAAATGTCTGTATTAATGATGACAGCTTAAATACAATCTATTATGCTAGTCTTTCTATATTCAGATTATCTCTAAACTCTTACAAAGCAATCACTTTTTAGGTTGGTTTCTAAATAGAGCCTAGTGACATTCTCACACATAGGTCCCTTCCCTGCTCCCATTGCTTCGGGATGATGCAGGATTTTCCACGACATCTGGTCTCAGTGTCAACAACCATTTATAGCATATCAGCTGTAATGAGCAGCAACTGTTTGCAAGTTTTGTTCTGCACTTCCATATGGATACAATGGCAACTTCTTTCAATGTGATTCAAGGTTTTCTTGAAACGGTTCAAATACCTCAAAGTACATAGGCAAGTTGTTGAACTGGATAAGACTTGGGAGAGAAAATAATTCAGACCCCTCAGTTTCTAAATGAGGTAGGGAGGTCCAAAAAAATGAAGCCAGTATTTGAAGCTAGATTTCCTAATTCCTTCCTTTTAAACTTGTGATACGTGCAAATCGACCAAGGGGTTGAAAGAAGAAAAAAATAAAAAAAATAAATATGGGATACTGAGGAAATGTCTCCTATTGCATAAAAAAAAAGGTTCATTTTCAAAAGGTAGTTCATTCGGTAGATATTTTAGAAGAATCTGAAGTACTCAAAAATATTTACTACCCATCTCTAAAACTTATCAAAAAGATAGTTTTAAGCTTGCTTCTCCAATTATCATGATCTTTATTAAGGAACTGATTTGGAAAAGGCAATAATCACCTTTAGCGTTAGTCATATAACAGGTTTATCTGTGCACATACGTGATAACTATCTACAAGACTCAGCCATTAGGAATATATACCCGAAATGATATGTGTTTTTCTTCTTTTTTTATTTTTGAATATTATAAAAACAACAAATTATTAATTTTATTTTTCTATATTATTTGATTCTTACATTCCCTGGATATTATTTTTTAAGGAATAGAAACTGACTTTCACATTATTTCTTTCCTCTACTGGGAAAATTTCAATATCTGAACAGGAAGTTAACCATCCTCTGCTTTGGTGTGTTTTCAGTCACTTTTCCTTTGCCAAAGAAGGTGTGAACGAAGTTCCTAGAAATTAACAATTTTTTTTTCAAGTTTTGCATGAATTGAAAGCTTGACGTTTTACATGAACTGAAAAGCTTGGCTGTCAAGCTCACCTGTTTCATGTGCTCACATGGCACAAGTGATTTTAGCTTTTATTTTTGTATGAAATGAATGCCTGAATTCATGCACGAGGAGTTTCTACCTGACATACGTGCTATAAGTTTGCAACTAGGAAGTACTATTTCTATCGCCATCGCGCATGTGAGCAAGGTCATAAAAGTCATTCTGTATCCCTTTCCTGTCTCTTGATTTATTTCTACAGTATTGGCAGACTCTGTCATGTAGACCAAAAGAACCAGAGTGCAGCTCCAGTGGGACGGGGACAATGACCTGCTTCTCCACTGCCTGGCTCGTGCTGGGTACTCCCGAAGGAAACGCCAGAATGACTAAATGGACTGGTGAATTTATCACATATGGAGTTTGTTTCTAAAATATCTAGACATACATGATACACGAATGATATGTTCTTTAAACTTTTATCTAAACGTGGTTCTGAGAAAAGTAGAATACTTGTGATTTTATAATTATTGAAAGTGTGGAATTCACAATTTGATATATTTACTATTCACGGCTTAACAAGAGTTTACTGAATGTTTCTTGTTTTTTTCCCTTCAGAAAACTAATTTCTTTCTACTCTGGTGATAAATTTAATTCCCACAAAATAGTCTTTAAAATTTCCCAAAAGCTCCAGAATTATTCTCTTCATTAAAATACCTACTATCTATCTATCTATCTATCTATCTATCTCATATTCATCCATCCGTCCAATTACTTTTCCATTAAGTAGTGCTGTTCTACAGAAGGGAGTCTAATAGGAAGAGCAACATTCTCTGCTAAGGCAATTCACAGGGTGTCAATTTCTTGCTCAAGGATTCAGTGGCGTGTATGAACCCTCCTATCCAGATTGCAGTTCACGAAGTACTTTAGTAACCATTTCTGATATCTTTGAACTGAAGAAATCTTACTATTTTGTGTGAAATATGGTTATATGAAAAGCACAGCTATGTAACTGTCTCCTTTTACTTACTTCTGTCAAATTGATTCACAGAAATTGTGTTCTCCACGTTCATAAATGAGAAAACACACCTGACCTGATACTCCTTGATTTATTGTGACATTGAAAATTGTCACTGTTACTGCAACCTCTCTTTGACCACTGTTTCTCTGGATGCAGTACTTGTCTGACGCACTTCCTCCTTTCTGGAAGGAACATTACCAATACATTTTCCACATATGTTTTGTGAAATGATCTTTAACTCAATGGCCAGTAGGCTCCCATGCACACAAGGTCTGTTCTTGTTTTACTCCGTGATATATGCCCACAGCTAAAACAGTGCCTTAGCAGTTGCTCAAAAAATGTCTGATGAATGTGTGTTCTTTCCTTTTTATACCTGAATTTTAAACCACTAGTTCACAAATGTCCAACACTGCTCCTTATAAACAATCTATTTTTAAGCACCCTAAATTGATTGTCTTGATGTGGCCTAAATTAAATGTGGCAAATGCACTTCATTCTTCTCTCTGTCTTATTTTCCAAAGGCTGTGGCCATTGCCACCTTACTGATGTTCTAAACTGGAAATTTTTACTTTATACACCAGTCTATTTGCTAAATTATGTTGGCCCCTGCTCTACATTATATTTTAAACATATCTTATTTTCTTTATTACTAATGACAGAGATTTTGTATATCTCTGGACGATCCATAGGCTGGACTATTTTAACCTTCTGATTCACTAAACTTAGAACCATTTTCCCAAGTGATTCTTCCTGTTGCTAGCAAAATTATTTTCCTCTCATGGTTTTGATCTATTCTTTGGTCTCTGTAAAGGTTTTCAATTCATCTAACTAACTGAATTGAGGAGTAGTAGCGAGTAAGCATGCAGACTTGGGATCACATTGCTTGGGTACCAATCATCTTACTAGTTGAGTAACCTTAAAGAAGTTCTTTCACTCGTGGTTGCTACATTTTCCCTTATGTAATATGGGATGACCACAGTGCCTTTCTCATAAAGTTGTTGTGAAGATTCATACGATGACACAGTGCAAGGCAAGTGGTAACTACTTGATAAATGACGTCTCTTACCATTTTTATTATTAAGGTCCTATCTTGATCCAAACCCTCCCACCAAAGACTACAGTCGTACCCCTGAACTACAGCACTATAATTATACAACCACTGCTAGTTCTCCTAATAGTACCTGAATCTATACCAACTGGCCTGCCATTGGTTACATCTTAGACAAACAAAGGGCCGTGGTCCTTGTATGCACTGGGTACTGCCTGGTGCTGACTGATGCTCTTACTTTATGCTGATATCCCACGACCCTGAATCTTCTCCCATTGCCTGTTTCTGGGACATCCTCAGATTTCCTGCTGTGCCTCAGCCTTGTTTATAGGCCCTCACAATTTTCCATCTGGTGATTTCCACTGTCTAATGAGTTGAAGTTATTCAAATATTCAAATAGTGATCCTTATTCTGAAGATACACATATCCTCTTTATGGTATTCAAATATCAATATATTCAATAATCTATTTTATTTGATATTGTCTTTTATATTATAAATGTACTGCTGGTTGAACTTCATTCGTTCCTAAATTGAAGGAATATGCTGCAGGTGTCGCTGGGTGTAAGACCCTGCATTAGGTACTGTGGAGCAATACACTATGTTAAACAGCTGTTGCTCCAGGGGCGCTTATATACGAACTGTACAGCACCCATATGCTCATAGATGACGCTGATGATGATAAACATAACATTTCGTATGTTTTTCTTTCACTGATACGGACAAATTAAACTATGTGCATTAAACATCTGAATTGTACAGGAATTAACATAAGAATTGGGATACAGAAACAAAAATACATGGCATAAATTAATCCGGGTAACTTCTTTTTAAAGCTTGGTAATAAGGAATTTCAGCAGTTGATCTCCTTTTTCATATTACTCTATGGTAAATATGTTATTACAAGCAGTATATTTATCAGAGTACACATCATGGGTATAAAAGGCACAAAACAAAGCCAGAGATTTAACACTCTCGAGGTATGCATAAACTGCCACTGACGTGCAAGTCTTGGATTCTCTCAGTATGTTTATGAAATGGCTCAGTGAAGCAAGCACTGAGAACCAGATTCCACTGAAGTCTATCCAAGGCAGCAATTTGACAAAAACTAGGATAACGATTACAAAAATTACAACAAGCTCTCTTAAAAGTTCATTTCTGTCCTTTCCCCAAATCAGAGTAAGAATGGAGAGCAAAACTACTTTTCCCCTTGAAAGAAATCTGATGGGCAATGCAGCAGGCTCTTTCTGTCGGTGGTAAGCCTCCCTAGAAATCACCTGCTTCAGTTTTTAATTAGTGACTTGAGCTCATGTGTCAGAAAATATGTTTTTCTTCCCAGCCCGTGCCCTGGGCCCACTGACATCTCTGATTAAAGTTTCAGTCTGTGAAGGGGCTCAGTGGAGTCTGGGCACTTAGAGAGAAGCCCCATATTGATTCCACAAAATACAGCTTTAAAGTCATGGAAGAGAGTTCACGTTTTTCATCCTTGGTTTTTAGAGTATGCTTATGGTTATATGGCATGGAGTAAAATATTTCAAGTCACAAGTTGATAAAATAGAGTATTTGATAAAATAGCACAAATAATATGCACATCCACCATATGTTCACTTAAAAGAAAAGTAGCACTGTGGGTTCTGAATGGTAACAAAAAGGGGCTCTGTCTATAAAGGATTTTTGAGGTGATTGCAAAAGACATGAATTTTCAAAGGAACATATTATTTTTATTATTTTTGTATTATTTTTTCTTTATCTTAATGGGTAAATTTGGTAAGTAGCTAGCAGATACACACAGTCCTAATTTGGCTCTTAAAAAGAATATGACCTTAACCATATCTTTGCTTTTAATCGTTAAAGCTCTAGGAATCAACTGAAATCGAGAGAACATTCCAGAAAACTAAGGCCAATGTTTTGCTTACGAATTATTTCTTCATGTAACTAACAGTGGATACTTAGAGATATGCTCTTCTAGAACATTATATGACTGGAAACTACAGATTTATAATTTATTATAACTAGAAAAGTCTGCACATGAGAAAACAGTCTAGATTCTCCCACTGAACACACATAGTTCTAGACAATTTAAATTACCCTTTGCCAGCTTTGTCCTAATGCCTGGAAATTGCTGAGGTTGCAAACAAAAAACTGAAACTATATGGTGTTCACATTTGCTATTTCACTCATCCATTAGCTTTCTTTCATTGAAATTTCTAGCTCTTCCTTATTTCTCTGAAATTCCATAAGTAAAACTAGAATGCTAGGAGAAGGGGATAGAAAATTAATTAAAACATATTCTCTTTGTGCACTGTTTCATTTCTAAATGATTTAAAGATCTGTTGTCCTCAAGGGTATCAGAAGCTGAGTGAAATCTTCAAAGTATTAGTAGGCATTCAAACAACACTATAAATACAGGGATGTAAATATGTATTTGCTACACAAATATTATTTGATGATAAAAAGTTGCTTTACTTTTTTACATCTGCATTTTTAAAAAGCACTAGTATCTTGGCCCCTAGGAATGTGAATAAACAATGATCTAAGAAGTCTCGGTGCTCTCAGAATTCCTAGGACTAAGAACATAAGAGTTCAAAATAGGGTTTTTAGCACCCAATCACTCTGGCTTAAAGTCTACTTCATAACTTTAATTTCTAATCACTTCCTAATTTGATGAGTATTTACATTATGTTAGGTATATATAGTGTGACTATAAAATGATATGTTTTACTAATGTCCACAGAACAAATTTAGAATGAAGCAGAGATCAACAGTCCTACTGAAAGTCGCATTAAATCCTATATCCATTCTTAGGAGGAATAACATATAGCAACCTATGTACTGCAAACATTAGAAAGTTATTTCTCTCTGACTATATAGGGATTTATATGATGTCTCAGGTGTGTGTTAGAGCAGCGATGGAATGAGAGAGACTGTGGTGAGGGAAAGTGCCTGAGTAATGTGTTGGAGTGAGTGCACACAACTTCACTGCTTATGTTTTTACCTTTACAGGCATAATTGCAGCTGAACAGTCATTAGGAGCTGTGTGGTAGTTTGTCTTCTCCAAGGGCATTACTCACCTTCAGGTCGCGATGGACCACGCCCATCTGATGGCAGTGTAGCACAGCCTCCAGGATCTGCTGAATGCAATGACTGCATGCAAACACCAGGGGGCGTGTGTTAGTTCCAAGCTTACACTCACTGTCTGTACACCCTCAGAGAGACTGGGTTAAAGTGCAGAGGTAGCAGACAACTGGGCTTGTATTGTACCACCTTCAGTAATGACAACATATTGCTCAAACAGAGTGACTACTACCTCAGAGCCGTGAGGATCTTGCCAGACGTGAGCCAGAACGTGGACCCGCTTGCCCTAGAAAAATCCATTTTGAAGATACTTCATTTCATTTAGCAGCTCATTTCCTGGTTATAAATTCTTCCAGGAAATGAATTGGAACACAAATACAATCTTTGTAGCTGCTGTGCTCCACTTCCACCCCCGTGCACAGAAACTGTTTCCTTATTCTCGCCCATTTTCCCAGCATCATTTGAAAGGCCGCCACATTAGCAAGCAAGCACCATTCAGGTTAAATTAGGATACATAATGAATTTTTGATAAATCATTAACTTCTGGTACTTTAATTTAGCTGGCAATTATTATCTCTTGCCTAAGGGTTCGTCAGACTCAAATGGAGCAATGCGTAACCAGTTGTTCTGCTACAGCAACCCACGGTCTCAGAACAGAAGTGGTGTTTAGATCTACAGGCGCACATACATCACAGGCCAAGTTTATCTCCAGGCAAATGCTGGACAATGCAAGAAAGCCTGCCCCCAAACCTCCTCTGGTAGTTTTACTGTTTGGAAACTTAACAGGTTGTATTCTTAATATTGTCCTTTCCTTTTTGCTATGATGTATATTTAGCCTGTAGATGAGCAAACTGAAAGAGGCATCATGCATTATCATTTCAACATTTATTCATTTTAGGAAAAAGTTGGGAAAGGCAAGGGAACCATTTGAAAGACCCGCCCTCTGCCCTTTCCCCAGAAAAAATAAAATAAAACTCCTTTGATTCAGATTTATGGACTCCATATACTGACCTTCAGGTCCCTGTGAACTATGCCATTTAGGTGACAATGATTTACACTTTCTAGAATCTGCTGTATACAATGACTGCAAAGATACAAGGGCAGAATGGAAGGGAGAACATTTTAAAGGCACATAATCACATCGAATACAAAATAAAATGAAAGTTCAAACGAAACAAACAAACAAAAATTATATTCTTCACAATATTTTTTAGCTTTACACTGGAATTAAATAATGCTGAATAAAGCTAATTCTGGTTCTAACAAAAATGACATCCAACATAGAATTTGTGACATGTTCAGACAAAACAATTTGAGCTGTGTTTTTTTCATTGTAAGTCTACAGATCAAATCATGTGGATACAGAAGTTGAAATTTCCATATCTAGAAGGAAAAATTTTATAAATAATTCCCATAATGTTCTGGGAAATTTTTTCAGAGATTAAAATGTCCAAGTTATTTCTTATACACATCTAAACTGTTTAAAATCTGAGGTCACAATTAAACATAGGTGTTGAAACAAGAGGGTAAACACAGATGAAGTGGCAGGTGAAACGAGGGTCAAAAAACATGGAGGGAGACATTCACCACTTTGACTTAGAGTGTTGCTTTTTGCAAAATATATAATAGCAAAACTAATACAAGTCTCCAATATTACAGGGGGAATTTAAAGTAAACTCGTACATAAAATAAACCCTTCTTTCATATAAGAATAATCTGGGGAAAGGCTAGGAAGGTTACAAAAAATAAATAAATAAAACCTCAAAATCCCTGGGAGCACTGGTGATTGTTAAACCCATGTCCATACACTTCAGTGAAGGAAAACTTGTGCTTATTACTATGTCAAAAGGCACATTTTATGCTATCCTTATTAAAGGTTCACCGATGTCAAATAGATCGTTAACTAAATTAGAGAGGAGAAATCGTTGATCGGCACCTATAAGGTCCCATGAGTTGTCATCTGACACACAATAATGCAGAACATTACACTGATGAATTTTGTACAATTCAAATACAAGTATGTACAGAACCAAATTTATTCAATCAAGGATGATGCAAACATTTTAATAAGGACATTTTCAACCATTTAACACAAAATAATATTACTCCAAAGGAAATTCTTGAACTAAAAAACATCACCATCTGATTTATTACAATGTAAATATCACAAAATTGATCATGATTGTGATTTCCAACTCTAACTCTATTAACAGTACCACTAAAAGAGCCTCACATTGGTTGTTGTTGACTATTTAGCTTATTTGAATATTGGTTTATTTTTAAACCATAGGACTGACTCTTTTTCCTTTTACAATAATGTTCACTTTATACTACTTTTTAGGAATATTTCACTTTCTTTTCTCAAACCATAAGCATACATTATTGGGCCTAGGGAACAACAGCAAATAAATAAGTAAACAATAATTCATATTAAATCAACTTTACCATTTTTTACTAGTGAGGATGGATTCAATTCTTAAATTCTTAACTAGTAAGAAAACAGACTTTTACAATTTTTTTGATAAATAACCTCTTTATGTTTGCAATTAGGAAGAGAATGTATATTTTCCTTGATTTTGTGGAGGAGCTATCCTAAAAGTATCCTATTGTTAATTCTCAAACTTAATATAAGCATGTATATTAAATGATCCAACCCAAAGGCTCTGTTCCATTATCTATAGGGCTCTTTAACAGTGACAATAGTCTTTATTTTAATTCCAACCAATATTTTTCAAGCATAACATCCTATTGAACATAACTTTGAAAGGCAAAATAAATGAAATTCCCTAACTTGTTTACCACCTTGATTGAAATTATTATTCTCTCTTGACAGATGGGCAAATAGCTCCTTCCAAGGCTGCTCTAAGGCCCCCTACAGGGCCCTAATGTGAGGATTTGGACACAGCTGAGCAAGTGATGATTCACTCATCATAGTATTAGTGACGCAGAACTTTCTATTTGACTTTGGCATTAAAAAAAAAAAAAAGCCCATTGAAAAATTAGAGTGTAGTCCTGTATAGATAGATTCACAGAGTGCCCTAAACAATAGCACCAAGAAGAAAAATTAGAAATTTAGAAGTGAGTCTGTGTATGCACGTGCTACTTGGAGTGATGGGAAACCTCAGTATCTGCTGAGGGTCAGGCTATGGTGTGATTAGCAAACTTTAGGGAGCTCTGAAAGCATCAGAGAATGGGAACAGAGGGTCATTAACTGAATTTTCACAACATTCCATTTACATTGCTAATAATGAGCTAATAGCTCTTGATTAGATTTTTCAAAAGAAATGACAATTACAGAATATGTATAAGGAATGCTGAGGAAAATTAATACCATGCAGTCTAAGTAATATCTAAGCAAGTGGATTAATGTTACTTCCCTCCAAAAAAGTTGCTTTTGGGTAGCCTAAGAAGTTTCAAATTAGACAAAATCTTAGCCTCTTTTAAACTTCTGCAAAGACTTTGCCCATTAACAAGATTAGGAAAATTACTCTTGAACCTCTGAAATACCTAAACAAATATTTTTCAAGTCAGAATTCCAAGGGTTTTAATGAAATTTCCAAAGAGTTAGATAGCTAATAATAATGCTTTAAAAAGACCACTGTGGCTATTTGAGTCTGTTTTCTGAACAGATAACTCACTGCTCAGTGGAACTTTCTGTGATGACGGAAATGCTTGGTGTCTGGTCTGTCCCATTGGTAGCCACCAGTCACTTGTGGCTATTAAGCAGTTGGAATGTGGCTAGCCCACGTAAGAACTGAATTTCTAATGTTATTTAACTGTAATTAACTGGAATTGAAATTAAAATAGCCATGGGACTAGTGACTACTACACCTGGACAGTCCCAGCTACCACTGGGACTAGTGGATCTCAAGTTTTGATCTCTGATCTTTGCTAAAAAAAAAAAAAAAAAAAAAAAAAAAAAAAAGTACTTCTTTAGCAGAAGTCATTCTAGTTAGGTGGGGTTTTTTTTTTTTGTCTGTTGTGATTGTTTTCTTTAAACATGTATTCTAACTATAGATGCTGATAAAAATAAAATTTAGACCAGATTCATAGAAGTTTTTTCTCTAAGAATCATTCTAGAGATCTTGAAAGAGAGAAACATCAGTTAAAAAACTTCTTCATGAAAAGAAGTCCAAGATGGCTTTATGAAATTCCCATATATTTAACTGTCATGAAGCATTTGTAAAGAAACATACTGAACAATGTTTGAATGTTGAGTCCTGTATCTTTCCAAGAGCAAGTCACTTACCTGGCATCGGCTTCACTGTAATATTCTCTTGCCACTATGTCTTCAAACAGTTCCCCTCCAGTAACTCTGTGAAGATAAACAAGATAATCAACATTTAAAAAGAAGAAAAAATTAGGCATCCATAGGTTTGCAACTCGTATTCATAAATAATTTTTTTCTTAGGTTAGTTTTAAAATGATCAAAACAAAGAATTTTAAACATCAAGAGACTTACTGTTTGCTAAATCAAATCTATATTAATCTAAACATTTCCATTTTTCCTGTTTGTCTTTATATCACTAGATCCTGAAATCACAATTTTATGTATGCCATAAATATATTACGCAATATCTTTTACAGAAAATGGTCTTATAAAAGTTTTCATTTCAATTCTCCAAATGTGAATTGATGTCTAACAAAACATATAGCTCAGTTTAGAAACATTTGCTGAACAAAAGGAAATGGTACACATCACAGCTGTTAAGTATGAGTTTGCAGGCCTACCTCTCTGCATATCTTTTCAATCTTTTTAGTGTGTATATTTAAACATACATTTTTTCCCCTTGCAAACACACACATATAAATATACATACTTTTCTCACAAAAGTATAAATGATTAAGCTGGTTGCATTTTTCATTTTACATTAAATCATGGACGCCATTTCATATCAAAAGTGTTTTTCCCTCTTTAACACAACATAGCAATGCGTGGATATATGCATGTGTATATGTGCATGAATGTACATATATACTTTTGCATATTTGAGGGTATTTCTAGAAGAGATATTCTTACAAGTAAAATTTCTGTGTCAAAAAGTACCCACGTGTAAAATTTTCTTGGGAAGACAGGGCAAATTGCCTTCTGAAATGGCTGTACCTCAACACTGTGAAGGTACCCACAGGTCCAAAGCGTTACTAATAATAGTTATTATCAATCAATAAAAACATCTGATTGTAAAAAAAAAAGCAATCTCATGTTATGAATTTTCTTGATTATTAGTGAGGTGGATCATTTTATCATGTATTTATCAGTCATTTCTTCCTCCACTGTGATCTGGCTTGATTTTAAAAGGGAATTGCATCTTTGGGTTTGAACCTGGTAATAGCTAACATCTGCTGAGAGCTTGTAATGTGCCACAGTGCACTGAGCATTGCACTAACGTATAAATCCTGACATTTACTCTCTGAGGTGGGTTTTATTATTAGCCCAGTTTATTGATGAGAAAATGGAGGTTCAGAAAGATTAACTAATTTTCCCAAAATGACAGAGCTTTGGTGGCACAGGAAAGGTATCCACTTCACAGACCGTACCCTCAAACATCACCCATTGCAGCCTTTCCAATAACTATGTTGCCAGTTTTTCCAGTTTAGAAAGCATGAGTCATTTGAAAAAGCATGATGTGAAGGTACAAAGTTTCATCTATGAACATTATAGAGTGAGATAAAATAACTCTAAGATAGTTTTTCTTTTTTGTTCTCGTTTGCTCTTACGCTTTATTAAGTTCTTCAACATCACCAAAGGATAGCACATTCCAGAGATCACCAGCTATTATTCTCTTCTCCATTCTCCTTTTCTAACAAATAATGATAGGATACTAAAAACGATAAATTTTTTTGAACGTTTATGCAACCTCCATTGCACTCTGAATACTTTTAAGTCTTTTACTATAATTATTTCCAATTCCATTACTTTTATGTATAAAATGTGAACCTAAAATTATCATATAAAGCTTCATACAGGCTTGTTCTGAAAGCCATTACATGTCCATGTAATTTCATTCAATAGCATAGCTATTTTTTTCCAATTAGAATCTATAATAATAATGTAATCACATAATGTGCACTAGATAAATTATAATGCAAAATAATTAAATAGACAAAAAGTACTTCCAACAAATCCACTGTTGTCCCTATAACGATAACAGTTTTGTGGGATTTCTTTCTTTGAATATATTATTTCTTAGATATGATATGTAATCATATTTATCTTTGTCTTTGACCTTAAGTACCTAGAAAACCTGCATATGTTACAAATAATTTGGGACTATTAAAATGTTTAATAAATACTGATTAAAAAGTCTGCTATCACCAATAAAATTGCTTCTCTTTATAGTAGCTCTTTTAACATATATTTTGCCCCATGAGAACTGTCAGATCCTGGATCACTGAGATCTTGACTCACTGATATTTGTTATGTTAGTACCTAACCCAGCATTAACACATAATGTTTGTTCAATTAATGACTGTTGGAGTAACGATTAAATGAATTAACCCAGTTAGATAATCATACTATCCATTTTGTTTGCTGTAAGTCAGGACTTTATGTGAGCTTAACAAGGAAAAAACAATCATACACACACCAGAGTTTAGCTATAGTTGGCAATAGGTTTTATTTCTTAGGGAGTTTGCATTTAAAGTAGAATATTAAAGAGAATTGTGGTAGTTTTCAATGATTTGTAATAGCTTTACACAAATTTGAAAGGATGTAGAGTTTTATGTTGAATTTTGGATGATGTAGCTAACTATCTTCGACAACAACATTCTCTCTCATCTTCTAGCATTCATTCTCCCCATTATTTAAAAATATCCTTATTCAAGTGAAACCATTTTATCATTTCTGCTGTATGTATATATGTATGATAAATGTCTGAAAGGAAAAAAAATGGAAGTTATAATAGAATTCACTGTCTTAAAGAAAGATATTGAGTTTTCTAACTTTAACACATTTCTATACTCACATTACTGTTTAATGGAGCACAAAATTAAGCAGTAGTTGTTACATATTTTTTAACATGTTTCGTGTGCTATGTGAAATTTTATATAATACCACAAATTAAATCAGACTCATGAATAAACTGTTAGATTAATCAACCAAATTAGAGATTTTGTGAATATATTGATATCAGAGTTCTGCTCTGATATGAAGCATATCAATTCTAGATTTGAAGCATTAATTATTATTTATGAGTCTCTGGAACATTAGGGCTTACAGGGAAAAAAGATAATTCTAGAACCATAAAAAGATGAGACTCCATATATCTGAAAGATAAATATTTGTGTTGTTGTTATTGTCATTAATATTTATAGTGACACTGAGTCCCCCCTGTGCTGCCCTACCTAATAAATTGTTCTTTTGTTTCTAGTCTATATATTTGTGACTTGTATCAGAAATGGTCAAAAGGAGTTTCATCTTGCAGGAAATATTTGTAAAACTTCATGAGTAACATCACTTTGACTACAAGGCTGAGCAGCTGGGAGAGCCCAAGTTTGGTCTTTTTAAAATAAAATGGTGTCACATTAATCTCAGAATGAGCACTGACGTGGAGGTTGGAACCAGGGCCCAGGGTGGCGGGGGAAGCCAGGAGCCTCCAGCAGGAGCGGAGCTAGAGAACAGGAGCCAATAACAGGGCCCAGCTAATGTGCAGGACTGAAAACACCCCCTGAAAAACGGAGTAATTCCCCCTGGGAAACAAGTGCAAAGCTGAAGAACAAACCCAGTGAGCTAAGACCCCCAGATCCGAAACCCCAGACGCTGAGCAGAAGGAGCAGGAATTCATCAGGCGGTTAAGCAAAGAACCACCACAATCAGATTTGTGTGTGTTTGTCAAAAAACGTATCTTACACTGCCTCACATTTGGTTAACTGGTATGTTTTCATTTAGTTAAGGGGCAGAAGTGACAGTGACACACTTGTATTGTCACCTGCATGGTGCCAAACACGCTGTCCTCCCTTTGATGTTCCTGTGGAGGGCGTATGCTTTAATTAAAGCATAAGTCTATTTTCAAAGCCAGAATCCTTAAGATCTGGTGCATCGCAGACTAGGGAATCGTTTCATTTACAGAGAAAGTATACCTATAAGCAAAAATGTGTACTTATAAGTAAAAATGTTTCCCTCGAAACTCATCTTTTTGGCGTGGCAAAAGGAATTAAACTTAGCACGAATGAGACACGCGTGTACTCCGGGTGTGTGGACTCACTGATGGACACACAGGAAGTGACGTCCATCCTGTAGCCTCACACCCACCCATGCCCAGCACCAGCTGGCAAGGCCGGGAGTCCTGTCGCATCTCGTCACGTATTGCAGCTTAGGAAGAACTTCTGTCACTTCCTCCACTTTCTGTGCTTCACAGAGGGTTCCAGACCACGACTGTGTAGATTCAGGACGTTACACTGAACACAGAATAAGCAAGAAACGACGAGGGGGTAATAGAGTCACAAAGGCTAAGAGAGAAGAGAATAATGAATTCTTTCTGGGGGTCAGAGAAACTTTCACAGAGGAGGTGCTGCTCCAGGAGGACCTTCCAATGGGAAGAAACGTGGGACAGGAATGCCCGGGCAGAAATGGGAGTTTCACTGAAGAGAGGAGAGAGAGAGAATAAAAGGATTGGAAGTAGGAATCTCCATCTGTCCTTAGTTAGTCCCAATCTTTCCTCCCATTCCTCACAATACTCAGGATGTATCTAACCACTGAAGGGACTTCCACAAGCTACCTTCTCCCAAATGCACTCAACTTCTTACTTTCTGCCGACATTCGTTTTGAGATGCTCTAGTGATTGTGCTTGTACACTGGACACTAGTGGCTCGTTCCTAGTATGACAACAATCCCACATTTGTCTGAATGGAGGCTTAAGTCAATCCAGTTTTGTTTTTTTTTAAAAGACAACGCTGGGTTAACTATCACCTAGGTTTACAGAAACAATGCTTCCTGAAGGGATATCTAGGTTAGCAATCTCATTTTTAAAGAAAATATCAAGAATTAGTACTGGTTTTATTCCCAACCTTCTGATTGAGTCAACAGCAGGTAAGTAACTTAGTCATTGTTCCTAGGTTTAGCATTCATCTTCACAAGTTCTCCATGATTCAGCGGGAGTGTTCTGTTGCCAGTGCACTCCACATATTATTGCACGACAGATTCCCTAGTTTTTACTGGCATTTTTGTTGGGTCTCTGGACTGTATCTCAAGGATTCATTGCACATGTGCAGGCGTACACATGTGCAAACAAGCATGCGCCTGCTTAGTAAGTGGCAATAGCCATTTGCTCTGGTAATTTTATTATCTGTTTTATCTGAATATAAAATAGCCAATGAATTTTTCAAAAATAAGCATCACAGTAAAGCTGCAGTCATTCAGTTTAATTAGAAAAGAGAAGGCTAATCGGAATAGCCATATTTCTGAATTATGAAATACTTTTTTAAGGAAATGAAACTATATTTATTTTAAATAAAATGTCACAAAATCTTATTTGACTCCTTGACAAATTATAAATTCTCCCAGACCTGCATTAAGAAGCAGCTAAGCATCAGTGTGCTACATGTGAGTTACTGTGTTAAGTACTGATTTGAAATCCTATTTATACTCACTTCCTTAGCATATTGTCTGTCTAGAATAGAAAGATGGACCTAAGCCTAGATCATTCAGATTATTGTAAATTTAGAAATTATTCACTTACTTATGTATTTGTGTGTTACTTATACTCTATCATTTTCTTAAAAAGATTTGAGACAGCTTATCATCTGTCAAATTATCTAAATTATCAAATTTCCCTATCTGAACTCTAAGTGCATGTTTTTCACTTAGGCAGCATACAAAAGAAGGAGCAACAGATTTATACTTAATTACTACTTATAAAAATCTATGCAATCTTAGATTGCCTCCATTTTTTATAATTGTAACAGCTCCGTAAGAGAATATGTGCTTGAATTTCATAATATATTGCTTGTTGAATCCAAAAATATTTATCTGTTGCTTATTATGTGCAAGCTACTGTGTTAGGCAACTAATTTACTGAAGCTTGGTTTAGTCATTAGCTTCAATAAATTGTTTTTTCTTTTAATAGACTATTAGGTTCTTAAGAATATATGGCTTTATTTAATTTAATTCATTAATGCAGAACTACAAATTCTTTCTTCACAGTTAGTAGTAGTTTTATCACTATTCAACAATAAGATAATCTGATCTTTAGTTGTAGACTTAAAAATAAAATGCATTCTTACACATATATTAACACACATTTGTAGGCATCATTACTGACAGCAACTCATCCCTGGAGTACAAATGTTAAGTTACTGCCGTGCAAACCAGATTGCACACGCTGCCAAATGGAAAGCACGAACAGACACTCTGGATCTAGGAGTTCAAGGTTTAAAGTGTGGATTTTCTTTCACTTAGAGCTTTCCCTCACTTTGCCTCTCACAGAAGCTTCACTTCTGGTTCTTCCTGTGTTTTCTTTCCCCTCTCCCACCACCAGCCCTGCAGGGAGGGGGTGTTGCAGAGGTACTGAGCCCGTGTGCTGGACTCTAGGAAGGAAGAGCTAGGATGTTTCAGCGACTGGTCCCACTGCCAGCTGCAGGATGGCAGTTCACAGACGGACAGACTGATGGATGGTGTCACCCCACAGACCTCTGGGGTTGCAGAAGGAAAGGCAATTTTCTTGGAGGCACTTCTTGGGATCGAAGGGAGAAGAGGTGGCAAAATTTTATTTTAGTTGATCACCTGGAAGCTCTTTAGCTAAATTATTCAAGTCTGGACTATATCTGTCCTCAACTCTTTATTATACAAAGAACAGTAAGAATAAGCTACTTTGGTACCATATCATGTCTCCCCCAAATATACCCAATATCGAGACTTATGTTTTGCTTAAACAAATTACAACATTAGCAGTCCTTGGGAAAAGGTGGAGGGGAACTTAGTGAAAAAATATTACAGACTGTGGCACTGCTGGAGGAAGCTAGCCTAGAATTTAGAAATTCCTTAGAGAATCTCTGCAATAGAAACTCCTCATGCATATAACTAAGCTTCTCTTAAGCTCCCATTTGTAGCTATTAAATATCTACTTTTCCATTTATAAAATATTTCCTATATTAAGAATTCTTTATATTGAAGCAACTTTACAAGTTTCATTTGCATATATGTGCTTGAATGCAGTTTCAAGGCATCAGTGACCTCCTCCTCAAAAAGTTAACACTGAATGGCCTATAGCAGCTGTCCCCAACCTTTTTGGCACCAGGGACTGGTTTCAAGGAAGACAATTTTCCACAGACCATGGGAGAGGGGGTCAGGGAATGGTTTGGGGATCATTCAAGCTAATGATAATCTGTATTTGTAGCCACTCCCCAGCACTAGCATCACCATCTCAGCTCCACCTCAGATCAGCAGGCACTAGAGTCTCATAAGGAGCCGCAACCTAGATCCCTCGCATGCGCAGTTTATAGTAGGGTTCGTGCTCCTATGAGAATCTAATGCCGCTGCTGATCCAACAGGGGGTGGAGCTTATGCGGTGATGCGAGTGATGGGGAGCGGCTGTAAATACAGATGAAGCTTCTCTTGCTCGCCCTCTGCTTACCTCCTGCTGTGCAGCCTGGTTCCTAACAGTCCACAGAGTGATACTGGTCCTCGGCCTGGGGTTTGGGGACCGCAGGCCTAGAGTATATAGTTTCAGGTCCTTACAATAACATTGGTGGACCTTCCATGAGCTGGCATGCACTTACTGAGCTTTCTAGCTTTTTAGCTCCACAAAAATCACCTTGGACTTTGGCTAGTTGTGTATTTCTCCATGCATCTTTAATGCAATTCCTTGCCAGCAATGTCTAGACGATCTTGATTTAGTTTTCCTTGAGCTTACACGTTCTTCAAGAAAGAGCCCAAGTTTCCTCCAGAAATTCTCCTCTGAAACCCACCCACTGTGCTCTCTCAGCATGCTGTGTTTGTTTGATTTAAATTTCACAGGACACTGAGATCATCTGTGTATGTGTACGTATATATATATATTCTACTAAACCTCAAGATAAAGAAAGGCAAAAACCATGTCTAACTCATTTTTTGTACCCCTAAGCTGTGACCCTAACATATTACCTTAGACATATTCGTAGTTCAATAAACATTAGTTGAATCAAACAATCTGTGAAAGGGAAGATGCAAATATGAAATCAGTTTAAAATAAGGAAGTGGAAATATGGATAACTTTTATTATCAACACTTTCCTTTAAAAGGGGGATTTGAAACTACTACCTTTCCAGTCATTTGTACATTTATCTTTTTAACAAAGATGTAATAAGTGTCTATGTATTATAGCCTATGTAAGATGAGGGATATAAGGGTCCCTATTTTTAAGAAAAAAAACTAGAAAATACATAATATAATAGAACATCAGATATAACAAATATCCATGGGACATATAAAGGGGTATTAATTCAAATTTTCAAAGCATACATGCTTGGCTATGACTACAAATAAGTCAGTTGAAACAACAAAAGAAAGCAGTTAAGGTAGTTAAAGAGTCTTCAAAAAAATAACAGTTAACCACAGGATGTGGTCAGTCCCCAACCGGACCACAAATACCTTGCCACAATGTCACTAGCTACAGAGAAGTTAATGATCAGAAATGTTTTCAGCCAGTGCCACAGCGTACTGGTTTGTAAAAGAGAACAGACAGGGTGTGGGGTTGGTGATCTGAAATGGACCTATATGGCCATGAGCCTATAAATTTATCTATTATAACACATTTAAAAGGGTTCATTCAAAAGACTGTGCAATACTTTTCTTTTCTGGTTGCCACATACCTGGCACAATGCTTTTCACGTAATAAGTGAATGAATGAACAACAAGCGTATAAGACAAGATGCCAAAGATCATGATCTTTGCCTCCCGAATGCCAGAGTCGCCTTAATCTGGGGTCTAAATCACTCGTGAAACATGCTGAGAGAAGGTAGAAAAGTAGGATCTTTTCTGAACTCAAGACAAGACAGAGGAAGAAATCTTCGCTGAACTCAAGAGTGTGGCTTCCTATAGAACAGGACAAAGATTTAGCAAAGGCTCGTAATGAGCCCACACGTACCTCTGGAAGATTTTGTTGTGTTATTTGATATTCTGAAATACTAATCAGAATTTCTATGTATTTTCTTCAGTATAAAATGTTTTAACTTCTATTAGTTATTCTGTGAAGTTATTACTTTTTCTTTTCAATATTATCTTCAGTTGCCACTAAGAATAGGAGAGATTCAGGCTGAAGAGGAGAAAGTCTCCCTTTATTACTAGCTAATGATGTCGTCTCATGACCTTCAATCAGCTCTAGTCATTCTGGCCCAGTACAAGGAGCAGGAATCTTTCTTTTAAATCCACCTCTTCCTAAAGTTCTGAATGTCCAACATTCTTCATGCATTTGCACTGCATGTATGTAGAGTTCAGTCACTTCAATAAGTCCAATTTACCTTGTGAAGATGAAACTTAAGTTTTCTCCTTCTCCCCTGCCCTCACCCATGCCCAGATCACTACAATTTTTTTTCCTTCGCTCCTGCAATGTCTGTTTCCCCGGCTTCCGTTCTGTTCTCCTATAATCCCTTTGCTACACTGCAGCAAGAGAGAGCTTTGTGAAATGAAATCGGATTATTTCATTTCCATCTTTAAACCCTCCAACAGCTTCCCAGAGCACAGAGTATAACATCTAAATTCCTCTTCTGGCCTACGAGGCCTTTGAGCTCTGGCCCATGCCTATCTCAGGCGTCACTTCAAATCTCTGCACCCTGGTCTTGGTGACATTATGCCACACTGGCCCTTGTGCTGTTCCTCACCGAGGCTGCTCTCTCTTGGGGCTGTCCTGGTTGTTCACACTGGGTGGAATCTCTATTCCTAGATCTTCTCAACATTTAGGTTTCTGCTCCTGACACTTCATGGCAGCCCTCCTTTTCACCTTCTTTAAATCAGCCATCGGCCGCTAGTTACTCACCAAATATCACCCTGTTTTCCTCACAGCACTAAGAACTAAAATTATCTTGCTGGGTTTACTTGTTTATTTGCTTATAAACTATCCCTTCTTCCTTCAATTACTACAAGGTAAGTCCTGTCGTTTCCATCACTGTATTCCCAAGGCTTGGTGGATAATATACATGTAATAGCCATACAATAAATGCCTACTGATTGAATTAATTAATGAATAATGAGATGTGCCTGCATTAGGATCAAACAAGCAGAGTCACAGACCAGAGCCCAGGGGTGAACATTATACATGATCACGCCCCAAACGTAACAGGAGATTTTCAGATCTCACATCTATTATTCTGTTATATAGTGGAAAATCTCAGACCCCCCAAGTAGCACTTTACATTTCTAAACTTTATAATTAAACTATATGAAATAGTAGATGATTTATGGTACATCTCAAAGCAAATACTGGATGAAATTTGAAATTGTTTAAAATGACAAGCTTAGAATTCAGCCATCTTGTGTTAGAATCGTGGCTTTGCTACTTAGCTACTTAGCTGTGTGACTTAGAAGAGTAACTTAACTTCTCTGAACTTCAGTGTCCTCCTCTATAAAATGGTAAAAAAATTACATAGTATTGATGTAAAATTAAAGGAGTTAAAATAGTTGAAGAACGTAAACAGTGTCAAGTACACAGTACGTACTCAAAGAACATTAGTTATAATTATTATTTCTTTGGTACAATGAGTCTAATTTTATTAATATACTGCAACCACACACCTAGACATCATTGTATGGGGTCTCAGGTTTATATACTTAGAAGATTTGCCTTTGAGGGTCAGGCTGTCTTTGACGACAATAAGCTGTTCTGCATCCCTCCCTCTCACTGGGAAAGATTCTGGGCATCAAAGGGGCCACATGCCCAGTGACATCAGACAGACATTGGGACCTTATTCCCTGTTTCCACTTGTCTTCTTTCCCTCATATTTGCTAAGAAAAGTATATTTATAGAAACTTCTAGGTCAGCTTGCTTCAAAGTTGCCTTAGAGAAGAAAATGCCGGTGAGATAACGGAAAAGATTTTAGATTAAAATCTTACAGCAATAAAAAAAATGCACATTAGTACTTTAAAATAAATGAACAAAGACAACTAATTGTTCATGAGAGTTGGCCCTTGAATATAAAGAGTGCTAACTTTTAAAAGGCTTATAATAATAAGAGAAGGGAATTAATTGGAAGCTTGCAATTTACATTAAAATACTTTCTTTTATTAAAGTTATTCTTTTCAGTAGGGAGTTTGAAATTGCTAATAATTCATCATCTAAGTTGACAGAGAATTAGACAATTCAATCTGTACACCTTCATATGAGTTTTAAAAAAATCCTGGAAACTACATAAAACGAGATCAATGAAATATCATTATTTTTCTCAATATTCACATAGTACAAATGACAAGTGAGAAAAATAAGTTACGTGATTTTAATATTTTAATTATTATTTGTGGATGGATCAGTTTCTGATCTCTTTCTGTAAAATCTGTCTATAGCTATTTATCTATATTATACTCTTTTCTATGTGAGCTGCTAGTTGCATAAATGTCATTCACAGAACACGACTACGCTAGAGAAGTGTGAACACCAATTTGGAGACAATGAATTCAAGAGCCAACATCAATCTTGATTATGTAGAGAGACATATTCACCCTGACTCCTGCAAGAGTATTTTACTCCAAGATGGGTAAAAACATGGGCCACGACAACAGTCCTCAAACTCAAAAAAAACAGAACAGTTTCAATGTCTGTTATTTGAAAAGAATCTGTGGCTACGTTAAGCATCAAGAGAGGATGCATTCTTCCTCTTCGTTGTATAGCTTACTCAACCAGAGTCTGAACTGTTTAAATAGAGCCCATTTATGTAAGAATTGTGTTAACATAAATGTTGCAGAAATACTGGAAAAGTGCCTGGAAACATACCATTAAGTGACAAGGACTGACTGACTGTCAAATATTATTTTACATCAAAAGCCCTGGAAGAATGTTTCGAAGATTCAAAAAATACAGTAAAAGGGGCCTAATCTCATACAAAGGAAAGAATGCTTAAAATATTTACTGGTGGCAATTTCAATCTGGTAGACTGGGATGAAATTTTTAGCAAACCCCCCCAAAACAACAACAACAACAACACATACACACACACAAAGGATCTTTAAGGAAATACATTTTATTTTAGGAACTGGGTGTTTTTTGAGGTGATCCTCTGAATACCAATTTATTCAGAAACTATAATTATGTTTCTGATGTTCCTGAGCATTTCGGTACTGGCTTCAATTCTGTCCTTTCAGGAACAAACATGAGGGTTTGAAGAAATTACCAGCAATTTCCTCAACTACACTCAGCACGTGTGGCCCTCTCTGGGTATTCCAAAAAAGCACCCGGGTCTGTTGAGAGTCTGCTGGTGAAGAAGCGGGAAATGCTGAAACCCGGGCTCCACAGTGGAATGAGTAGTGACTCCAAGCATAACCTTTAGCCATTACGCAATGAAGCAGCCGGAAGCCCCAGATAACAAACCGAGGGGCTTTACAGAGCTCTCTGTGTGTTTTCTAGCTCCCTCCTTGAGCTGATGTGAATCCAGACTGACTACACACTCCTTCCCTCCTACCACAGAGAAAAAAAAATTCCTCCTTGAAGATCAAAGGCTTCATCTCTGATCTCAGTTTGCTCCCACTCTTTCTCCTCAACTTTCCTCTTGGGTTTCCCGAGTCTGCCATCTTTTCCTGGATTTGCAATACCTCCTTCTTCACCAGATCTTTTTCATCTGCCTATAAACGAGTCTCCCATCAATATTTCTGTCTACCTCGTTCTCCCTCCACCTATTTAACTGCCTCCAGGAGCTGTCTCATGGACACCTCGAAGGCACTGCAGGTTATGCAAAACTATATTAATATTTATCTTAATTTACATCCTTATATTACCATAGAATTAGAATGTATGCAATCCCTACCCCTACCCCAAATTCTAAATTTGGAGCTAAATTCTTGGCTCCACTTTCTTCCTCTTCATTGCATCCAGTGTTTTATCACCTTTTGCCAAATTTCAACTCCAAAATGCCTCTGGAACTGATCCCTCCTCTCCATTCCCTAACAGCTCAGCGCTTCACCACGCTTCATAGCGCTTCACAGAAACTGCTAGATGGCCTCTTCCTAATCAACCTCCCAATTCATCTCTCCTTTCTACATAGTCTCCACATTGCTGCCACAGTTACTGTTCTAAAATGCAGGATGACCAGGGCCCGTCTCTGATCAAAAACATATTTGACTCTAAAACAGCATCTGAATAAATTACGAGGTTTCAGAGCTCAGAAAGGACTGTCAAGATAATTGATGCCAGCACAGAATCATGGCATAATCTTTTGAAGGTCATCGATCATGATAGAAAAGGGCTGGCGTTAGAACCCAAAGGCCCTAATTCCTCACTGCATAGATGTCAAAGCTTATTTCCAAGTTTGGTTTATAAACTGAGACACTTCCTTTTCACTTTCAGGACCATGAAATTGTTAAATGCTCTTTTCAACCACATGTCTACGTTATAAGGAAATTTGTGAAGCAAGATATGCCCCAGATCTCAGAAAGATTTTGACTGAACTGCTTCACTGGACAGATCTTATCGAGGACAACATTATTCTCTATTGATGTCAATGGAAAATGGTGGGACTATTTGCCAACTCTCAAACTCTGTTAAACGGTATGTATGTGTTCAAAAATGGCTAGAGAACACGACAAACGGAAACATTAATCCAATAGGCAGTAGAAAGATATGGTCACTACTGGATCTGAGAACTCCAGAAAGGTTCTTATAAATCCAGTTTTACCAGGGTCTGTCTTTCTTGGTCAACAGCATATGGCGTGACAGACAGGTGGAACAAGTTGAAGAAAAAATAAACAGAGCATCTGTGTGCTCGCTTCTTCAAGTTTTAACAGCCAATTAGGCTCTCTGCAGCAATATTTATAGTTCTGCAAAACTCAGGTAATGAATGTAATCACTTTTCCCCTCTGGAGAATGTAGGCTGCTAAACTACAGGAGTGAGGAAGTATATCCTACTAATTTGCTGTCTTAAGAACCTAAAAAGAAAGGAAATTGTTTATTTGAAGATTACCATCGACCATCCGCTCTGTGGATAGAATGAAAATAGACAAATGCGATGTGCCTATCTGCTAAACTGCAGTTTTTTCGTTGAACAAAATGTAAAAAAAAAAAGAAATACCTCATTTG
>VBSM01002912.1:5076181-5095194 GCA_008086735.1 Cheirogaleus medius
TTTGCTGCCAATCTCCTTTCACCCTATTTTTTTTCGAAAAAAGAAAAAAAAACCCACCTGATTATTTTTATAAAAATAAGATATTCTCAATATAGAAAATTAAAACAATCAGAAAAATATAAAAAGAAGAACAAAAAGAAGAAAAAACTATTCCAAATCCACAAACCAGAATGAATCATCATTAATTAACATTAGAAGGACATCAAAATCAGATCTCAATCCAGAAGCATGTAAATGTGTGTGTGTGTGTGTATACCTACACATGTGCAGAAGGTATACAGATGATAGAAACATAAAGAGACATTTTAAACAATGGAATCTTATGGTTATTAATCTTAATTTACACAGTAAGTTTAATTAAATTAAAAGTTAATAGAAGAAAAGGTAAATCTTAAACATTGTTATAATCAAATAAATATATTTTTTTAGTTTTAATTTTTAATTTTTAGTTTTAATTAAAGTAGGTTACAAAATATGTATGGTCAAATAAATATTTTTAAACTGCAGGTATCTTTCTGAAAAGATCACTCCAATTTTTTTTTAAAAGAGAGAATTTTGAAAACAATGTAAGAGGCTAGAATAATTTGTTAATGACATGTTTTAATTTAGATGGTATCAACTGACTCCCTGCTTTCAACAAAAGATAAGGGCATTAGCATTCTCAAGTTCCCTTCTAATTCCCCTTTCTCACTTCCTTATTTTGTTAATTATAGTATTTAAACTGCCTAGCTTTATAAATTCACATGCTCTTGGTTTTCATAATTCCCACAATTGCTTAGTATTCATTCCATTTCAAGGAGGATTCAATGCTCATAGTCAGTCCTTTTACCCCATCTTTTTCATTCATAAGTTTTCATTTTTATTGATTTGAATTGATTTGTTTTGCTAGTTCTCTCTCCCCTCCCTCCAGTAGGGTCTAGTGAATTTTTTATTCTTGGAGTTTTTTCATGTTTGAGAATTTTTACTGCTGTGTCTTCCCTTAGATGGCATCTCACTTCTGGATGCCTAAAGAATTCTTCCTTAATCTTAAAAGCATATCAGCTTAACTAGGACACATCTCAGATTCACCCTCTGATTCAAAATTTCCAGGAACACAGTATGTTCTTTTAATATGCAGATTCAGTTCTTTCCTCATTTTCTAGAATTTCTCTTGAGTTACATCTTCTGTTTCATGTTTGGGGTTTTCTATTCGGGACACCACTTGCCTTTATATTGAACTGGCTTTAGCTCTGTCCCACATTTATTAGATTCTCCAAAACTATTCTTTCCTAATCTCTCTCATTCATATACACTATAGTGATCACAAGATCTTTCACTATGTCACTAATCAGACAATCAGTGGTGTTTATCAGATACTTTGTATTTTGCCTGTTACTTACCACTCCCATAATGATGTTGGTTTGGCCCTCAATTTGTTTCCTTACATATATGATATATCTGTTTACTTCTAGGCTTTGGGCTCTCATTGTATTGAATAGGTATTCTTACTAAGTTGTTCTATAGTGTGAAGCAACTATGAAATTTTCTTTGAATTATTTGTGTTACAGTTTTTTCTTTCAGTTCTTTGTATACTACATTTAGTTTTTCATTTAGCTTTACTAGGTTTGTATAATGATTTGCATAAAAGCTGTGCCATGGTTTGTTTTTCCCTGTCCTCCACATGTTTGGATATCTCAGGCAAGATCTTTTATTTGCTCTGAAAGAGTGTGCCTTATTTGAGTCTTTCTCCATCATACATAAGATCATACATTTGTCCCCACTTTGAGCTATGGATGGAAGGTTAAGTGTTTCACAGTCCTCCCATCTTTCTATAGCTTGAGAGACTGGGAGGGTAGAGAGGGTTGCAGAGTTTGGCTGTGTGTTGTGTTTCTTTGTTATAATACCTGGGCTCTACTCTAAAAGTAGATTACGTTAGATGCTTTGTACCAGAGTTCAACCCTCCTCACTGGGGAAAGATTCTGTTCCCATGGAATGGTATCCTCACACTTCAGATCACTGTCCTGACAACACAACGCCCATTCAATTGTCATAGTCAGCCCTTTGTCCACATTTTCCCTGTCATTCTTCTGTCCTAGGACTCTAATAGCTCTTGGTCAGAAGAGAAAAAGAATAAGGATCTACTAAATATGTTTCTCTAACAGATTTGGTTATCTGTGATCATTGTGAGGATTGGATCAACTCACTGGTATAGCTCTTGAATTACAGAGTGGGTTAATAACCAAGCTCCATTATGCTTCTCCATTCAATTTCAGAATCTTTTGTTTTTTATACTAAAAACAAGTTTTTCAAATATATTGCTTCAAGTTGTGTCCCATTCCCTATTTGGTTCATGTTAATTCTAAAAGAAAATGTTTTCGCTAGTTTTGCTCATTCGGTAGGTATGGGGGAATGAGAGTAGTTGGATTTTATGTTGCAGTTTCCATATGATATCTTAAGCCAGAAATTTTACTCAGGTTTTTAAAGAAATGATTTTTCATAGACCTAAAGAGAGAATTTAAAAATAGACAGATGTACCCAAAGCTTTTTTTTTTCTTCTTTTCCCCTAAATACTTATAATAAAAAAAAAAGTCATTATAAGATTTTAACTGAGAAATTTAGGAATGAAAAAAAAGGTCACATCTTCCTAAGCAGTGAAGAGCAAATTTGAAGAGGCTTGTCCTGGCCTTTTGCAGAAAGCAGTATTGGGCTATAGTTCCCCACCATTGCTAAATGATTTAGTTACTATTACAATCAAATTCTTCTGTAAAACTGAGTTCATTTGAAAAATGACAAACATTTTTTTAAAAAGAGAATAGGTTAGAAAATAAAAACTCTCCTTCTCCAATAAGCAAGGAATACCTCTTAATTTTAATTATGGAATAAATAGAAAAAAGAAAACTGCACAAACCAGGAGGTGTACCAACTACTTATATTATCTTCTCTCCTAAATCTAATGCAAACAAAGGCCAGTTTGAAAACTATATTCCACTTATATTATGTTGGTACGTGTACCAACTACTTATATTATCTTCTCTCCTAAATCTAATGCAAACAAAGGCCAGTTTGAAAACTATATTCCACTGAACGTTTGTGCAGACAACGACTCTGAAGAGACATTTTTCAGGAAGCGTGAACGGCTGCACAGGTGGTGTATGATGGTTGAGTCTTTCCTAGAATTGCTGCTTCTCTTCCAGGTTTGGCTACTCCTTTTCTCTGAAATTGCCACGCCTACTCTCAAAGCAACAACATGCTCTTCCTTCCACTTTTCCTTAAGAAAGTTTTCCCTTAGCATGTTTCAAAGAGCCTGACATTTTCAATCAGAACTTTATTAGAAACAAGAAAAAATTTTATTAAAATATTTACTGAAAATCCAGATACTGTTTTAAAAGTCAAACTACAGGTTTCCCATCCCAAGACTTCCAGTTGACTATTTGGAAGAGTTTTTCTTCATCTCTACATGCATTTAAGGCCACATTTGACATGCATAGCTGCTTAAATACCTATTTGGTTTCCTTCCCTCCTAGGTGCCAGAATCCACAATGGAAGGTACTATCTTATTTTCCAAAACAAGGGAGTGATCTCCTGTTCATTCTATTCTGTTTTAAAGCCAAATACCATAACCTTAGTAATTAAACTCTTTCATTCAAACTTTGACACACTTAGCCAATTCAAAAAGCCATAGAGAATAACGTTTGATTATAATGAATAACTTAATGCTTCTTCCTTTGGTTTTTTAACTTTTGGAATATTTTATGGTACCATAGTTGGTAAATATTCTCTAAGTACATTACAGAGTTCATACCCACACATGAATGTATACAGAAATGGTCTTTTATACTGTGTTCATTAGTGTTACAATATATTAACATGTTAAACATACCATAAAGATAATATGATAAATTTAGCACTGGTTCAATGAGATGTACCACGTTTTCTTAAACATGAATATAACTCTCTCTCTAGTTAGACAAGAGATTTAGAAAAATAATTAAAATCCAAAAATTATCTGATGATTCCTTCATTAGCTCTAATACATCAATATACTCTTTGCTTTGGTTAAGAGATCAGACTTAGAAGGAGGTCTGTTTGGTCTCAAAATTCAAGTTCTTATTACTGTGGAGCTATAGGTAACTTAACCCACTAAGGCTTATTATCTGTAAACTGATAATAATAGCAACTACTTCATAAAATTATCAGGTTTAAATCAAATAATGTATTCAAAGTTCCTAGTGCAGTGGTTAGTACATATTTCAGCACTTAATTCAAGTTGGTGATATTTATTTTTTAAAGCTATACTTCAATCTTCAAAAGGGAGGGCTTTTTGGTTTTGTTTTTTAAAAAGTATATCAGTCATCAAAAACCCAGAGTGAAAGTAGAGGTAGAATTTTTTTTTCCACAAAAGAATGATTTTATTAATATGAGAAGATAGAATCAATAACTATGACTCTATTTTACCTTTTCTGTACCTAAATACTGGTTAGGAGGGAAGAAAAAAAGAAAGACCAAGTAAAGTGTCAAATTCTTACTTAGAAGGTACTTGATTTAAAAAAAAAAAGGTCTGAAATTTTCAGGAGAAAGTAGAGCTGACAGAAATATCCCAGACTTCTGTAAGATTCTATTCTTCCTTCCCACTTCTATTTTAGGAATTAAAGAGGTAATCCTAGCAAAAATGTGATAGTTGACTATAATTGGGGATTAAGAACATTAATGTCATTGGGTAATTTTCTGGTCTTTTCATGAAAACCAGAACTCAGAGCAGCTATTATATATTAAATAAAAGTAGATCTATAGGGGAAAGTCAGAGAACTTAATTACAAGGCCAGCTATGCCTCTGAGAAACTGGAAAGTCATCAGGGTACTATGTTCATCTCCCTCTCCATGAAGAGACACGGACTCTTGCTCAGTGCTTCTCATATACCTGTTCAATTCTCCTTCCTTATTTACTGGTTTCTTTTGCATATCTCACCATTGCAACTCCCCATAACTCTCACTTGATCATGGTTTTCAGAGAGCATATTTTGACTCTGGCCCCAAATCTCCAAGACCGTACAGCTTTAGTCTGTTTTGATTCCAAATCCAGGTTGACCAGTTAGGTATTCACACCTGATCCAATAAACTGTGCCTAGAAGGTCCGATGCATATGACATGCAAGGTGGCCCATTCTGGGGTGTGGGTAGGATTAATTCTCCAAGAATAGAATTGAGAGTAGAAAGGAAATTTATATATAAACCATAGGCAAATAAAAGTATTTCTATCTAGGACACATGCTTCTCTTTAGCAGAGCTATATCTCTCTGATCTGCATTTCTTAAGGTATGATTTACATACAGCAAAATTCACCCTTTTTAGTGTACAGTTCTATAGATTTTGACAAACACATACTTGTGTAAACATCATATATAATCAAGACAAAGGATGTTTCCATCATTAACTGGTATCTAAAAATTCTCAAAATTACATATCTTAAATATCCCTCCTTTCGCTTTGAAGAGGCAAGATGATAAGCTATTACTTATGAGCTTTCATTTTTTTTTTAAAAAAGTCTGCCTTTAAGAGATAACATAAAGATTGTATATATTCATACTGAGACTTGAGTGATTGCATCACATGAAAAACAGAAAATATAGGCTATTTCTATGCATAATCTACTGCAGGCTGTTATTTAAATAAATACTGAAGGGACTACTTTAAGCCAGGACTTCATGAAACACATAATGTATAAGAGGTCCCCAGCCACCTGGGACTGACAGAGTGAGTCCCTCTCAGGCAGAGAGTCTCTGTACAGTATATACAGTAGACACTTATTGTTACAAGCTCTAGACGATGTTTGAATTTAGACCACAGCTTGCTGATAAATATACACTATCCCATGGCATGCTGCCAGGGCAGGGGTGGAAATGCTTGGGAGATAATCAAAGGTCACAGCTTTATTTAACACCATCACACACCAAATAGGAAGACAGGCATTCCCTGCTGGGGCAGAGACAGTCTGCTCTCCCGTGACTGCTCAGCTCTTCAGCGGAGTCAAATCCTGCCTTTAAAAGGTGGGGCTCACCAAGTGGCCTAAAACAGGTCTCATCTTTCATCAAGGGCTTCTAATTTTAAATTGCTGCCATGCTAAATTTTATCTTAAGTGTTGCCCTGAGTCTCCACCCAGTTTGTTCAGATGTACCACTGGTTTTAGACAAGAATTTCCCAGGGCTGTGAATTCCAATGTGCCTTGTTTGACACACAGCCTTCACTGGGCACAAAACAGTGCAAGTTGATAAAGAATTTAAATAAAAGCCTCATTTATCAGCTTTTGATATATTTCATGTGAGCATACAGAAGTTAACCTATAAAAATAACTAATCTCTACTGATACCACTCTCTGTGACAGCAGAATCCACTAAGAAATTTAAAACAAAAACAACTGGTTCCTAGGATAACAGGTTAGGGTTTCAATTTAAATGCTACTTAGAAATGCACTGTATGCGCAGCCTCGTGAGTGGCTACCTGGACTCCATCGCGAAAAATGGGAAGTATCACATGCTACAAAACACAGCTCCTCTAAAAGGTGAGGCAGCAGGATTCCTCCAGATAACTGTGTGCAGAACCAACATCGCCAGCAGGAAAATCCAAACCATAATTGCTGTGTAAAAGCATTTATGGTTTGAAATGGGACCCCTTTTAAAAAATGAAATTTCCAGTGTACTTGCTACACTTGAACTTATATAAGAAAAAGGTTCAAGCAACATATACTTACAAAGATGTAGTTATGTAACTTGTTCATATAACCAGCTACCTGTCAATTTCTTTCTTTTTTTTTTTTCTTCTTCTCTGTGTGTTATGGAATTCAACTTCCTTGTTGCAGGGTAACCTCACCTGGGCATGCATTTTATTCACATCGTGGACTAAGGTCCTAGAGGCTCAGTGCATGGTGCAGATAGACTGAAATGCCTGAGCCAAGGCCACCATTACCCTACGCTGACCACAGCCTTTACTTTGACGTAACGGCTGCTCATGCCTTTGCAGACCTGAACAGCCTACACAACTCTTCCACAAAGCTTAATTATTGGTTGGGGGAGGGAGAATCTGATTCTTGTATTTACATTATAAACCCCCGACATCGTACAACAGCACACCTGGGTGTCTCAACTATTTCAGGCAGTCTCTTCAGCCAGACCAGGTTCTTAATTATCACCCAAATAAAACACACCTCAACTCCAACTTTTGCTTACTCTGATCTCTGACTAGAATTTCTATTTTCTATATGTGAAAATTTACACATATTTACGACTAAGTAAGTATAGGTAATATAGTTTCTTATCCTCTAGTTGGAAAAATTTTCTTTTCTCCTGACTCCCTGAGCTCATTTTGCACATTTCTGTCTTGTATTATATGTAATTGTATCAACTACCAAAATCATATTGTGAGCACTTTGACAATAGAAAGTATTCTGTGCAATTTTGTATTCCCTATAGCACCTAGAACAGGACAAACACATGTTAGATGTTCAGTAAATATTTATTGACCAAAACACTAAGATATGAATGAGGTCAATACAATGGAAACTGCTTTTCTTTCTATGCAGAACTCAGACTTATAATTACAGATAACCCCTATTAAGTGTTTATGCTCTGTCAAGCACTCGTTCTGTACATCTTTCAACAATGGAATAATTTCATTCTTACAGCAATTCTAGTAGTTACATAGTACTGCTATTTCTGTTTAACAGCCAAGGCAACTGAGGTCCAAAGAGGCTAAGCAACTTGTTCAAAGTCAGACTGGAAGGGATTGGCAGAGGATGGGGGTCAAATCTCAGCAAATGGTTTTCAGAGCCTGAGTCCTGTGCTTCACAATCTCACTACCTGGCTGGCATGAATATGGGCAGAGCAGAATTGAAGTCTGTAAAAGCATCACTGGAGAAAAGAAGAAAGATAGCTTCTTGAGACTGGACAGGCTGAGGCCTTAATCTCTTTTCTTTTTTTAATACCCTCAATTTACTTATTCTCTTCCTCCTTTTCCCTACTATTCTTATCTCTTCTTCCCCTTGCTTTTTCCTTCTGTTTCAACTAGAATTTCTTGGCTATAGGCCATAGGAACCAACTCCGGTTTATGAGGGAGGGAAAAGGGTTTCCTGGCAGGTTATGGGGTAGCTCACAGAATCAAGGGAGGTCTTTGGAAGCAGGCTCGGGGGTCCTGAACCAGGGAGGCTTCCTGGTTCTAGGCGATAGGTAGGAAATGTGTCTCTTCCAGGCAGCTCCACCACGATGAGTCCATTCCTACAGCTTTTCAGTCTTTCAGTTACTTGGCTCAGGTTTCAAGTTCCAGAGAAGGGCTGCACTGGACAGGCCTAGCTCGGTCTTGTGACTGTCCCTTAGATAAGAGAAGACAATGACACCCTCTGGGGCAGACCTACCAGACCCCACATAATGAAAAAGGGCTGTTCCCACAGTTAAGCTGTGGTGGTTTCCAAAAGAAGAGCATAATAGCTACAGGACAAACATAAAAAGTATTCATGATGCCTATCATTTCTCTTTTTAAAAAACAACAAACATGTCCTCCAGTTCTTTATCCATTTTTGCCTAACGGTCCACTAAAAACAGAGAAGGGCTCACTCTCTCTCCACAGATCCCTGCGGAAGTTGGCCACCAAGGGCTGAGTCACTCTCTTCACTGTTCACCCGGGTCCCACAACAGCTTGCTGTCCTTTCTCATCAGCTCACTTCGGGCCAAATGTGGACTAGAGACTTCACAGCCTATTTTTAGTAACTGTAGGTTAAACATGATGTGATCCATTCCTTAGTTATTCACAGTATCCACAATTTTTCCATTTGAGGAGAGAAAATAAAACAGGTTAAAATGTTTACCTCTTGTGTGTTAAATGATCTATAGATAAGACCAGGTACTATTTGAATTTCAAACTTAGAAAAATGAGTATTACACATCAAAACATTAACAAAAAAGATAATATTTAGGGATAATCAAACATGAGAAATTTCAGACTTGAAGTTTAACCTCTAAAGTGATTTTTTTCTAATTCTCAGTAGTGCCCTCGCCAGCCTCATGTGTAAATGCATAAAAACATACAAGCACACACATATATATATGCATGCACATATGTGTATACACACATATAGATACGTTTTGTATATGACAAAGCATATATAAAGTTAGATGCTACTGTATGCATCTTTATTCTTTTTAAAGTTTTGAATCAAAAGGCCATACAATCAGAGGAAAACTCACTTAGCAGAAATCCATAGTCAGTCATCTGAGTTCCTCTGATAATGACTGAACTAAATATTCAAAATTTTAAATTTACAGTGTAGACTGGCATATAGAAAAAAAAGCAATTTTTAAAAAATTTAGTTCCTGTTTTGTAAAGATAACTTTTTTTTTTCTTGGACACACACAGGGTCTCGTTCTGTCACTCTGGGTAGAGTACAGTGGTGTCATCATAGCTCACTGCAACCACAAACTCCTGGGCGCAAGTGATCCTCCTGCCTCAGCCTCCTAAGTAGCTGGGACTACAGGCAGATACCACCACACCCAGCTTGTTTTTCTATTTTTTATAGAGATGAGGTCTCCCTATGTTGCCCAGGCTGGCCTCAAACTCCTGGCCTCAAGCGGTCCTCCACCCTTGGCCTCCCACAGTGCTAGGATTATAGGTGTGAGCCACCACACCTGGCCATGTAAAGATAACATTTAAATATTGCTTCTAGTATTAAACTGCAAGTAATTGTGTTTAAGAAAATCGTGTTAGCTAGCACGTACTAAGCCTTGCTCTTACTCACCCAGATTATTCTCTTTCGGCCACACTGTTTCCTTTCCTTCTAAGGCCATTTTGCTTTTGCTTGATTCCTAGCTGCCTTTTCTTTTATTTGCCTGTGTTGTTTTTGCCTGTCTGGCATTTACTCCTCCTCTGATAACCTTTTGTCCTTGGTAAACTACTTCTGCCTGACTTTTGACCCATGTGGCCTATTCTGGCTTGACAATCATCCTTTTCCAGGTCCCCAAGCAAGGATTACTCTTGGTCAGAGTAATTTGTTCACAGATGGGCAATACCATTCAATTTTAGTATAATCATTGGAATTAACTGGAAAAAAGCTCTCTTTGCACTGAGACTTATTGCTATAAGAATGATGTAAGCCTGGAATTTCTGAGGGCCACTATATTGGGAGAATGTGACAATAAATCAGAGAAGGGGACACAGGGCCTATTGAACTTGGGTCACCTTTGAGCCACACTTGAAACCAGGTCTATCCATGAATTTTTCAGTAATTTGAGGAAATACGTTAACTTTTTGGCTGAAGCTATTTTGGATTTCTGTCCCTTGCAATATAAAGTGTTCTGAAGAATGCATTAACTTCTACATGGTATTGTCATCCACTTTTCAGCAAAACACTCTCCAAATTAATCTACCATGTGATTCTAGCTCCAAAGGTTTTATTCTCACTGCTTTTCTCAACAGAAAAGCCTAGAATGTGAGGCTTAGTTCAGTTCTCTTCTGATTATGCTCATTTGGATTTAGTCCAAATAGGACCAACTTTCATAAATCTAGGGTTTATCTCTGTGTTTAACAAATGAACTCTCTTCGATACTATTGATTGAAAGTCTGTAACATCCACATGCTTACAGAAAAGCCTCTTCCTATGAACATTTGCTGATTATAGTAATAAAGGGATAAAGTTGATATTCTGTTAGCTCCATGTTCAGGACATGCAGTTAAAAGAGTGGACCCATGAAGTGGGAAAAAGGTGTGAAAGGTAGAAGAGTTTGAATAAAAACTATAATAACAGATTTCAGAAAGTCTCCCTGTTAACATTCAGATTGAAGAAGAAGAAAATAAAAACAAATCACTCAAAACTAAATGCAAGCACATAATACCCCACCATTTAAGTTTTGCTAAGCAGTAAATATAAAGCAATATTGTCCAATCTCTCATAGCATTATGTAAGGCAACTCTTTCCTAGCACAGCCACTTACTCTATGACCTTAGGCAAAGTAATTAACCTCTCCTCCCTCAATTTCTTCATCTTTAAAGAAGAATTATAATAATACTATATCCTTATAGAGTTACTATAAATGAGACAATATGTAATAATATGCTTGTCATAGTTTGTGAAAGAGGGGTTCACAGTACGTACTTAACAAATGTTCGCTCATATTAAGGTCAGTCATTCCTTTATAGAAATCAAATGGGGCTGGGCACAGTGGCTCACACCTGTAATCCCGGTACTTTGGGAGGCTGAGTAGCAAGGATTGCTTGAGGCCAGGAGTTCAAGAACAGCCTGAGCATAAGCGAGAATCAATCTCTACAAAAAATAAAAAAAAATTAGCCAGGCATGGTGGCGCATGCCTGTAGCTACTAGGGAGTTTGAGGCAGGAGGATTGCTTGAGCCCAGGAGTTTGAGGTTGCTGTGAGCTATGATGATACCACTGAACTCTAGCCCAGGTGACAGAGCAAGACTCTGTCACAATAAACAAACAAACAAAAACAAAAATAAAACACAAACGAACAAAACCAAATGGCTTTCCAGTAACATACTTTGTTGATTAAGGCAGTTCAATAAGATTCACCTAGACAAATTTCATATGAGTATGCCTTTTTCATTCTTGGGTTTTATTCACATAGTTGAGACCACTATGCAGCAGAAACCAACTAAACATCATAATCCCCAAAACTCTCTTTTACACTGCAACACTCAAAAGAAAGAGCAGGGTCTTTACTTTTAATCCCTTTCTGCTTTCTTTAGGTAAAGACACTACCTGAACAATCAAAAAGAGCTGACAAGTTGAGGTGGCCCACAAGAGAAACAGTTACTACCGGAATACAAAGTTACAGAAACAAAACTTTAATCCTAGGCATATATGTAAAGTGTTCTTCCTTCTCCAGAGTATTAGGAACTATCAGTTATGAAGTTTTTCCAAATTCTAGGCATAAATTTTAAGGGTCTAAATATTGTAATTCCTAAGGCACTATGCCTTTTATTCATCAATCCACTTCTGTTTCTAGTCCCCAAATGTTTTGGGTTTTACAACTATTAGCCAGGCATGCCCTTAGAAAAAGTCCGTATCATTACTAATGCCAGGACAAGAAAGCAAATATGATGATGTCGTTCATCCAGATCAGTGGGTTTCTTTGTTCGAGCAAGAGCAGGCAGAAAATATTTCTTACTGCCCATGAAAATGCCCCAGTTGGGTCAACATTCTGGAAAGGGTTGAATAGTTTTCAAATTCCAAAATAAGAGATTAAAAAAGCAAACAAAGGAGTCTTTCTTTCTAAAGACTCCAATGAATAATGTGACCACTGAAGAAATATATCAGGCCATGTATACATTGCATGTTTCAGTCTTGGCACCTTGTAAGTTTCAGAAAGAGAATGACAGGAATGACTTCAATTGCCTAAATGACTAGAGTCATTAGCATCAGGCTCCCGGGGTAATTGAACATCCTAAAATAAGCAGTCAAAATGTCCCTAAGAAAAAGTCAAGGTAAATGGTACATACTGATACTTCCGTTAATGAAGCATTGTAATGGTCAAGAAAAGCCACTATCTGAATATAAGTTTTTAACAGCATTGCATCTATTCTGATCATAAAGCCGTAATTGTAATTACGTTCATTTCTTAAAATATGTGTCACATTTTCTTCAAAAGTAGGTATTTGGCTAAACTAAATCTCCAGTTTTAGTATTGGTTAAACATCAACGTTTATGATCTTGAACACCCTAATTAACTAGTACTTAGGCAATAACCGGCACTGTGGCACCATTATAGCACCCAAAGTAGCAAGTATGTGAAAGAAAACTTGAAATACTCACTTAAAACTCTCTAAACTGTTTGCAAAACAATCTTATATTCTTTCCAGAAGCTTCCTCATATGTTGTTCTGCAAAAATATTGATTGAAAATCTACTATGTGCAGGCCCTGTTCTAGGCACCGAGGATCAAAGTGAACAAAAGAGAAAAAAGTCCCTGCATTCATGGAGCTCACGTTCTAGTGGGTGATACAGATCATTAACCAGGTGAGTTAACTAATTAATAGTAGGTTAGGCAATAAGTGTCAAAAAAGAAAAAAAAAATGGCAAGGAAGGAATTAGGAAGAGTTAGTGAAGAAACAAGAGCAGCTTTTAGACTGGATGGGCAGGGAAGGCCTCCTTGAGAAGGTGACCCGTGAGCTAAGCCCTGAGCAGGGGAGGAGGAAGACCTGCAGATGTCTGGGACAGGTGTGCTCAGGGCCGAGGGAACAGGAAGTGCAAATGCTTTGAGTTGGGAAATGCTAGCACTTTCCAGGCGAAGAGGAAGGCAGTGCGGCTAGACCCGAGAGGGTCAGCAGGAGAGTAGTAGGGAGCGTGGCCATGGAGGTGCATGCTCTTGGCTTTTAATAGGACCTCTCTGGCTGCTGTGTTGAAAGTAGACTGCAGGAAGGCGAGGGCAGAAACAGGGAAACTAGTCAGAACACTTTTACAGTGATCCAGGCAGGAGATGACAATGGTTTGGGCCCAGGTGGTACTGCAGAGATGGTGATGAGTTACCAAATTCTGAATATATTTTAAAGCTAATAGGTGTTGTTAATAAATAAGATAAGGTAAGTAAGAGAAATGAATAATCACTCTAGGGTTTCCCGCTTGAGCAACTGGAAAGGTGGAGTTGCCACTAACTGACAGGAGCAAGTGTGACCTTAGGGAGATGAGGAGCCCTGTTACAGATGTTTCAAATTTGGGATACCAATGACATATCCAAGTAGATATAGTGAGTAGGCAACAGAACTTGCAAATCTGGAATTTGGGTAGAGTTCTGAGCAGCGGTTATACATTTGGGTGTCACTAGTTTGTAGATGGAATCTAAGGCCATGATACTGGATGAGACTTTTTAGCAAGAGAGTATAAATGAAAAATACATGATGCCCAAGGACCAACCTTGTAAGCACTCTCATGCTTAGATGTCTGGGAGATGAGCAAGAACTAGCAAAGAAGACATGGAAGGATAGAAGAAAATTACTTATATGGTATTGTGCATATATTCATGTTGATGATGTTAAATGAATATTCAAAAGACTTTCAATCATGTCTATTGCTTCTACCACTTGAATTACTCTCAAAACTTTCCACTTTTCTTCATTCCCACTATGCTGCTTAGTTCCAAAAACTAGCATCTCCCACCAGGATGCCAACATGGTGTCCAATCTGTGGCTAGAATGACTTTTATAAACACATATCTCATTATGTCACTTCCCTCAATTCTCTTTTTAAAAAATCAGGATCAAGTTTTAGTGCCAGGAATGACAAAATCTGGAAGGCGCTTTGGGAATTGGCACCAGCCTGTTTCCTCAGCCTCAGAGCCTTACACTGTTGTCCTTCTACCCTCAAGTTTAATGGTACATTCACACTGAACTATACATTCCTACCATTTTCCAGTTTCTCTTCTCTGGGCCTTTGCACATGTTCTTCTCGGCATTGTAGGGCAGAGTTAGAATCTGTGACTAACATCCTGTCTTAGGGCTTACCGTAGTTTATCATCTCTTGTCCCGGTCAGTGGAAAGTTCCTTGTGGGCAGGGACTATGTCTCATTCGTAGTGTTTTCTCTAGCATTAAGCAAAATACTTTGCATATAATTAGCACTTACTCAGTCCACATAGAATGAATGTATTATAATAGCAAACTTACTTGCAGAGAATGTCTAAAATACCAAAGCTGGGAGTGGGGTGGGGTTAACTGCAAGTCGATAGCAGAATCTGCCAAGTTTGGGTGTCTCAAGTAGAAGTGAAAAGTAAGCAGGGATTAAGTGGGAGTTGGGCTTCCTGCCTGCAAAGTCCAGGATGAGAGAAGAAATGGACTAGCACATGGCAGAAAATACCATCCCATACTGAAGAAGTTTACTGCTAAACTTAGTCCTTTTCAAAAATTCCTACCAACACTTCAACAACTTTATATATATATAATTTCAGAATATTACAAGGGTACAAATGTTTAGGCTACTTGCCACCTCCAATTTCAGTCTTTCCTTGCTTTAATTTGTGTGCACAGAACAGTATTAGGGCACAAGTTGTACTATGTTGTGATTATCAATTTATTTTTCTGTCTCTTGAACAGGAAAGTGTGCATCCAATATACACAAAATAAAGATTTTCTCTGATAAACAGTTCTGAAATATGTCTGTCGCTAATGAAGAGTAGTAAAATATACTGCCTCCAAATATGCCATTTTGTCATGAGAATTCTTCTGCGCTGAAGGCAATTGAGAAGAAGCAGAAATAGGAAAAGATCTCTGCCTTCCCCCTATTTGTCTAAATGACATAAATTTCATAAATATATATGACATAAATTTGACATAAAATGACATAAATTTTTTAAATATATTCCCTTTCCCCTCTCTCCAGGGAGGACGGAAGTTAATCATTAGAGACAACCCTAGACACTTACCAGCCTGGAGACTGAACCAAAGGACTCTATGTAACTAACCCAGCCCTTACCTGCCCTTGGTTCTCCTCATAGATTTACCTTCCCACAATGTGCTGCCCCTAGAGACGCAAAGTCCTTTTCCTTTGTTTGATTGCTTCTCTAAAAATTAATTGTTCTTTAGTTAAGATGCTATATAAGCTCAGGTTCTAATCACTCCTTTGAGTTACTCATCTCTGAATGCTGCCATGTATAATACACGCTATTTGTGTTAATAAACTTCTGTTTTCTCTTAATCTGTCTTCTGACAGTCTAACTTACAAGGCACCAGCCAATGAACCTAAGATGAGTAGAGGGAAACAGTATTTCATTCCAGCACTTATGTTCAGACGACTACCCTTGTCAAGGCCTAATGTATCATCAGCCCTAGAAATGGACTAGATCTGCCTGGTCTGTTTATGACCAAAGTCACTGCCTGAAGGCCCCTCCCCTAGAGACTACAATCCCTCTCTGCTTCTTCACTATTTTGTCTCCCCTTAGATTTCAGACAAATCCACATTTCTATATATTTAGCCCTTCCTGCTTCTCAGAGCTGCTGGGATATGCCTGCAAACCCTGCTAGACACAAACTCTGGGGAAGGAGGATTCAAAACAAACCAGGGCAGTTCATTATTTGCTATGAAGATGACTTTGCTTTATGAGGGCCTTCCCCACTGATCCCTAAGTCTATCTGGAAAAGTGACTACTAATGCTTTGTAGTTGGAAATGGTTAGATATTGGAATAAAAATATATAAATTTAAAATAGCAAGAAGAAACTTTTTTTTTTCTCTGTAAAACTCATGACCTCTTCTGTTTTGCTTTTTAGAAAGTGAAAAGTATTCCATTAGAAGAAGACTCAATGCACCTATAAAAATAGAACTTCCATTAGATTCTGAATAGCTAACATTCCACAGGAGGTATGCACAAGCACCACACTGCCAAAAACATCATCAAAAGGAGAAACACAAGGAACATTCCTTCTTTAGAAATTCAAGTAGTTATTTTATCTTGGAACTGATTGGCTAAGTGGCTTCTAATTTTCCCAATGAGTACTTCATTGATAATCTTTAAGACCATTACTTTTCTTAATTGTATTTAAAATGTGCATTCTTCTAAGTCTACTTACTTTTCCTTTTCGTAGATGATCACCACAGCAATTACCCAATTTTGTGGAATTATATACTTACATACCTGTTTATGGTTTTTTTTTTTAGTCATTGAAAATACATACTTTTAACCTTTGTTTTCCAATTGTCTCGAAAGCTGGATGCTACATTGGATTGTGTTTAACTAGCTTATTAATCTCATTTACTGGCAGAGCATTTTGATGAAAACTGCTGGTAACTTTTCCCTTAAGCTTTAAATACTAAACAGTAATTGCAAAGAATCTGAGCTCTTTATTCTATAAGCAGAGATTCAGTTGCCTCATGTTGTATATTTCGAATTGCTACAGTTTGTATGCAAACTTTCACTCTCAGATGTCTCTTCACTTTGGTTTCAGAGACATTAATAACACAAACAAATCATTGCTACATGCATGATCCACTGCAGTTGAAAATCTTACTTTGTTTTCATGTTAACTGCTTTCTTTACATGTTCTTCATCAATTATTATACTGAATTTTTCAAAAATGGTACATGAAAAATAAATTATGTGATTCTTATCATTCCTTTAATTTAGTAAGAAATCTATAAAATTTGCAACGTAGATATAAATAACTTGATGACTATGGGAAACTGGAGTAATAGAAGGATTTGACCCAACACTGAAGTGCTCCTTGCAGCTGAAGGGGATCAGAATATGCCACTTCAAAAGATGCCACTTTGGCATAAGGAGCATTTTGAGCTACAGGTAACTGAGAATCAACAGATTCAGAAATAATTCTCTGTCCTCCCCTTAGCTGTCTAAATTAAGCAGGGTATAAATTTCCCTTTGAAGAAGGTTATGCATAAAAATATTAATAAAAATTGTGTGCCTTTTCTCCTGTTAATCTGTCTTTTGTTTAATTCTCATGCTCCCAGATACTGCACCTGAAAGGGTAGAGAAAAAGGTTTTCCTCCCTGACAGAGCTGTGATCAAACCCAATTCTAAATGATATTACTTAAATAATGAGAACTAGCAGAAGTGTTTTTCATTCCAGCATTCATCATAGCATGAAGGATACCCCAGTTTCTAATATATCTTGATTTGCATAGCAAAGGAGAGCTGACAAATTAAATCTATTGAAAATAATATAGTATCAGGTCTGACCTTTAAAGAAAATAGGTTAGAAGCATTTCTCCCACTAAATAAGGAAGAAAAAAAATTCCTGTGCTCCAACTCCTGCCCTGCAGTAAGAGGACACCACCCAGGCATGTTGATGGAGGCTGAGTGGGGAACCTGGGCTTCCAACCTCACCTGTCAGTAACAAGATGGCAACTCCTTACTCTAATATCAGAGAAGCCTTGCTAAAAAGAAAGTGTAATTAAATCCAGAGTCCCATAAAATAATGTCCCCAAATGTCCAGGATATAATCCAAAATCACTTATCAAGAACCAGGAAATCTCAATTTGAATGAAAAGACAATCAAGAGACAGCAACGCCAAGATGACAATGCTGTTGGAATTACCTGGCAAGAATTTTTAATCAGCCATGATAAAAAATGCTTCAGTGAGCACTTATAAACACACTTGAAACAAACGAAAGAAACAGGAAATCTTGGCTCACGCCTGTAATCCTAGCACTCTGGGAGGCCGAGGCGGGTGGATAGCTCAAGGTCAGGAGTTCGAAACCAGCCTGACCAAGAGCGAGACCCCGTCTCTAAAAAAAAAAAAAAAAAAAAAAAAAAAAAAAAGAAACAGGAAATCTTGGCCAAAAAAATAGAGGATATAAATAACCAAAAGGAAACTATAAAACTAAAAAATAAAATAACAAAAATAAAACTCAATAGATTAGCTTGACAGCAGAATTAAAAAAAAATAACCCAGCAAAGAATCAGACAGATTTGAAGACAGAACAGAATAAACCACCCAATCCAAACAACAGAAATAAAATAAATTAGGGGGAAAAAAACCCCAGAGCCTCAGGCACCTATTGGACTATAACAAAAGATCCAATATTCACGTCATCAGAGTTCCAAAAGCAGAGGAGAAAGATGAGGCTGAAAAAGTATTCAAAGGAACAACGTCCAAAAATTTCCCAAGTTTGGCACACACAAACCTACACATCCAAAAGACTAAGTGAATTCAAAATAAGTAAACTCTGAGAAATCCAAGCTAAGACATCTTATAGACAAACTTCTCAAAATCAAAGACAAAGGAAAACTCTTTAAAGCTGCCAGAGAGAAATAACACCTTGGCTTTAGAGGAAAAACAACTAGAATGACAGAAGATTTCTCATCAAAACCCAAAAAGTCCAGGAGGAAATGGTGCCACATTGAAAGAAAAGAACTGTCAACTTATAATTCTATATCTGGCAAAAATACACTGCAGAAATAAAGGAAAAATGAAGACATTCTCAGAAAACGGAAAACCAAAAACTTGTTGCTGGCATACCTACCCTAAAAGGATGGTTAAAAGTTCAAGAAAGGCTGGGTGCGGTGGCTCACGCCTGTAATCCTAGCACTCTGGGAGGCC
>VBSM01002912.1:5095294-5109395 GCA_008086735.1 Cheirogaleus medius
AAAAAAAAAAAAAAAAAAAAGGTTCAAGAAAGAAAATTATGAAAGAAGGGATCTTGGAACATCGGAAGGGAAGAACAAACAATGGAAAAGGTAAAAATAAGAACTCTGTGAAAAGACTGAAGAGGAAGTACTACTAGAACACAGAGAGTGGTACGAAACTATGGCCAGGTGAGCAAGCCACGGATGACTAGCACTGTGGAGAGGAGCTATGCAATAGGATCACACATGAGCAGAACTTGAGTCTCTACTTCACGGTACACACATGGATCACCAATATGGCAGACAGGCTTGGCTGCCTACACAGCAGGCAAAACTCTTCTTTCTTTTTTTGTTTTGAGACAGGGTCTTACTCTGTCACCTGGGCTAGACTGTAGTGGCATCATCCTAGCTCACTGCAGTGTAGCCTCCACCTCTTAGGCTCAAGCGATCCTCCTGCCTCAGCCTCCAAGTAGCTGAGATTACAGGCACGTGCCATCATATCCAGCTAATTTTTTTTTATTTTTTGTAGAGCCAGAGTCTCACTATTGAAGGCTGGTCTCAAACTCCTGGGCCCAAGTGATCCTCCTGTCTTGGTCTCCCAAAGTGCTAGGATTATAGGCATGAGCCACACTGCACACTGGCCTTCCCTTTTTCCTTAATAACAAAATCACAATTTAGTTCTTCACTGGGCATCATATGGCTCAGGGGAGATCAGCTCCCTAACCAGATCGACAGACTACATTAGGACTGGTCAATGCCAATTGTTGTAATTCCATTCCTTTTAGCAATACCTGGTTTAGACATAGGCTTAAGAAGCAATTCTAAATAAAGATTTATTAACAGATAATCTCTGAGGGACTCTTGAGAAAGATTTGCTACCAGAATAAAAATTCATGCAATAGAATTATTATTCCCCCTTTTCTACCTTTGGAAGTCACTGTGATATCTGAAAATGAGGCAGTCAACTTCAGACCCTAAGGCGAGCTTGAGCATGAAGATAAACCCACATGCTACACAAAACAGACAAAAAGATGGAAAGAACGTGGTTTCTTAATGATATCATTGAAGGGCTGCCTTAAACAAACCTAGTATTAACTTACCTTTAGACTCATATTATGTGAAATACTTTTTTCTTATTTATCCCAAATCTCTTCATGATCATCATATTAAAATGCTAGGGAGTAGTCTGTTATATAAATGTACTGTAATTATGCAACTATTTCTCTATAATTGAATCTATAAGTTGTTTTTTTCCTTTTCTTTTTTCCCATTATAAGGATGATGCAATGAATATCTTTCAACATAAAAATTTATCTGAATTTAGGATATACTTTCCGTGAATTTTGTTCTTAGAAGTAAGATTACTATGTCAAATGATATGAACATTTTGAGTCTCTTGATAAATACAAAAATTATCAAATTGATTTCTAGAAAGTATGTTCTTATTAAACTCCTACCAGCCATCTGTGTGTGGCCTGTTTTACTATCTCCCTGACAAGAATCATTATTTTCCCTTCATTCCTGTTGATAGAACCTGATTAGTTTTGATCAATCTTGGTCATCCCAGTTACTACCGTGAATCTTCTTTTTATACAGGATAATAAATTATACATACTATTAAAAATTCATTGGAAAATTTTGCTTATGTCAGACATTGTTGTACCCCAAGGGAAAACTGAGAACCATTTATGACATCACAATGGACAATAATGCAAAGGGGACTGTCACAACTGTTTTACTTTTGAAGGTTAATATGAATTTTAAATAAAACATTGATGGGTAGTAAACTCCTTTCAGAAGAATAAGAGTTGAGTGTTACTTGAAGAACATTTTAAAAATATTACAGTGGTCCCTCATTTATAATGTATGATGAGAAAAAAAATCATGTTTAATTCAAAACGGTTTTCAGATTGCAAAAATAAATGCACAAAGTGCATACTTACAAATCAAACACCAAGTAATGGAAGCCCTCTTCTGATATGCTGTCATGAAGTCGCACTAAAAGAAAAAATAAAAGGAAAAAGAGAAGAAAGTTTGTGTTATAAATGTTATAAATATACCAATGATCAACGTTTCCTTTACGGTATGGCGTGGGTTCAGATGACAGACCCAAGGTTTGGGCTCTGGGTCTGATAATTATTAATTACGTTGATCTTAAAAAAATTACTTAACTTGTAACAATATCAGTACATGTATTTCATTAAATGGTTGAGATTAAATGAGACAATAAAAGAAAATAAAAGTAAAATAATGCACATATTTCCAGGTAAATACTAAATAAATGTTGATGACCATTATAATGTATATCCAAAGTTGCCAGTTCTAGCAATTCTTCCACCAAATAAAAGTAAAATAATGCACATATTTCCAGGTAAATACTAAATAAATGTTGATGACCATTATAATGTATATTCAAAGTTGCCAGTTCTAGCAATTCTTCCACCTCCTTGCTTTCCCCTTGACTACCAAGCTAATGCAATTCTCACCAACTCATACCTGATCACTACGACAGGCTGCAAGAGGGACCATTGTTGAGTCTAATAAATGGTCTCCCTGACTCGGCTCTCCCTTTTGCCCAACAATTTCTATATGGCATTTCCTGGCCAACCTGCCAAAACAGTTTTTATTATGTCGTTTCTTTACTCAGGTCACCAAAATTCATTTACCAACTCATCAGCCAAAAATGTACAGCTAGAAATTTTAATAAAATACTCTGCTAGTTCCTTAAATTAGTTACATTAAATTTTCAAACGAGCTAGACTTTCAATGGTGATTCTAAACTAAATCACATGTAAAATTTACATACTGCTTTGTCTGCTATTTATTTTTGCATAAGCCGCTCAGTCATCTCCTCCCAGTCATCCCCCCCCCCTAATAAATTCTTCCTATTTATCCAAATTGATTAAAGTGGTGGCTTGACCCTCACTGGAGGCAAAAGAAGGCAGAGAAAACAACAAAGTTTTAGGATACTACTGCTTTCACAAAAGTCACCACAAGAGGATAATGATTTCTACTACGACCTGCCCTTAGTATGTTCCTCATGCAGTCATGATGCCCACATGAAAAACATGAATTTACAAGAATATTTAGTTTATCACCAAAACTAAAGCCATCTATCTACAGGAGTCTGTAGTACCCATGAAATTCCCAAGCTTGTAGACTTAACAGAATCTCCATTCTTTGTTATTCCAAATCCATTCCCATTGGATCTTGTCCCTGATCCACTATTAAAATTTTTTTCAAATCCCTCTCCAGAAATTTCCCCAAAGCGGAGAAAGAGAGACTTCTGCTTCACCACTAACTATAGATTATCATATGTTAAACCTGGATTTTCTACGAGGCCTATAGTGGAGGCAATTGAGTTCAGTCTCAGACCCTCTACTCCATGTAGTTCTCAAGTGCATGAAATGTAAACACACTGCAGTCTCTGCCTCCTTATCTGATTCTTTTGTCATCCTTCGTTTAGTTGATGCAGCATATTTTAACTTTACCAACTACACGTAATATCTTTCCTGTCTTCAATATAGACTCTCCTGCTCAATACCACCAAACTGGAATCATCTTTTGTAAGCCTTTGCATCCCACACAGAGATCTGGTACATAGTAGACAGTCTTTCATTAAATCACTTTCGAACAAAAAATACCAGGCGTTGGACGGAAATTTTCACAAAAACTCAGTATACCTATATACATCTAAAACGAAACTATTGAAGTATGAGCAATTCTCCCATCACTTCAATTGTGTGAAGAATATTCTTCAAGTTGCCAATATCAGAGATGCCTGCTACCTTTTTTTAAACTTACGCTGTTGCCGGATGCCAATGGCTCTGGCCTATAATCCAAACACTTTGGGAGGCCAAGGTGGGAGGATCACTTGAGGCCAGGACTTCGAGACTAGCCTGGGCAACATAGCAAGACCCAGTTTCTAAAAATATAAAAATAATTAGCCAGCCAGGCATGGTAGCACGTGCCTGTAGCCCTACCTACTTGGGAGGCTGAGATGGGAGGACTCCTTGAGCCCAGGAGTTTGAGGTTACAGTGAGCTATGATAGCACCACTGCACTCCAGCCTCAGTAACAAAGCAAGACCTTGTCTCTAAGGAAAAAAAATAAATTAAATAAATAAATAAACATATGCTGCCTAAGAAAATCAAGAGTTTAGTTTATTATATATCTTCTGCTCATGATCATTCAGCACAGTAAAAAAAGCCAGGTCATGGCTAATAATTCACTAACTTTCTTGAATGACACAGTCTCAGAGATACCTCATTGAGCAATTATAACACAGTCTATATTTAAATGAGTTTAAATAATGGTATTGCTACTTAAAGAACTCATACAGTTATTCTGGAAAATAAGATGAGTTCCATGCTAGAAAAGTTAAAATGAAGAGTAAAATTCACAATGTGAACAGGACGAAGCCATCACTACTTTCTTCCACTGTCTCAAGGTAAAAGCTTTAAGAGGAAGTGGGATCTCAGGTGTTCAAAGAGTTGTAGAGCTAAACAGAATAGGCTATTTCTTGTACAATTGGAGAAGCAGCACTAATTTCTACTTATAGTAGGAATAAAATGTTCTTAGTATAATTACTACTATCTTACTAATGCTAGTTAATGCTAAATAATCATCATTCAGAAATGAATTATTTTTTGCACTAGAGTTGTTCAGATGCAAGCCTGAGAATCAAACATATAATACAAAAGCACTTAACCAGCAAGCATGCGATAACGGTTCAAGATAAACCAGTGGCCAAGTCCATTCCTTTTGCGTCAAACAATTCCCAAATAATCTCTAATATGTCTATACCAACCATTTGACCATGTGAGATTAATTCTGAATAAATGATGTTATTGATGTAGCAGAAAAAAATCAGCATAATTTTTATTTGGAATTACTAAGTACACATTTTCTTCCTTTCTTTATTCCTTCTTTCCTTATGTCTCTCCCTACTTCCTTCCACTCTCTTTTTAAAATAAGGAACTGGAAAAACAGAACTTCATGAAATCATCACAATTTTACTTACTGTATTAACAAAACAACATAATATATTCTTCACAGAGATATTCCACGTTTATGATTACTTTGAGGATGGGTTTGTTCCTTTTTAAAATTTTTAACTTTTTTTTATTCTCAGAGTTGATGATATATCTGTGCAGTCTGGAGATAGTGTCTTATACACACAGATGTCATCTATTTCTCTTCAAGCCTTTTCTGTTGATCAAAAGTATTAGTCTCCCATCCTTTTTTCTTTCTAACAGTTTCTCAAGGGTTAGAAATTATGTTTATTTTTGCAAAATGTTATATTAACTACCCCCTATAAATAACTGTCAATTTATTTTCACACCAAAGGAATTACAAGACGTTCTGTTCGTCGCAGCTGTCAGCCCAAGACTGACTGCATGGTCAAGCTTGAAAGCACTGTGGCTTCTGTATGTTGAAGCATCTAGCACCCCCTTTTTGCTATGGCTGCTCTGTTAATGCCATAAGCTGTACATATGGGCGCACTTAACTAGCCTAATGACCGTTAGGCTAATTACAACATTTTAGAGAGAAATCTTACAGATGAGAATGAAAAAAAGCATTTGAGAAAACAGGTTATAAAACATCTTAGTAGTCATTCTTTTCTGCAGTTTGCTCAAAGTTAAAATCAAGTCTACGTATAAATGAATTTTTATAAACTGAAACAGTATAACGTTTCTTATCTGGAATAAATTTAAAATCCTAGAACCTTAAGTATGAAATTTATAAGGTGGAAAAAAGCACTTTTGAAGCTAAAATATTCTAAAGGTTAACTGACCCACGGTCTAATTGTTTTTCTCTCTCTCCTATATATATTATCGATTTGGTAGTTTGCCTTTGAATATCATAGGATCATCACTTTCTCTTCCTGTCTATGTTCCTGCATGATTTCACTGCAGTTTCTAGCTAGGTATTAGCTCCACAAAGAAGGGGCCAAATAGGATTGTGGTCCTTATACAAACTGAGAAAAGAAATTTTATTTAAATATGATAAAAATTTCCTATTTCTTTTAATACTTCATTTCATTTAAGGGGTAAAAAGATACAATAAAATTTACAATTATAGTGCTTACTGTGTCAGGAATAATGCAAATCATTTTTGCAAGAATTATTTTATTTAATATATACAAATACCATGAGGATACTTTACCATTGCCATTGCCTTTTACAAATGAACGTGCACAGGTTTAGAGATATTCAGGAAATGTCCAGGTAAAAAGCCAGTGATTGGCCAGGCTAGGACTGAAATCTAGAGCTGGATGATTCCAAAGACTTTATTCTTACTCAGAATACTATACAGACTCCCTAAAATACATTTGTCAACGAACCACTCACCAAATAGCTTGTAGTATATGGATTGGATTTTCAGGGTTAAAATAATATTGAGAGGAGAACAAAAGAGGAACAAATAATTACGGTGACTAGACAAAGAAAAGCAGTGCCAAGTAAAAAACTATTACCAAAAGAAGAGAAAGCCATTTTGAGTGTCAGTTTCAAATGTGATGCTATAATTTGGAGGGTATAGAGACAGCTAGATGATGTCTAAGATACATTTGTTTCTCTCTTCAGTTCCTAAATCCCTAGAAAATTGCTAATTTCCCACTTCAAACTAGGAATATGAGAATTTCCAGTTGACTCGACTATTTTACTTGAGGGAACATTCAATGTACCAAAAATCCTAATAAACTGAAGAATCTTGAAAGCTTACATAACATATAAGATACCATAAATTTACATTATTTTGATTTGTAAAAATTAACATTTCTGAAAAGCGGCCTTACTAATAACTTACCTAACAGAGGAAAATAAACTATTACACAGAAAGTAAGAGAAATGAATTCACTGTACAATTGCCCTTTGTTTTGTTTAATTAAACACCTGTGGCCTAACTCATTACCTCTGAGAGGCTTCCATAGCCTTGAAGAGCCCTAAGTGGGCAGTAGGGGTACGAACTCCCCACTCCCATTCTCTGCCTCAGTTGCTCCCAGGACCAGATTCCAAGGACCTTTGATAATCCAGCCTCCCAGAGAAAAGAGAAAAATAACACCAACTTCTGTTATCAGTCTGCTAAAGCAGAGGGGAAAAAGCACCATTTTCACCCTTTAAAACTCCAAGCAACTTTCCCTCAGGGCCCAGAACTTACACTCCTTCATTCATGACCCATGGCTGCTTCTCTCTCTCTCTTCTCTCTTCTCTCTTCTCTCTCTCTCTCTCTCTCTCTCTCCCTCCCTCCCTCCCTCCCTCTCTCTCTCTCCCCTCCTTCTTTCTCAAAAAGGTAAAATAAACTTTCTTTCCTAAAACTATGCTACTCTTGGTGTGAGAAATCTTTCTACAACCCATACCATGAGCTCCTCGTGAGGTCCCCACCCTAATAATTTCTACATCATGAACACTAAGATAGCATGGCAAAAAACGTGTGTGTGTGTGTGTGTGTGTGCATGTGATGGGAAGTAGAAACGGATGGGCAAGGGAGAAGACAGAAAAGAGTAGGAAAATTAAACTTTAAATAAAAACTGTGGAAGTTGGTTATTAGGTACATTTTATCCATTTTGATGACACATATTAGAAACATTTCTGTCAAAAGAAAGTGAATATATTCTTTTATGGGGATTTATTATCTTCCAAAAGGCTCACAGGATACAAACTTGATTTTTTCGACTTTAGTACTGTTTCCTTACCCCTCCATTTCCTAACAGTACCCCCCATACACACCAAATAAAATCAATGTTGTTAAGTATAATTTTGTGAAATTATTAATACAACATATTACTGGGTTCAAATTATATTGATTCTTACTTGTCCATTCAACCCAAACTCACTACCTGCTGTTCTTTACTAAAATCTAGTATGGAGATGTGGTAGTCAATTACACTGGTGGACTCCCATGGACCACGTCTGTCAATATTTGTTTTTCTGTACAGTCCTCTCTCACACTGCCCTGGGCTTGGCCAGGTGATTTGCTTTGAGTGATTGGCGTGCATGATGCAAGCGAAGCCTTAAGAAGCTCTGTACATCGGAGCTGCGCTCTTGGAAACCACATGCTGTGCTAAAAGGAAAGTTCGGGTTGGACTACCGAAAGACAAGAAGCCACATGAAGAGAAACCCTGGAGGATGAGAGGTCATCTTGTCATCCTATCACTAGCAGAGCTCCAGCTGAATGCAATTGCACGAGTGACCTCAGTTTCACCATGTGAGTAGAGCAACCCCCGTCAGCACACAGAATCATCAATAATAAATTGATGTTTTAAGCCACTAAGTCTGGGATGTGGATTGTTAGCTAAGAATAGATAAATAAAACAGGAAAGACTTCATCTGAAATGTGTGACCACACTGTCCTCAAAAAAAGTCTTTCAATATCATAGGGAATTTTTAGGAGAAAAAAAGAACAAGTTTGGCCTCAGAAAATATCAAAGAATTAGTATAAATCGCTAAGACTGAACATAGTAGAGCAATGCTGCCAATGTTATCATAATGCTAATAGAGTAATTCGTACAGAACAGATTGTATTGCATTCCCATAATCATGGTTTGTCAGCTCTGAGCAACAGTCCTGGCTATAAATGACGCGGATTTTGCATTTTTAGCCTTGCTGTGTTGCAAGGATTGAGGTAGTTGGATTTGGTTCACATACTGGGATGTAAAAATGGCAGCTTGCGAGTCAGATCCTTTTTATATTCCCATCAGTAGTTAATTATAATTCACAGCTAGAGCAAACACTAGCCAAGTTAGGCCACACAACACGCCAAGTCTTCCCCCAAAGAGGATGCCAACATTGAGTTCATTTGTAGATTCGGGGAGGGGAGAAAAATTATACTAGCATTAGAACATTTTAACAGCCAAATGGCACCACTCTAGAGAGAAATTTCGGCCCAACCATTACTCTTGACTTTTTTGTGACAAAGCTAGTCATTTCTAGAGAGATGACTTTTCAAATAGAAAACACAAAAGTATTGAAAATGAAATTCAAAATCAAACAAACAAACTAACTCTTCTAGAATACTGAAGGCAAATCTGCGTATGTGTTTTTTATCTTTATTTCCTGTAACACAAGTGATACAGTTAATAAAATGACACCATTTGTTTTTTATCTTCCCATAATAAACTATATTAACTTGAGTACATTTGAAAAATATATGCTCTTTGTTTCTTTGAAATATAGATCCATGTATACTGTTCATTTTGGAGGAGGGCCTATTGTTTTATTATTATTAGTCACTTTTCTGACTGTCAGCCCACGCTGAGTTAACAATGATGAGTTCTGGAGGTAACTCCAGCCCACTCCGAATTTTCTGATTCCAATCTCTGTCTTCTCTGTTGACCACAATTGAAAACCCAGACTCATGAGGCCTCAATCTCTACCCTATCCCTGGCAAATGGCAAAGCCAACTATGTAGGAGTTTTTTTCAGAGGACGAAATGATTTTGTCTTTCCAGAAGACAAACCCTTCCCTTTGCTTTAGGAAACAGATAGCAGCCCCAAGCCACAGACAGGCTGGGGCCTGCACAGGCCTCAATCGAATATGGTTCATTTTATTTTAAATTGAGTACAAATATAGACAGATATGGATATATAGATAGTCATTGTTTATGCTGTTGTTAAAGTAAATAGTCCTATAACACATTTATACTTTTATTGTCTTTATTTGTCTTAAAATGACACTTTTAAAGTATGGGCATAAAAAATTTGGAAGTTTGACTTAGCTGGCTAAGACAAACAAACTGGTAGGGCATAGAAACCACAGTCTCTTCTAATTTTAGATATTTGAACACACAAATTCCTAAAGTTACATAAGGGATCTATATTTTTGACAAACTTGTTTAGCAATATGCCCATGAATAAAATGCCAAATAAATCATTACTCATTACACGAAAATAAAAATAACTTCTAGATCAGAAATCAAAAAAATTATTTTAATAAAATTTCCAATATTTTTCCAGTTTTGACAAGAAAATCTATTTTTTAAACTCAATGTTAACTAACATTAAATTATATTTAAAAACGATTCACTGGCATACTTAAAAATAAGGAATAAATATTAATTAAGCACTTTTTGAAACAATAAAATATAATTATTACATAAAACATAGCAGGGAATGCCATCCATATTAATTTAAAAACTATTCCACAAGTATACAAAGTCGTTAGATCCCAAGATCAGTCCTGAAGGTGAAGACATATCAACTCTGCTGACCATAGTCTCCATCCTTATTCCCAAATTCTCACCTCATTCCTGATTCAAGATTAAAAGCCAAGTTTATACTGGCTTCAATATTTATAGGATCTTTAGGATCAGGTTAGTAAAATTCAGGACTGACTAGCAAAAAATCATTATGTCTTTTAATAGGCCAGAGCTAGCTACAAGCCCAGATTATTCAACATGGGTTCTGATGGGACAAAATATCTATTACTTGGGAGAATTTCAACGTGGGAAGAAATTAGACAGTGGGGAGATATAATTAATGACTGCTGACTATATGGTTATCAGGAACACCAATCAAATGACACCACAAAGAACACAAGGGAAAAATCAGTTCTTTTGTTTGAAAGATATTAATAAAAGTCATCAATGGCTAAATATAGAAGCTCAAATTGGTTAAAACAAAACAGAAAAGTAAATAGACAATTGACTTAATACCCTGCCCTGCTCATTTTTAATAGAAAAGTATATATGTAATGGGAAATTAAATCATAGACTTGATACTATCTGGAAATGTTCTTAGTTTTCTTTGAATAATAATTTGAACTTATCCTGTTGCATATTTAGTCACATGCTTCCACTTCTTATTATAATTTGTTTTTTTTGGAAAAGTGATTTCATTTCTTGGAAAAGTTAGTACTCATTTCAAGTTTCCTTTATTTAGAAAAATCTTTCCTCTTTCAATGTTGCATCAATATCAATTATTTCATATATTTCAATCAGTGGTTCCAAATTTCTTCATTTCCTTTTTTCTTGCCTTATCTTTTTGTTAGTACATCTTCTGTTATTTATACCAAACTAATCAGTGATCACTCATGGATATACTTAGCCATTAGGAATATTCAAAAAGAAGAGACTGCTGTCTTGGTCTACCTCGCTATGCACTCTAAGCCTTATCGGGAGTTTTGGTGACTATGGAAGAGGTAAAGGAAGACAGACAACACCGTATAGAAAGGTAAAGGCATTCCTAAAATGGCAAATCTCTTGCTGATGAAGAGTATCGGCAATGAAAAATAGAACAAACTTATTTTTAAAAAGGAAAAAAAAAGCTAGCATAAAATAGAACATACTGAAGTGTATTTCATATTAAAGGAAACTACTTCTTGGTGAAACTTCTGCTTGAGTCATGTATATATATATGTTTATATGTGTATAATACATGTGTATATGTATTATACATACATATAATATGCATTGGGTCATGATACTCAATCTTCTTTATACTCTAGGTCACAGTAAAATATACTTGATAAGCCCTGGAGTAGATGATGCTTTAAGAGGATCTTTTAAGGTCCTTTTCACCTCTAGGTTTCTACATTTCTAGATGATTATAGCTAATAAACAGTAAGAAAAACAAACAATACAATTATTACCAATACAAATACGATCCTCTAAGTGTGAGAGTTTTCCCTCCTCAACATCCCAACTTTAAAACACACTTCATTTTATCCTGGAATTGTTTTTTTAATAAATAACTAGAGAGAAACCTTAGAATATTTATCTTGCCATAAAACAATATGCTCCCTTGAAAAAGTTAACCAAGCAGATGAGCTGCTTTCCTGACACCAGCCCTCAGAGAATCAAGTGGATGGAAAAACTTATTAGATCATCATCCTCTCTTTGTAATTCACTAGCATATTATCTTAACACTTGCAGCTGAATTTTCCCTAGAGACTCACCAGCCCAAATGCTCTCATCTTTCAAACCCTTTCTTGAAAATTAATTTCTTTCATTTTTCCAAACTTGATTTGTCCAATAAGCAGGAAATCTGTGTGTTCAAAATCCTACTAAAGTGATAAGAAATACAATGTAAAACTGGAGCTATTAATTTAATATTATTAATATTATATTAAATTAATAAATAACATTTTTCTCTCTATAACTATTTTTATGATAAAGCACTTTTTATGATAAAAAAAAATTCCGTAATCTTAGACTACAATCTAGGACAAACATGAAAGTTATTTATGAACTTATTGATGAATGAGATACCACTGGAATAAGAAAGGATATTGATAAATACAGCTGCAGGCGCTGTTAACACCAGTCTGCGTCTAGCAGGTTAACCTGGTAACATATTTTTAGTTAAGAACAGTTCGCTAGAACAGTTAGCTCAGCCTAGGTCAATGATTTTTTTTTCATTGAAAAATAAATGTTCATGTATTATGAAATCAAGGAAGTTATAATGAATATCAGACATCTCAAACATGTGGTATATTTGTTTATCTCCTAGACATCTCGAACCAAACAAGCCCAAAGAACTCAAGATCTTTGCCTAAAACCTGCTCCTCCTATGCTATGATCTTCCTTTTTTTCAGTTTCTCAGGATAAAAACCTCAGTGTAATCCTTGACTCCCTTCTGTGAAAGTAAAATCCAATCTAGCGGCAAATCCTTATACATATATATATATATAGAGAGAGAGAGAGAGAGAATCTGACCAGTTTTTACCTCCTCCACTGTTATGAGCTAACCCATGGCATATTTCAGTAGCCTTCTATGTCATTTCTCTGTTTCTACCTTGCTCTCTTACTATCTTTACCCAGCAGAGAGAACAACCCTGTTAAAACTTAAATCTGATTACTTCCCTTCAGCTCAGAAGCCTCCAAAGGCTCTCCATTAACCACCTTTGAGTAAAGGCTGAAATTCCATTCATGGCCTCAAAGGCCCCTCCCGCAACCCCTGACCCCCGTATCCTCCCAGCCCCTCCTGCCACTGCCCTTCCCCTAACCACTGTGCTCCAACCACACTGGCCTGCTGCTTCTGGAGAACTCCAGGAAAGCTCCTGCCTCAGAGTTTGCACTTGTTGTTTCTTCTGCTTGGAACTTTTTTCCCCCCAGATATTCACGTGGCTGCTACCTCATCTCTTTCAAGTCCCTAATCTCCCTTTCAGAGCATCTGTTTTTGCAAGTACAGGTTACAAAAAACAGCCACATCCACTTGCTGATGTATCCCCTGTGGCTGCTTTCCAGCTAAGATTGCAGTATTCAGTAGCTGCAACAAAGACCTATGGCCAGGAAACTGAAAATATGTACTGTTTGGCCCCTTTACAGAAAAAGTATGTTGGCCCCTGGAGTAGAGGGCATGACTGTTGAAAAGAGAGGAGCAATGTTGTGAAAGGCCAGTGTGTGACATGGATGAGCTATGTGACGTGGCTAATTCAAGCCACGAAGAATGATGGTGGGTGTGGGGAGCAGAGAACGTTGCAAGTCAGTGACTATACAATAAAACAAATGAGGGGAAGTACCAAGAAAATGGTAGAAAACTGCTGCACTAAGAAGTGTGGGCTGTTATAACCAGAAAATGTGCTGCAAAGAGGAGGTGAGGGAAGGATGGGGGTGGGGGATGTTGAGGGAGGAGGTGTTAGCAGCAGCCTCACGAAACCAGTGAAGAGCAGGGAAACACCTGCCCACCCCCAGGTTCAGTGGTACAAAGAGGCCAGAAGAAACAAACATTCATGGACCACTAGAGAACAGAGGGAAGCTTTTACATATTATGAAATCAGATTTGTTATTGTACAATTAAAGGGAAAAACAAAACTAATAAAAGGTGCTAAAAGTTGGCAGTTTTCTCACAGCCTAGGTATTAACCCAATAGTTATTCAGATTGCTGAAGAGTCTCTCATATTTGATAAATTTTCTTAATTTCTATTTTTTAGAAGAGATATTTTAAGTAAATACATTAATTTTTGAACACCAAATTTAAGAAATAAGTTTCTGTCAATGAATTACTCTTATGCTCCTGAGAGGTTATAAACCTTATTAAAGTGTCACTGTGATTTTAAATGTCTATGCATGTGTTGTATATTTGTAGCATCTAAATTATATACAGAACAATAGTTATTGTGATTCTATTCATTCATATTATGAAGATTTTAATATCTTCATACTGGCTTTGTTTTTTTTTTTTT
>VBSM01002912.1:5109495-5213089 GCA_008086735.1 Cheirogaleus medius
CGGCCTCCCAGAGTGCTAGGATTACAGGCGTGAGCCACCGCGCCTGGCCTTCATACTGGCTTTGAATGCTCATTTTAATTAAATTTTCTTCCTGGTTCTTATTTGCCAGATGGGAATACTGTAAAAATGAATAAACAAGATACATTTTAAATTTGTTCACAATGAAACAATATGTGACATTAATTCTATTTTTGATGGAAATTGGTTTTGCCATATCTACTCTTTAGCAAATTATTTTACAAAACTGTCTTTCAACCCTGAACAACAACAAAAAACATTAATAGGAAATAGGTTTCAATGTTATTGGCAAATATTTTCACCTCTATAGTCTTGATGAGAGTCTTCAGAGATTCTAAGCCAAGGGGTTAAATGTTTAAGAAACTTTATGAATGGTTGTACCTAAGATTTTTAAGAAGAAAGGGCACGGTATCTGGAAGAAATAAAGTTCTTGGTGGTTATTCTTTCAGTCACTGAGCAGATTTTCTGGAATGTTACATGCTGGGGATACAACCGTGAACGAGACCGTGAATGGTACATCAGCATTCATACAGTCACTGGGACAAAACCCCCTTGCTAGTTTTTTGGTTCTCTGTTCTAGAGTCTTGAATTTCAGCTAAAGCATAACCCAATAATTTCATTTTATAGTTTCATTATCCATGCCTATGGGAGCACAAGAACACAACATGACTGTGGGAAATGGTCTAAACAAGTAGTAGGTTATGACTACGTGAACTATAAGCTATCTTCATGTATATGGAGCTACTAAATCAACAGTCTTTCTCCACTGACCAACTGATCCTCATAACAACTTATCTAACAACTTATTTCCCTGATTTTTCTTTTTTCCTGAATTGACTTGCTACCGAGGAAATTTGATAAATTGTTTAATCTGAAAGACAGATTTCCTGGTAAACAATCATCATTTAACATCCCCTGTGCCTGGCTTCAAATCCATAACCCACAATGCGGTCATGCTTTCAAAATGCAGGTTTGGTTACATCTCATTGGCCCTGCTTAAAATTCGTCAATGCTTCGTATTGATTTTGTGTTAAAGAGCAAACCCCCTACCATGACCCATTTATCACATAATTTATCATTCAAACTGGGACACTTTGAGAGTAAAAGAGAGTGATTAATTTTTATATCAGTAAACCAGGACAGCCCGAAAAAAAAGAGGTTAGTGTGGTCACCCCACCCACGAGGCCCTACCTCTTCTGTTTCCCTGACATTGTCCCGTACTCTTTCCCTCCAGTTCCCTCCGTCAACAGCAATCCTTTCATACTCGGGTACTCTCACATTCCCTCCTCCCACAAGCCACACCTCCACTGCTAATTCTTTGGCTTGGCATTCTCTTTCCTCTCCTCCAGGTTACTGGCCACCCATCCTTTAGAGCTCACTTTAAACATCATTTCCCCAGGGAAGTCCCCTCTGGACTCCCAAATACACTCTCACAGCATGGTACATGTCCTTCACAGTACTGGACACACTTGAAATGATACCTTTGATTGTGTAATCATTTGATTAACATTGTCTTCCCTACTTCACTAATCATCTTGACTAGATTCACACACCCCTAGTAAATACTTCATAGCATTAGACACCTGCAAATGGGCAAAAGGATAAACCCATGTTATTTGAATGACATGATGGAACACTGTCTAACTAATTGGCCCACACAAGGATTATCTAGGATAGGCACCTTTGTTTTATTTTTTACTATTGATTAGGCTCTAATCAGTACAGTGGATGCTTTTTGTACAATCTACAAGCATGAGCATGGTTTTAACATATTTTAGGAATTGTCAAAAACAAGACAAACACACAAACAACAACAAAAAAAGGATATATGATAGACTTTATACGCCCACAAAAACAAAAATATTTACTACTTTAAGAAAATGTTCACCAACTTCTGCATTAAGGTATTTCATTTGTAGAAAACTGATGACAATGTAAATGATTTTCAAAGGTTGTAAGATTTATTGCCTGTAGAGCAACAACCAGTTTAGTTTTGTAGCAGTCACATTCTAACATTCTTTTTTTTCAATGACTATAAATATTTCTGTTACTCATATGCTTTTTTGAACCGGCTTTGCCATCCTGCTAGTTTCCTCATTAAGTAACTAAATTGCTGACTATAGATAGATGATATAGCTCTCTCTCTCTCTCTCTTTTTCTGTCTCTACACACACACATCACACAGTCTAAACTGCTTAACAATGGGCACACATTCTGAGAAATGTGTTCTTAGGCAATTTCATTGTTCTGTGAGCATCACAGAATGTACTTACACAAACCTAGATGGTATAGCCTACTACACACGTAGACTATACGGTATAGCCTATTGCTCCTAGGCTACAAACCTGTGCAGCATGTTACTGTACTGAATACTGTAGGAAACTGTAACACAATGATAAGCATTTGCACATCTAAATACAGAAAAGATACAGCAAAAATATGGTACTATAATCTTACAGGACCACTGTCACATATGTGGTTCGTTGTTGACCAAAACATTATGATGCAGTGCATGACTCTGTGTGTGTGTGTATGTGTGTGTGTATATATAGATAGATATGTATGTATATATATAGATAGATACAATATATACATAATGTTTTTATTTTTATTTTATTTTTTTGAGACAGAGTCTCACTCTGGGTAGAGTGCTGTGGCATCAGCCTAGCTCACAGCAACTTCAAACTCCTGGGCTCAGGTGATCCTCCTGACTCAGCCTCCTGAGTAGCTGGGACTATAGGCATGCACCACCGCATCCAGCTAGTTTTTCTATTTTTTGTAGAGATGGGGTCTCGCTCTTGCTCAGGCTTTAGTTTGCATTCTTAGGTGAACTTTTATACACACTAAGCATTCAACATAGTAGTACCCTACAAGGTATGTTGTTCCTTGAAACCTGGTGCTGTATTTCTGGTGTCGGTATTCACTGCAGCTAGTATATTCTGGCCTATATAAGAAACACTTGAAGGAATACATGGATTCTCGTATCAGTATATTAGTGGGTTGGTTTAGGCTAAGTCAGTCCCTTGAACCAAACCATCTCATGGTGAATGATAGGCCCACACTTCTGTGATTGCAAAATAAATGCAAAGTCAAACTTTAGGCATGCGGTGAAATATAATGAACACATAGGCACCCTAAGGATTGCCAAGAAAGCTGACTTTCAACTTCCTACAAAAAAAATTAATATCCTCTTAACTACAGTAATATTAATACTTATCATGCCTTGCATTACCCTGGAGCTCTGTGTACGTCCTTGATAGGAGCAAAGTGCTCTCTTCTCTCTGACCAAGCACATGGGATAATGAGGAAGAGGCCACCTGCCTAGCGAGCCAGACGTCTGGTGCTCAGCAGTGCAGATACAGGAGGGGGAAGCAGGACCAGACTTATCTTCTAGTTATTTGCACTTGTCTCCTTTCATCCATGGGAAGTTGATGACAGGGGGCAGGCGCTCAAGAGTCAATGATGCATTTATTATTCTTCCAGTACGTGTTTACTGAGTTCCCAAACTGGGCAAAGTGCTATAGGTGCTAAGGATAAAGCAGGGGACAAAACACTGTGCCTGACCTCACGAAGCTCATGCTCAAATGTAGGAAGACTGGCCAATGTGAAATAGGTAAATATATATGTAAGAGAGTGATGCATGCCCTGAAAAACAATAAACTAGGAGAAGGGCGGGGGAGAATATATAGAAAAAGCATCACTGATAAGGTGAAGTTTGAGGAAGACCAGAAGGAAAGGAACAGAGCACGTGTGGGGAGGCCCGGTAAGGGCGGGGGCAGAGAGGGAGAAGACTGCAAAGGGCCTAAGCCACACCTAGACCTGGCCTGTGTGGGAAATAGCATCTCTGGAGTACAGTGAACTTGGGGGTGTAGGGGGGGGCAGCAGGAAGTGGGACAGAGGTGTGAGCATGGGGGGTGTGGGGAGAGAGTCACGCAGGGCCTGAGAGATGGCCGTTATTAGGGGCTTCGACTTCTCCTTCAAGCTAGACAGGAATCCCATGTAGGGTTCTGAGGAGAGTGACATCCTCCACTTGTTTTCAAAACGCCACCATGACTGAGGTGTGGAACATACACTGCGAGGAAGCGAAGGCAGAAACACTGACACACGCATGTGAAAGCCACCGGGAAGACGATGGAGTTTCCACCCAGGGTGGTGGCACTGGGGATGCAGATGTGGTCAGATTCTGGATGTATTTGGAAAGCACGGCCAACAGGAACTGCCAGTTGGCTGGATGTGGGCTATGAGAGGAGAGCAACAACGCCTGACTTCTACGTTTTGCCCCAGGAGCTGGTGTACTCGAGTAGGTGACGACAGAAGAGCAGCAGATGGAGGAGACGGGAGTAAACTGAAAATGCCAAATCTGTCATCTAAACGGAGAAACAAGAAGAAATGAGTTCAGTCTTTAGGGAATGACATCCACCCTCTGCCTACTGGAAGACAGCGTGTAAAAACTAAGTATCAGAACACTACACGTGGTGTTTGAGAGCAAGAGCTCTGAAGTCGTGATGCTGATGCTCTCATCCTGGTTGTCACTTACTAACCATGTGATCCTGGACATTTATTTAATCTCTCTGTGCCTCAGTCTCTCAATTGGAAAATGGGGATAATGATAGCATTTCTTCATTGACTTGTACTAATTAAATGAGATGATATACATGAAGAGCTTAAAATGCCGCATGGTGCAAACAAGCATTGAATGAATGTCATATGTTAACAATAATATTAATAACAATATTGTTAAATGGCATATAATCAAATTAAATTTTTTAAATGTTACTATGAATTACAAGTTTGTTTTAAATTTTGTGTTACGTACATTTGACACGTTTATTTTTATGCATTAAATATTGTATGAAATAAATACTTTCATACTTATGGCTGCCACGAGGCAGTTATCTCAGGATGGCTGACAACAGAACCTTGGAGAATGTACAGCCTGAGGAAGACTAAGCACGCCACAGGATCAGGAAGTGCTGTTCAGACCCCGACTACCACCAGCTTGCTCTCCAATCTTGGCAAAATGCAGAATGGATCTGGGCCTTCATTCCTCATTTGCAGATTAGGGGGCTGGAGTTAGCTGGATCTCAGCTGTCTTCCTCAATCAGAACAATCTACCTGCATCTAACTTTAAACATTTCTCCTAATGTTGACAATCCAAATGAAGAGGGAAGTTTTTTTGTGGTGATTCATAAAAAATGTTTGTTCATAATAGGCTTTAGTTTTACCCATGAATAAAGCAGCAAATTATCACCTGGAAAATTCCAGTATTTCTCTTTAATTATCAATGGCCATATGATACTCTCTTTACAGCGAAAGGAAGCAGAGAAAAATACCTTTCAAAATAATTATATTATTAATAAATGCTTACATCTCTATATAAACATGTGTTCCCTTAAAAGTAAAGGTAAATTTGATTCTTTCAGTTCAGATCATTTTTTTCCCCAACATATTCCACCATAATAAATTCCAGATTGCTTAATAAAGGTGATTCTCATTGTTCACAGTAGTTATGTTCTATAAAGTCAGTAAGAACAGTGAATCAGCAAATATTAAACCACCGCTCCTGGGGGAAAAGCAGGGTTCATTTCCTGCAGGCCTCTAGTCACAACATCTTTGTCAACTAATCAATATACAACCTTGTTTTATGTGTGTTTCTGTTTAAAGATACCTTAATAAATACATATTTGTGATTCATTGACACTGAACTCACAGCCAACAGCACTATAACTCATGCATAAGTGACGCTTATGTAACACAAGGATTTTCTCTGTAAGGCACATTGCAACCTTCTTGAACTTAGGAACACTAGACAGCACTTCAGTACTATGCTTGGGGGCTACTTTAAACAGCAAAATTACCCAAAAGAGCACAAAGACGTGGCATTACATAGACAGGGAAAAGCACATTTGCTTAGTTCATGAGCGCTGAACCAGGAAGGCAGAGTGTCGCCTGAATAGACCTCAGCTGGGAACATTCATACACACAGAGTAACTCAAATTTCTCACCTCTCTGCACGTGTCTGTGGATGTCCACGAGTGACCACAAAAGCACTGCAAGTATTGACGGGGTTACAAATAAACTTTTAAAAGCAGGTGAACTCACAACTATAGAAACTGCCAATAATTAAGATCAACCGTATTTATTTTTTAAATCAGTTTCAATTGATCATGGCTTTTAGCTCTTTAATGATATTTATCTGCTCTTCAGAACTACTATTGAGATATTATTGATTAATAAACACAACTACTTAATTATAGATGAGCAAATCATATCTGTGTGATTAACTATTCATAAAGTACAACTTTTTATAAATCAATTACCTAATTAATCTACTTTATAAGCTTACGTTTTGCTGGATACAATCTTCCTAAATATTTACTATTTCATGGATAAGCATAAACACTATTAAAAGACTGTCTACAAATGATGATGCTGTGTTAGATACTGCATTAGCCAATGATGCTATAGTTTATACCTACTGTAAGATTGGCTTCTATTCAGGAAAGGAAATATTAATAAAAAAGAAATAGGAAAGGAATAAGAGATACAGGCTTGTTAATCTAAAAAGCAATCTTTAATATTAACATGAACTATGATTAACACCAATGTGAAAATTATATTTAAAAATGATTAGAAAAATCAGAAGTCTGGGTGACCTTTTTGCTGGATTCCTGCCATGAAACAGTGAAATGAGAATTGAGTTTGGTATCTATCACGCTCTTTGATCCTCTCAAAGGACTTATCTTTCCTGCTACGAAGCCGCTGGGCATTCAAATTATTCATCATTTCATGACATATCTGGGACTCCCCAGCAACAACGCCCTCTAAAGAGGATGCGTGCGAATAAAAAGGATAGAAAAGAAAGTCTTTTACTATATAATGAAAAATGAAGATAATGCTCTCTTTCAGGTAAAAGTGAATTTCTTATTTTTCTTTCATTTTTTAAGGACAATACAATCTTAGAAAATGAAATTATTTCAGTTTCACTTTGGAAAAGTCTCAATTCTTAATATTTCCTAAACAGAAATGCTTTCGAATTAGGTTGAAGGTCTGGCTGAACAATTTGAGAACTGACACATTTGTTCAGAGTTCTTAGAATTATTGACTGTAAACACTTGAATTCACTCCATCTTTTCTAAGAAATTTATTAAACCATTATCAGGTAGCTTCCAGAATTGTTCGGAGGGCTCATGATTAAGTGTTCAGGGAAAAAAAAAAGAATCCCCAAACTAAGCTCCAGAATTAGCCTGATGAGAAAACAGCTACCACATCTGCTGCCATTGATATCAATAATGTGCACCAAATACCAATGCTACCAGGATCAGTGTTACTTTTGCATCAAGACTTTTAGATATTACGCTCCTGCCCTTAAACCAGAGCCCTCTACCACCACACTCACTGACAAAAATAGAAGGTCCATGCAAAATCTGTCTCCTGACATTGATCAATCCCCAAATGAAGTATGGCAAACATTTGTTAGACTGGCAAGCCTATAAGCCTAGTAATGTGCCCGCATTCTAGCTGCAAGAGAGGCCAGGAATTTGATTTCTGACTTCTAAATTGGCAAGACAGGACTCATAATGTTGTAATTTCATGAATTGGAAGGGCTACTCAAAATATTATGGGACATGGAAATTGTCTACCACACTTGTGTTTTGTGTAACATATGAGCACAACATATCTAAAAAAACAAATCAAGCCGAAGGATTACAGAACTGATGGGGACCTTAGAAAACAATTACAATTCAGCCTCTTTATTGCACGAATGCAGTCCAAGGGTTATGTATGCATTTAAACCAGAGCCACAAATTGGTATTCAAAAGCAGGTGATGGTTTTTTTATTGGGCCATTAGAAGAAAAAAATCACCTCTTTGTTTCTCCTATCACTAGTGCTATTGGTTAGCAGAAACTGGCTTAGTTGAAAATGTAGGGAATTATGTTTAAGGTGATACATTCATGATTTAAACAGCGTGCAGACTGGTTGCAGTTTACACCTCCAATATCCGGCTAACATTCTCCTCACCTGCGAGACTCTGCCAAGCAATGATTTTGTGAGTTGTTGCCCAGCAGATAGAGGACTTCTGGAGCACTTCTACTCCCGGCTACCCGCAAACATACAACATAGCAAGTCAAATGCCTTGGAGGGATGTCCCTGACCAAAATGAAAATGTTAATTGGGTAGATATTGTCATTGCATCTATTTGCCCTTCATTTGGCTGAAGCTAGACTATGGCTTCAGGGAGATTAGTGAGCACAGGGTGTGGTGGTGAAAATGTCATGTCAGCAATTGCTTGCAATTAGTGGCAGAATCTGAAAATGAATTCAGAAGGGAGATGCACATAACAGTGAGCAAAGAAACAACTGTCCTGCATGATGAGCAAGTGTTCCACTCATGATGGGAAAGTTAATGTTATGTTTTGTTTTGTTTTGTTTTGTTTTGTTTTGTTTTGTTTGAGACAAGGTCTTACTTACTATGTTGCCCAGGCTGGCCTTGAACTCCTGGGCTCAAGTGATCCTCCTGCCTCAACCTCCCAAGGGGCTGAGACTACAGGCACATGCCATCATGCCCAGCTTTAAGGTGTCTTTAATAGAGTTTATTTAACTTGGAAGTTTTGAGAAAAACATAAAAGCATATAGGACCACAATGATGGAATTGCAGATACAAGCCTACTTTGGTTAGTTCAAAAAGTATTATTTAGAATTGGGAGGAAAATAAGTGTATGCATTCATGAGCCTTCTTCAAGAGTTTTGGTGTATGAAGTTATACTATAACAACAGTGGTTATCATTTATTATTCAATCGAAGCTTATATGATATGAATAGAGAGGTTCCTGATCTAGTTGAAAACGTTCCCCAATTCCAAACCTATGAATTATCCGACTTCTCATGCATTCTCCTCTGATTCATAACATTAAGTGTCTTCATGTTTCTCTCTGGTTCTCAAATCTTTTCCTCTGCTATCAATTTTAGCATTAACCTCCATGGAACATAAGGCCTGACTCATTTTTAAACAGAGACAGAACTCTTAGAATAGACAAAAATGTAAACAATCATTCATTTTTCTGTTTTGTGTATTAGCATTAGCATGAGCTTGCATGCTCCCTGACTTAGAATCAATATCTTTCATCAGCAATAATGATTGATTCACAGATTCTAATCATAAAAGTACAATTTCATTCTGGAATGTTTTCAGAATAAAAATAGTCAACCAAATACATTCTCCCCTCAAAAACAAAACAAAACAAAACAAATGGAAGAATAGCTGCTTTCTCGTACAAAGACAAAAGTCAAGATAATCTGGATGTAAAACTATAAAGCAAACTTTACTGAAGAATATATTAGGAGTTGTGCAAGCAAATCAATGAGGAAACTCAATGCAGGGCATTAAAAGGGCTAAATATTGAGACTTCGTGAGTTGTAAGATTATGCATGTATAAAAATACATTTTAAAAAAGTTACCTATCTATCCATATATCTATCGCTGCCACGTTCATGGGCAATAAACAAAGGTAATTCCCATTGCAGGTGGGTTTTAGTTATTTCTACATAAAGGCTACCTCACCATAGTTACCACAATTACTTAGTTTTCTTCAGAAGGCTACTTTCAACGGATGTGATTCAAACAGCCTAATGCAGAAAACAACGTCAATGTAGGGAAGAAAAAAATAGCAACAGCGAGTGCAACAGGACACCAAGTCCAATACCAACAGTCACAGCTCTAAATAATGTGATTTGTAAATCAATTAAAAGCTGCATTCATAGATATCAGACACTCATTCAGTTTACCAAACATAATCAAATTACATTGCCAGGGGGAATTAATGTCACAGTATATTTGGTCATTATTGCAGTCGTCATGTCCAATAGGATAAACAAAATAATCCCAGGCCTCCATAGCTGTCACTGAGAGAAACAGCACAGAAGTGGCTGTCAGCTTCACAGGCAGGATGTCTGGCAGGCAGTACCAGCTTGGCCACTCGCTGGGTAACTGTTGGCAAGGTGCTAAGTATCTCTGCCCTCTTTCCTTCATTTGTAAAAATATTTATAATACAGTGTACCTAGGTTGGGGAATTATTGTAACTATAAAACAAGATGATGCATACAGAGCATTCAGCATCATGCCTGCCACAAGATGGACATTCAATACATTTTTTTTTTCATTTTTTTTAATAGATAGGGTCTTGCTCTGTTGCTTAGGTGGGAGTGCAGTGGCCTTATCATGCCTCACTGCAGCCTCAAACTCCTGGGTTCAAGCAATCCTCTTGCCTCAGCCTCCCAAGTAGATGGGACTACAGATGCGCTCCACCATGGCTGGCTAATTATTTTCTTAAATTTTTTGTAGAGATGGGGTCTCATTACGTTGTCCAGGCTATTCTCCAGCTCTTGGCCTCAAGCTGTCCTCTTGCCTCAGACTCTCAAAATGCTGGGATTATAGGCATGAGCCACTTCACTCTGCCAAATTTTTAATAGTTGTTGTCATTTTAAGAATTAGGTTCCAAAAATTTACAATCACATAACAGCTGGAAAGGGTAACTGTTCAAAAATATTTCTGGAGAAAGTTTTTACTTGTTTTTAAAAGTAGGATAAGAAACACAAGTAGAAAGCATAGTCCAATCTGTAGTAGAATCCTACAAAACACAGAGAATAATTTCCCAACTTTCCAGAGTGTCGTTCACAAAAGAGCAGCCTTCCAGGGTTCCCTGTTCTTTCCTGTTCCGTGCCTCTAGAGCTGACCATATTTTCATTTACATGTTGTAGGTAACAGACAGTTTTGAATCATTCACGGCTCTGTCCACTGTTCGGTTCTGACATATTTATCCAGGCTTGTCTAGCAAATTGGAAAAGCTACCAATTTTAAAAAAGAGACTGAGACACCTTCTAGGAAAGAACTCTTTCAAAGAAAAGAAAGAATTTGGCACTTAATATTGAACCACCAATAAAATGGAGAGTATAGTATTTTCTATATCTCTTTGATAGGGAGATAGAAATGGCAAGTACAATCCATAATTTAATGAGGAGAAGAGAAAAGAACAATATTGAGTGTAAAAGGACACCAAGTCCGATGCTGGCAGTCACACCTCCAAGGAGTGTTATTTGTAAATCAATTACAAGCTGCATTCGCAGGAATAAGATACTCATTCAGCATGTGCTTCCCTCAAAATTCCATAGGACACTGAGGTACAATTAGCACTATAGTACTTCGCTTCCATGCATTAGTTCCACAAATATTTCTTGAGCACCTATTCTGTGCCAGGCAACTTCCTAGGATTTGGGGGAATCGACAGTAAACAAAACAGTCTTGAAAGAAGACCTCATGGAACTGATATTCCCATCTATCTGGGAAGGCAGCCAAGGCATTCTCTCCAGATCTGCCCAGAACAGAGAGGGACCACGGACTTGCATGCACAGGATCTTCAGAAGCCTGGAAGGCCAGACTCTCCTTTTCCCAACACACACATGACCTGGCCCTGGAATTATCCACACCTAAGGCTGGGCCCTGAAAGATCAGAGCAAGAAAGAAAGGGAACCCCTGTCCTGTAGGAGCTTATCAGCAAAAGTGAGGGGTTAGAAAATCACTTGGCAATGGTGTAATAAGCAAATATTTATGTAAAGATATAATTGATGGCTAATGCTATGCAAGAAAGCATTTTTTGCTGGATTTTTCCAATCTGACTTGTGAGAAAGAACTAATCAAAACCACTGTTTCCTTGACAACCACTTAATTTCCTCTTGGTAAATAAGAGGAGTGTCTAAGTGTGGATTTAGATTAGAGTCTAAATCCAACACAGATAGCATGAATATTGTTGTACTGAATCGACCAGTTACTATTAATATTAAGAGCACAAGCCAAGTTAAGGTCTTTTCAAGCTGTCAAATAATTATGATTTGGGTGGGAAATTAGACTACAACTAATGGGCACTGTGATAGATCCTTTATATACAGAATTCTTCATAAAGGTTGTCTTATTTCCAGCTTTACAGATTTGTTTTCAGAAAAAGGAAGGAAAAGGAAGTTGTTTCTGCCAAAATAGGTAGTAAAATGGAGAATCCAGGACTCAAATACAGGCCTACTGTACTTGAAAGTCATTACTTTCTTTTTTTTTTTTAAACCATATCAAAATTTATTAAAATTAGGCATACAATTCCAAAATAAAAGTAGCTTTTCAGGGTTTAATACTTTCTTCCTCCCCTCCCATCATTGACATAGTAATTTAGCATTTTTAAAAAAGGTCATATTTTCTAAAATGTACATAAATACTTCAAGAAGTATATCAATGTATGTGATATATATTGAATCCTTACTTTTAATTGAGGACATATTTGAAGACTAACACATTAATAAAAATTATTTCTGAATATATTAAAATACATTGGCTAACAAGGCCAAACCACTGTGTATACTTTACCTATTCTTTTTTTTTTTAATTTTTCCTTATTACTTTCAAATTAGTTCTTGGCCTTCAAAAATATGTGGTGTGTTAACATTAAACACTTGTATTTAACTTCTACAAGGAAACAGAGCGGGCATAATATGAATCAGGGAGTGAAGAAATATATCAGTGGAGAAAATAAATGTGCCCTGCTTATTACGCTCTTTGGTTTTAATGGGGAATCGGCGTGTACGGTTTAGCCATAAAGTTTGTACTTTATCTGTAAAGGCTGAGACTGGCCAACGAGGGAAGGTCGTCTCTAAGCAAATGTGAGTGCATGTGGGGCTGATACTCTGCCAGCAGGAGCTGTGCAGCCAGGCCCACTGTTAAGGCAGCCATCTGTTCTGATGGGTTGGTACTCAGGCCACACTGGTTGTTAAATATCTTAAATATCATTTCTGGTTGCATACTGTCAACTCTTGATTTTATATCTCTAGCCCTGGCCTCTACCAAATTTCAGACTCGTATCCAATGCCTTCTTTGGTATCTCCACCTTGGAGGTCTAATAGGCATTTTAAAGTTGTGCCAGTAACCAATCCTTTCATCTTCCTATCACAGAATAGCACCTCACTCCCAGCTGGGCCCATCTCTAATGGGACAACTCTGTTTCCATTTCTCAGGATTTACCCTTGACTCACCTCTGTCTATAACGACCGACATCCAATCTACCGGCTTATTCAGCTCTACTCTCAAAACACACCCTGCATCTGACTGTGGTGTTCCATCTCCACTGCTGCTACCCCAGTTCCAGCCACTGATTATTGCAACTGCCTCCTAACAGGTTCTCCAGCCTCTACTTTGGCCCTTGCAGTCCTCCTGCCACATCACGACTAGAGAGATGCTCTTTAACCAGAAGTCAGATCAGCTCACTCGTTTCCTAAGAACTTTCCAAGGCCTTCCCACCCTTATTAGTCTGCTCGAGCTGCCATAAAGTACCATTAGACTGGTGGGCTTAAACAGCAGACATTTATTTCTCATAGTTCTGGACTCTAGAAGTCCAAGATCCATGTGCAAGCAGAACTGGTTCCTGGTGGAGGCCTGCTTCCTGCCTTGCAGGTGGCCACCATCTGGCTGTGTCCTCTGATAGTGGAGACAGTGTGCTCTAGTCTCTTGTTCTTCTTATAAAAAGACTAATCCTATCGAGGGGCTCCCACCCTCATGATCTCACCTCAACCTAAACCTAGTTACCTCCCAAAGGCCCTACCTTCAAATACCATCACACTACACAGGGGGCCTCACCATACGGATTTTGGGGGACACAAACATTCAGTCCGCAACACCATCTCACTCAGATGGAAGTGAAGGTCTTCACCGTGACCTGCAGGCCCCTGCCATCTCTCTGGTGGCATCACCTATGACTTCCAGCCCCCTCGCTCCACACCGTATGTGCTACTCTTGGCCGTGCCAGGCAGGCTCCCGTCTCATTTGTCCCGGGAGGCCCGTCCCGCCGGTGTCTGCGAAGCCTGCTCCTCCCCTCCATCCAGGGTTGGCTCCCTGATCACAATCCCACCACAAACTTTATTGATTTCTTTATCCTCAGTCCCTGTCCCCACAATATAAGCATTATAAGGGCAAAGCATGTTGTCAGCTTTGCTCAGTGCTATATAGTAGGTGTCCAGAAGAGTACCCAACATGATGGATATTCAAAAAAGAGCTGCTAAATGGATGAATGAATGAAGCCAATTTTGTAGGCCAAGTATAATTCTCAATCTGCAATGATTGTTCTATAATTCTCAAAATAGTTCTACATCCAAAATGGAGAATACCCCCAATATTTCATTTTATTTGTCCAAAATAGCATAGAGTAAAATATATCAAGTGGGATAAGTGGAATAAGAAAGTTGAGTGAAAGCATATCTAAGATGAGATTATTTAAAGTCCCATTAGCAAGTTTCATAAACTTAAGAGCCTTTCTCCTTATTCCTTGGTTTCGTTCGTGCTTGGTTTCAGAAATGCTCACTGAAGAAGCTAAATGCAATCTTTTGTTTTGATTTGGGCACACAGTCAACAATCTCTCGCAGCAAGCAAAGAACAAGCCAACTATTCAGGAGATGTTCTTGAAATCTATCATTTATAGATTTACTGTGGTATAAACTTGGATGCAGATTGCTATAAAATATCTTTCAGGGAAGATATAATCTGATTTTTTTCCCAGAAACTATAAAACTGTAAGTTTTTAAGTTCTTTTTGGTTTTTTTGTTTTGTTTTGTTTTTTAGTCTGTAGGTGGGTTCCTAAGCCTTCACTTTGCAGGCCTAGGATGCGTGGGTAAACCAGAGGTGAAATGCTTTAGAAATAATAATAAATACTAAATCTTTACACAAGGACTCAAGCTCTCTGAACTGGTTTCCTAGGTTCTATACCAGTCTGTGGACCAAAAGCAAGAGAGAACAGCAGCCCTCTCCATGTCCCCCTTAACTGGACATACAGCTCTCTGTCCTCCGTCCCCCAGGTCTAGCATTATGCTTCCGCTCTTATCTCTTAGTACTTCCCAGCTTGGAGCTTCAGAGCCTGACCCACCGGTCACACTTCTAATTTCCGAATCCTCTGAGCAGAAGCTCCGAGCTAACCGTGCACTAAAATACTTCTGTACATCAGTCCAAGCATAGCAGGAAGAAACAAATTCGGATGAAGAAAAGGGAAGCCTGAGTGGGAAGATGAGGTTGAAGACGATGAAGCTTGAACAGGAACACAGACACAGCTCGGACTAGAAAGACAGAAAGGCAGGAGTAGGGTGTGTGTGTGTGTGTGTGTGTCAGAGAGACAGAGACAGAGACAGAGAGAGAATATGAGAGTGAGAGGGAGAACCACAGATCACAAGAAAAAATGAGGCAGGTGTTTGGGGAACATAAACCTGTGAGTAATGGAAGGTGGGCAGGACATGTACTATTTCTCGAGAGGGAAGGGTAGGTACTTAAAGGTGCAGAACACAATGTGCTCTCAGTTCTGCCAGGTACACATTTAGGAGGACAGTTTGGAGGTAGAGGTTGGAGGAATTTGGGCCACTTCAGGACCTTTGCAAAGTGGGGTTGAAGAAAATATCAGAGGAATTTCACCCCCAGTAACAGGTACCTGCTTCTATAAAGCAAACTCACTAGCACTGTGCTCCTACTCAGCTTTCGTTCAAGCAACTCTAGAGAAAGCACTACTCAAATATCCCCCAAATCTGCACCCATCTTAATTCGGCCACTAGGAAAAAAATGACTTAGAGAAATATAGACACAGCCCAGATGTGTTAGGGAGCCAAGGGTGGTGGGGGCAGGGCTTCCTGTGTGAATGACAAAGTACCATTTCACTCTACTTCCTCCCTTTCTCAGGCAGCTAGTGACTTAGCCTTATTGTGAATCAGAAAAAATACAATAAATATAAAAATGTATAGTAAATTATGAAAGCAATGCCTATGAACAGGTAAGATGATTATGCTATATTTCATGTTAGATTTAATGGAACTTGTGTGATAAGCCCTGAAGATAAAATGTGAACGAGGTCCCTGAGGCCAAGCAGCTAAGTTTGGGGGAGAATAGAGGAGATATAAGCAAGTCATGTGGCCCCAGAGCCACACTAGCCTGCGCAGGGCCACTGTGCAAATTAAAGAGGAAGTCCTGCACCAGCCCAACTCCCCCTCCAGCCAGGCACCTGTCATGCTGAACGCTCACCCAGAACACCAGGGAAGGTGAGGAGTGATATCAGAGACGAGGCCCAAAGAGAGAAAAGAAGATCAGCCAGACAAAGGGGGAGTGAGAGAAAGAGTATTTCCCACCATGAGGGTATAAGTGGAAAGGCACTAGGAAAAGATGGAAAAATTAGAAAGTGCAGGGCCAGAGAGGGTGTCTGTATTGCTAGAGTAGAGAACAAATGGAAAACTCAAAATGTCAGGATTTTAGAATCCAGCCCGAGGAACCAGGATGCCATGGAAGGATTTTAAGGAGAAAAGTGGTAGATCAGATCTGCATTTTTAAACCCCCTACCAGGTGCCACAGCACGCATCTGTAGCCTCGGCTATTTGGGAGGCTGAGTCGGGAGGATCGCCCCCTTGAGCCCAGAAGTTCAAGACCACCTGGGCAACAGAGTGAGACCTCCATCTCTTCATAAAAGAAAATAAAATGCAGTACCCCTTTCATCCTGGCAAGGTGAAGAATTCAGAAGAGGAAAGGATAGTTAGAGCATGTGGGTTAAGGAGAAGAGGGTAGATATAGAAGCCACTGAGGAAGTTGAAGTGACAATTGCTAAGTGATGATGTAAATTGGCAAGAGAAAGAGGTAGACAGGATGACACCAGGTTTCTGGTGAGGCAGGGAACACAGGCGGAAGAGCAGGTTTGGGTGGGGGTGGGGTGGGGCAAGGGTGGAAGATGAGGTCAATGTTATGCATAGTACTACTGTCAAGGTCCCAGTAGAGCATTCATGTGAATGTTCCAGTAGGTGGTGGGAAGCGTGTCTGGAGAGAAACACTAAACCCTCTAAAATAGATTTGGGAATTACCAATATTACTGAGATGCCCTGGGTAGATTTAAGAGGAAAGCAGAAGAAGAAGAACTCATGAAGGAGAAGGGGAATAGTGATTAGAGATAAAGAAGAAATCTAGAAAATGCTAGTGTAACAGAAGCCAAGGAAGGTGACTCATACTTTCAACTATAGAGAGACACCAAGTAAGACCAGATCGAGAAGGTTCCACTGGACTTAGTAACAAGGAGGCGGTGGTAATAATCCTGAGAGCAATTTTGTTGGAACACAGAAGCAGAGCCTGAATGTAGAGGCTTGGAAAATGAATAGGCACCAAGGAAAAAATGAAAAAAGAGTGTGGAAGGGAATGAGCAGGAATTACTCACACAGCTAAGTGTGTGTTAACGACTTTTAAAATGTAGAAGGATGATTGCCCGGTATCGTCCACAGATGGACTCATTTCAACTTTGGTGATTTTGGGTCAACATTGTTCTTCCCTTCCTAAATCTTGTCCTTCCAGATAGTCACATCTGTCCAATACTCTGCAGAAAACATTCCAAGGACAATATAATCCTCTCTCTTCCCTATATATCTAATTTGGGCACTTAATTACATGCTCCTTTGAACTGTTGAGTATTTTCATGTGCAAATGTCTTAACTTCGCACAAGCTGGAAGCCCCTAGTGCTTTATTTAAATAAAAAGTGATACAGCTGCACACAGAGCTCTCACAGCTTTGAGCATATGAGGAAGTGAAGAACAGAACACTTGCATGGTAAAAATGTGAACTTTGGAATCAAACATACATATTTGAATCCTGGTTCCTCCCTTAGTAAACTAAGCCTCAGTCAAATCACTCTCTTCGAGACACAGCTTCTTTTTCTGTGCAGGGCGCATAGTAAATGCTCAATATTTATTGAACTGAGTCAAAAAATAGAGATAATATTAACACCCTAATAGTAGTTGGAAAAATTAAAGAAGATAATTATGTTAAGTGTCTAGATACAATAGATTTCAGGTTAGCACTAAGAATACATCTTTCTTACAGATTTCATTCTCTAGACTTGGTATGAAAAAGATATGGAGGACAGGGAACTTAAGGAACTAGAGTTGAACAGAAGGTTCCTGGCCCAAGCTTTGCCAGGGATTTAATTCTTTATAATATCATCTCTAGAACAATATTTTTTGTAAATCGTGGTCCTTGAAAACTTGTATCACAATCACCTAGGGTGCTTAATTTAAAAGATATATAAATAAATAAATAAAACAAGCCAACAAAAACTAAATAAGTGGTAAATTCCTAGAACCTATTCCAAGACAATCTGTAATATTGAAGCCCAAGAATGTGCAATTTTATGGAGGGAATTTTACATATCGGAAAGCTTCAGTGCTTCAAAACCACCCTCTGAAAGTCCACCTCACCCCGACTGTATTCTGCCCAGAGATTCTGTGTGGCTGATATCAGGAAATAAGTTTTGAGGTCTCACTGGATATTGGAATAATTAATGTTTATTAGGATTCCCACTCAGGATGGGCTCTATAGAGTCACCTTTACCTCAAGGAAGCCCTGTTCTTAAAGTCGGGCGGAAGATGGAGAGACAGGCAGAAGATTCCACAACTACTCCTTTCCAGGGCTGTAGAAAATCGAGGCATATCTGGATACGATCAGAACCTCCATTCACGGCCACTCCCCTGCCTCCCACCTTTCTCACACCTGCGGATGCCATCAGAAGCAGACAGCTGGACACACTCAGGCTGAACTAAACCCAGACAGACACCAAAGTGTTCACTTAGAAGGGAACTTGCCTCAGAATCCCCAGTGGGTAAAGAAAACGTGGTATATATACCATGGAGTACTACTCAGCCATAAGAGGAATGAAGTACAATGTCATTTGCAACAACTTGGATGGAACTCCAAGTTGGAGACTTGAATGGTCTCCAGACCATTATACTAAGTGAAGTATCTCAGGAATGGAAAACTAAACACCACATGCTCTAATCAGTAAGTGGCAACTAAATGGTGGGTACACTGGGCACAAAGAGGTGCAAAGGTCATTGGAAATCAAGAAAGGAAGAGGATGGGAGGAGAGGGTAGGGGAGGAGGGATAAAACTTACCTATCAGGTACGGTGAACACCTGCTACCAGGCACACCCAAAGCCCCGAATTTAGCATTATATAAGGTATCCATGTAACAAAAACATTTGTACTCTCTTAATATTTTGACATAAAAAGCGAATCCACAGAATCTGTCCAGGTCAGATGTGGGAGGCGAGTGAAGCTCTTTCTCCCTTCTCTCTTTTTGTGCAATATTCCCCATCAAGCCTAAAAATTTATTTTCTTTCCCATAAAGAGGTTGAGAAACAGTAACTCTCTCTTCCCCTGGCTGCCTGTGGAAGCTGGTTAGGGCAAGAGGGATTCCTGGCTTAGATGACAGCAAATGGGACAAACGAAGGCAAAGCTGGCTTGCGTGACAGGCACGCCAAAAGCTGAAGTATGAAAAAAAGTCAAAGGTCAAAATTATTCTGGAGGTAGCATATGTGTGTGAATTCAAAGGTAATCTGAAAGAGATAATCAATTTCCAAGGAAAAAGAATAAAGGTAAGCCTTGAGTGGTATCAGCTCAAGTTCTAAATAAAGTCCAAAATCCATGTGTCACCTGGGTGTGGTAGTTGGCTGACGAAGGTGCCAGGACATGGGCAGCAACTATTTACACCTCATCATGCAGCCAGAAATCTAGTCAACAGGCAGCTAGGAGCACAGGCAACAGCAAGACCAATGGTAAGACTAAAACAAAATTGATTCACAGAGGTAAGGCTTTTCCTGCCACTTTAGACCTAGAATCTGGAGCAGAGCTGAACCAGAAATCAGAGTTGGAATGGCATTGTCAACAGAGTAAGAGGAATTCAGAAGTGGAAAGCTAATATTGTAGCATCACCTTTCCCAGAATCTACAAAGTGGACAGGAGACACGAATAGCGCTGTTTGCCAGATGCACCAAAGAAAGCATTAGAGAGCTCAGCAGATATCCCAAATCCAAGTAACTCACAAACATAAAGTCTCCTAGACTCAAGAGCAGGGGTTAGCAAATTGCGGCCCATAGCCCAAAACCAGCCCACCAGCTATTTTTATACAGCCTGTAAACTGAGACTGATTTTTTATCTTTTGAAATGATTGGGAAGAAAGTCAAAGGATAATATTTATGACATGCAAAAATCCAGTGAAATTCAGATCTCAGAGTCCATAAGTAGAATATTATCGGAACATAGCTACACCTATTCATTTACGAAATGTCTATGGCTGCTTCCGTGCTACAATGGCAAAGTTGAGTAGTTGAGACGAGATAGCAAAGCCTAAAATATTTGCCTTTGGGTGCTTTACAGAAAAAGTTTGCCAACTCTTGCTCCAGAGGAGGGCTCCCTAGTGCCTTTTAAAAAAAAAAATCCCAAAGAACAGAACTCTCCATTATAGGAGTGGGAATGAGAGACAACCACCTCTCTGTTCTGAGTACCATAGTTGGTAATTTCCGATGAAAAGCAGGCCTTTGCTTTGAAAGGTAGAGCAGTCAAATGAAGGGCTATCTAAGAAGGAGGCTCACCCAACCCTATTTGAATGAGTGGGTAATCTGGCAAGGGGGGAACTGTATGACGTTTACTGGTAGTGTAGTTCTACTTTCTGGACTGTGTTAACAATGCTCCCTGGGAAGGTGAGGAAGCAGCTAGCAGTTTCAGGTGTCTGCCAGGTAAAAGAGACAATGAGTCTCTGACACTCCTGACAAAGATGACTCCAATTTGTCCAGGGTGTGTGAGAAACACAGCGAAGGTCACCAGAGGGTCTGGGCCCGGACCCCAGCCAGCAGAGTGGGGATTTCAGATTATGACATGGGGACATTTGGAAGGTGAGGCAGTGAAAACGGGCATGCTGACTCATGCGGTCTGTTGACTGACCAAGCCGGGGAGAAGCCACGCGTTTGCTCTCCTGTTTTACAGTCTTTGTTTAGTGTGGGCCAGCCCTCGCCACTGGATAGTCATCTCAGCCAGAAAGAAAGCAAAAGCCTACAGCCGAATCTCCGCTTGAATAAAACAGCAGTGTTATAAGTCAACATTTATGTTTTTCTTGTAATTATATTAATAGAAGCATTTGTCCCCCTTCCAATGATCTAAACTTGAATTTAATAAAATATATGCACCCGTGCATTGCTTAATTCCTGTAACATGTATTTATTGAGCACGGACTCTCTACGAAAAAAACACACCCTTAGGTAGAGCAGTAAACAAGCGACGTCCCTGCCCTTGTGAGGAGTGACATGCTAATCGGTAGAAAATAATCAAATCAACAGTAAATATATAATATCGTGATAAGTGCAACCGAGAAAAACTAAGCAAGAAGGATTCTAGGGAGTGCTGGGTGGACATGGGGAGGGAGGCTGCTCTTTTACTCTGAGCTGTCAGGGGAGGGCTCCCCTCCTGGATGAGGGATGGCTGAACAGTAGCTGGAAGGAAGTAGCCAGCAGGCCTCCCCGCTGGGGGTGGGGGGAGCAGGACCCCCAGCAAAACCCTGGGCAAAGGCCCTATGGGAGGAGGACACCCAGAACAGCTGAGGAAGCACAAGGAGCCCAGAGGGCTGGAGCAGAGCAGCGGAGGGAGAGAAGCTAAGAACAGAAGAGGAAGGTCAGAGGGGAAGGAGGCAATCCTTGCATAAGGCCCAAGACAGCAGTGTAAAGCCCTTGCTAAGCTGCTGAGCACAGGAGAGACATCCTCAGACTCTCCGCAGCCAGAGTAATCCAGTTAAAATTAAATCGGATACTGTCACTTCTCTATGCAAACATTAAAACCTTCCCAAATGAAAAACAAATAACTAAATAACTGTATCATAAACACCCAGATCATTTACTGTCTCAAAAAATAATATTTCCTAGTTTACAGAAAAACCTCAGGACGGACTGATGTCATTTGAAAAATGTTATTGGGAGATGCTTTGCAACTGTTACACCATAGTAACACATCGCTGATTCAGATTCATTGGGGAGAAGACCCTGTCAAAATTAAAGGCTGAATTGTTCTGTTTTATTTAAATAAATTTCATTAGCTTTTTTGTGCATGAAGGAAGGAATCAGGCTTGCCAAGATTGCCTAATAAAATTTGTTCTGATGAACAGATTTTTAAAGGATTGTAATTAGCATCGGTCACAGCACCAGTCTATACTACCTTGGTTTCCACTTACAGCGCAATTTCTATGTTTCAATTTAATTAGATAATTATAAATTGTTTCAAAAGCAGTCTATTCTCTTCACTAGACTTGTCTTTTATTTAAGGAGATTCACTGACTAATTTTTTTATTTTTATTTTTTTAGCAGAAGGAAACTGCATGGCTCCAGCACTAAACCCAAAGGCTGGCTACTTATCTTTTCATTGCTACTGTTGCAACTCTTACCTTCAATCAGGGTTTCTCAACCTTAGCACTACAGTATTTTGGTCCAGATAATTAATTATTGTGAGGGACTCTCCTGTGCATTGCAGGACGATTTGCAGCATACCTGGCCTCTTCCCAATAGATGCCAGACACCCCAGGTGGGACCATCAAAAATGTCCCAACATTGCCAGATGTCTCCAAGCAGAAGAGAGAATGAAGGGAATAACATTACCCAAGGTTAAAAATTATTCCCTTAAATCAATGACTCTTTCTATGGGGGGAAAAATGATCCTATCTTCTTTCTCTTGTTCATATTATGAATATATTCTTAGAAAATGACCAGAAGATGTATTAATAATTAAATTTTGAAGGGCATTCCTTTATATAAGGAATGTCAAAAGGAAAGGTCACTGAATAATCAACACATATGAGAATGACATTTGAAAACCATGTTTTATCAGAGTTCTTCTCTTGGAAAGTTCCTAACAAATAAGCTTAAATGTATATTTGGCACTACCAGCTTCTAAATGAGAAATGATTTGGGAGATGGAAATTGGCAGAAGAAAAAAATGATCTTCAAAATAGTAACTTCATTATAGCTTCAACAAAATTAAGCCTGTTAGTAAGACTTACAGTCTTGGTATTTCTCTTATAGTCATAGAAGTGCAAATTAATGTGACGCTATTTAAAATCAACACAGTTGAACTATTATTGCTAAAAATGAAAAGCAGCCCATATTGCACTTTTGTACATCTCCAAATATTTTGTCCCCAAATATAATTTCCTTTTATTCACTGAGAATAAAAATTTAGCTGTTTTATACACAAAATGTTTTAAAGTGCATTCAGGATGAAAATAATCTCAGAAAATGATTGCTGTTCTTGCTCTTAAAACAAAAACATTTCATTATTTTTACAAGTGAGCATTTTTCATCATGCTATCTATGGCCTTCTTGATAATCTCATACTGCTGGGTGGGTTCATCCATTCTCACTATCTACATGTAGATGAGTCAAAATATAAATTAATACTCTCCAGAGCTCCCACATGCAAGTTGGATGGGATATATACAAATTAAAGTAGTTAAGCCAATAAAAGACACCTGTTTGGTGAAGGCATAAGGGACCAATAAGAAGTGAGTTTTGCTCTAACGGATGGACACGGGGGAAAGAACACCCTAGAAATAAATGCTAAACCACAGTTCAGCGATGAGGTTGCTGTAGTCATCATCTTGCTTTTCCAAAAGATACTTAAGAGCCCCACTTAAATGCCCTTAGCTTAGCAACATTCCATCTTAGTCTAGGAGGGAGGACCACAGTCATTGTCAACCACTTCCATCCTGAAGAAAAATGACCAAGTGATAAGAAATTTACAATTTCTGCCCAAAAGTGAAAGACCAGGGGTTTGGGTAGAGTCACTTGCTATTTCTATTTTTTCCCCCTTTTTCATCTATAGTCCCCTAAAATGGGTATTTGCCAATACTTAGGAAAATAATTTCATGTTTTTAAGTCAGCTAAATTTCTCATTTCTCCCAATTTTCTTTTCCTCCTTAGTTCCCTATTTTGAATTAAAGGGATCAACCATCTCTCTAGTCACCCAAACTAGAAACTTCAGAGAAACCTCCCTCTCGCCCATCTGCCACAACTTATATCAGCTGCCCAAGATCTCCTGATTCCTCAGCAGCGTCTCAGGTAGCTGTGTCCCCCCTTGCCACCACTGTGCCCATCGCCACGGTGCAGGAGCTCATCATAGCTTACACCTAGATTAATTCCAGAAGCTTCCAAATGCTCTTTCAACACCAGTTTCTCCTGATGCCAAACACTTACACTTATTACTACTAAATTTGTCCGTCTGAGACACTGATATAATCACATAAGTGAACTAGATAATTCTTTAAAAATTCTCTATTTTCTATGGATTAAAAATCAAATTCCTTCCCATAGAAAGTAGAGACTCTCCACTATTATTCCTGATCAAATTTTGTGGCTAACACAAACATAATACTCTAATCATTCCAGGTTTTCTATCATTCTTCAAGGTGTCAAGGACTTTTACATCTGATATTTTTCTTTTGTTGGTCTGTCTCTTTATAAAGCTATTGAGTTCAGCTCTACTTCTTTATGGCAAAATTCTGTTCAACAGCCAATGTATTTCAGTTAAAATTATTAGCTTATACTTTAGTGTTCCCACAGCATCTTATTAATAGCTTCATTATAGTATATAACTATATTGTATTTTAGTTGCATATGTAACTATTTGCCCTTCTAAACTGTGAACTCCTTGTGGTCACAAAGAATATGTCTCATTCATCTTTGCAGTCTCAGTAGTTTGGCTGCAAAAGAGTTAGTGTTAGTACATTCAATTCAAACAAGCTTGATATTAACCACTGAAAATAAAAGACAACTTCCAAATTATATATACTTCTATTTTTCTCATCTTCTTTCATTTTACCTTTATCCAAACTGATATAATTTTATCTAGTTCCAAAATCAAATGTGGATATAAGACTCATCTAATGATTGCTTAAGAAATTAGAAGAAAAAAAAATAATGGGTGGCAAGAAATTAAGTCAGCATATTTCCTTTATACATTTTTCAAGAGGTTTAAGAAACATTTCAAAACTAATCAAAATATAAGACTGTTTCATCACTTCAGTTTGAACGTAAGAATTTTGCTCTTAATGAAAAATATGTAAGACAAAGTGTAGTTTGTTTTTTTACAAATATCTGGCACAAATTCATCTGACTATGCAAAACTGCTGCTATTCAAAGAGATAATAATTATGGCTATCCCTAGAAGGATATTGTTTATATAAGATTCCATATAGATATTTGTAAGTAAAATCATTCACTTTCTGAATAGAACAAAAGAAAAGAAAAGATATCTTATATTTCAAAATAATGTGCTTACAAAAACTATTGCCATATTCTTTGGTGAACAACTTTGTAGGCTACTTAAATTTTCCTGTTATTCTAAGCATTTGGTTACAAGATTTACAAAATAAACCCATTACTAAAAACTGAAAGTAAGCTTTGGACGCTGAATTATAAAAACTACTGAATTTCAGTAGTGTGAGCAAAATCTTACCAAAGGATTTCTGTCATTTCCCAAAAAGTATGCTATAAATTACTACTGCCGTGAAAAATGTGAAAAAATACTTTAAGAATTCAAGTCATATCACTGTGTATATCTATTTCCTTTCCTTCAACTTAGACTATTAGCTTCTTAAACTAGATGATCAACAAAATTAATATTTTATATCAAATAATAACCTGACATAATCATAAATCCTTGATGAGCTTCATTAGAGCTCAGGTTGATTTTGTTAAACAGATGCACTAGAAGTTAAATTCAAAGAACAAAACACTTTCACCTATGGAGCATTTTTAAAGAAAACATTCTTATGTTCAAATTTATAAATAATAAGAATATGAAGTCACCTTTTCTAAAGTGGTAACTTTTTCACCAAACTAAACTATAGCTAACATTTTCAAGTACTAGAAATAAATGGAGCTGCTTAGAAAATGGCTTATCCTCCTAAATTTGTTGAGCCAGAAGATGCCCGGTGCTTTTTCATGGACTATGTGGACAACATCGAAGAGACAGCCAGTCTGGAGCTGTTTAAATTCTTACCCAAGACAGAGCTGAGGAGTACTGGACTGATAAACACCAGATTCTTATATACTGACTGAACACTATTATCCCCGATTGTGCTTATGCGACTGTAATCCATTTTACACACAACAGACACGGCAAATCAGATTATGATACCCTCTTGCTTAATATCCTTCTATTGGCTTCCCATCACACTCAGAATGAAACCCAGACTCCCTAACCTGGTTGACGAAGCCCTCTATGGTTGGACACCTAACTACCTGCTGAGTCACTCTCCCGTACCCCATGCAGGCCATCCACTGGTCTCCCACTCTTCCCTGCCAAGGGGAGCTCCTTCTGCCTGAAATTCCTTCTCCTAGAGATTTTTCATGGTGGCTTCTACCCTGTCATTTAGATATCAGTTTAACTGTGACCTCCACAACATAGCTTGCCTGACAAGCCACTTTCAAATAGTAACAAAGACTCTCTTCTTAATCGAACTTTCCTGTTTTCAACTAGACCTCATCCTTGGACTCTGTCCCCAATCACCCTAAGTCTGTCTAAGTGAAGAATCCTACTAAGTCATCCTCTACTTTTGGTATCTGGTCAAGGTCCTTATCCCCAACCCTTGATGTCTAAGTCCTTGGCTTGCCTTTAACAAGAATCTTGTTAGGCCAGTTTAGCAAGAATCTCCCAACTCTTAATGTCTTAAGTTATTTATTCTTTATATTACACTCAGTTTTTGCACTGGTTGGAGTGCAGTCAATTTTCAGCACAACAGGGAACATACACTATTGATTCAATTAACATAATGTCTTTATTACTTTCCATAATCTAAGATTAGTTTACTTTATGTAGTTTTTATTTCCCATTCCTACTTCAAAGATTGCATCAGAAAACCAACAATAAACATAAAAAACTTTAAAGAACCAAATGTAACCAAGACAAAAGTTATGAACATATTTTGTTAATAGTTGTAAATATTCTAGATTATTAAATTAACATTTTTATTGTGGTACAATATACATAACACAAAATTTTAAATTAACATTCAAAATACATTGAAAATACTTTCTCACCAATATTGGGGTGCTTCAAAAGACGGCAGATTCTAGCTTCCCTTTCCAGTTTCTGATGATCTGTTTAAAAAAAAAAAACTAGAAAAATAAATAACAATAAAGCATAAAAAAATAAAACACAATAAATAGCATATCCAAATGACATAAAGCCTTTACATTTACTTATCCTTTGATTTCTTTTTAAAACAGTGATCATTTGAATTTGGAATCAGGTGAACAGCACATAGTTCAACAATCTAATTTTATTTTTCATCGGCTTGAGGGTTGATGAAGGGAGGTATAAAATAGAGCTGAATTTAGACTTTGGCTGGGGGAAACACAAATGGAACAAAGCAGGACTATGCATTCTTATCTTTACTTTAAGTATACATTGTTACAACAACTTAATAACCCAATGTAGACATACTCATTTGGAGCAGAGGATGCATATGTGGAAATTGGATTACCAATAGAGCCAGTGCTAAATAGGATAACTGCAGTTTACTCCTGAGGGAGAAGTGTTCGCTGTCCAGTCTAGTCATTAGTTGAGAGCCTTTACATAAAATTTCTAATTTAAACTGCAACCACCCTCCGAGATAGGCAATATTGTTAACCCTATTTTAAAATACAAAGACTAGTAGTATAGTTTAATGTCACTGCTTTAATTTATGCAAAGGCTCCAGCAATTTTATCCACATTTCTTTTGCATTTATGATGCAACTCACATCAACACATGGATAAATGTCAACACAATTTTTTTTAGAAGGCAAATTATGTTTTAGTTTTATTTTGAAAATAGTTTTGACCTTGAAGATCCCCTAAGAGAGTTTCAGGGACTCTGTGGATCTGCAGACCACACTCTGAGAACCACCAGTATATGCTATAAAGAACTGTTGTATATAATGGACATTTTTGGCAATTTAAACATATATAATGCTATTAATAGCTCAAAGTGTCAAAAACAGAGTCTTGGTGAATTATCACGGCATTGGATAGGCTCTAGAACTGTACCTATTATATCTGGATTGCCAAATATAACAACTGATATCCTCTGCCCTTACCACTATGTAAAACTACACGTACTTAAGATAAATATAAATTTTTCAAGTCCCCAATCTCTTTAACAGTCCTTACTCTTAAAACAAGCAAATTCTAGAATATTCTTATTTAGAAGTATACAAGTAAACACAAAAAGTTAAACCAGATTTTGAGAATGCATTAACATTATCTTAACACAATTACCTTAAACAAATACTATAAAGTGTTATATGTAAAGCATATGAAAAACATCTGCTTATAGGGACCATAATTTTGTTATAGAGACAGGGATATGCAAATATATGTGCTAAACCATGTGATTATATATATGTAAATCATCTGAAACACATAATTATATTAAAGAAAAAAGGAAGCAAAGGACATTTACAGACAATAAATTTTACAGAGTTTTAGTTATAGAGAGAAAAATAATTTCAGAATTTTATATAGCCTATTGTTATGGGATAAACTATTTCCTTGCAAAATTCATATGTTGAAGTCCTAACCCCTATACCCCAGAATGTGACAGTATTTCGAAACAGGGTGTTTAAAGGGGTAATTGAGTTAAAATGACGTCATTAGTGTGGGTTCCAATCTAACGTAACTGGTGTCCATGTACGAAAAGGAGACTAGGACACCAACATCCACAGAGGGAGGACCCTGTGAAGACACGGGGAGAAGATGGGCATCTATCAGCCAATGAGAGAAGCTTCAGAAGAAACCAAGCCTCTTGACACCTTTATCACAGACTTCTAGCTTACAGAACTGTAAGAAAATAGACTTTTGTTGTTTAAGTCACCCAGTCTGGGGTATTTTGTCGTGGCAGCCCTAGCAAACCAATACACCTAGGTATTAATTTTCTCTTGCTATGTATCAAATATCACAAACTTAGAAGCTCAAAACAACACACATTTATGATCTCACAGTTTCTGTGGGTCAGAAACATGGGCTTGGCTTAACTGAGCCCTTCGCTTTAGGGTCTCTCACAAGGGTGTAATGAAGGGGTCAGCCATGGCTGGGGTCTCATGTAAAGTCTCAACTGGGGAAGGATCTGCTTCCAAGCTTGTGTGCTTGTTGGCAGTATTCAGTTCCTCAAGGGCTGTTGAGCTGAGGGTGTCAGTCCCTAGCTGGCTGCTGGCTGGAGGCTGTCCTCAGTCCCCTGCATGTGCCCACATGGCAATTTGTTTCATCAAAGTCACTAAAGGAAAGAGTCTGGGAAGCAAAAGGGAAAGCCACTATCTTATCCAGCCCAATCCTGCAAGTGACAATCACACAGTTGTCATATCCAATTGGTTAGATGCAAGACATCAGCCTGGCCCAATTTCAATACAGAAGGGCATGGACACCAGGAGGCAAAGATTATTGGGACATCTTGGAGTCTGTCTGCCACAGCAGACTCTACTGCAATAGCGCTAATGAGTTTTCTCTCCGACAAGCAGCTTCACTCACTTTTTCTTCCATATAATCACATCATTTAATGATCTCCTATGAATCATAAGGCATTCTGCACTTTCCCATCAGGGCATGTTTTGACATTCCAAACATGATGCTATAACTAAATTCTAGTTTTCATGAAAACTGTTAAATTCTAGTTTTAACAGTCATGTAAATGTATACCACCTGGTATGTTTCACATGGAACATCAAGTTCACAACTTTGCTTTTAGAAGGAGTAGGCAGGTGAGGAGGAGTGATTAAGTACCTATGACAGTATTACCAAAAAGCACATTTCTGTATTTATCCTGCTAAAGAGATGAATTAGTTTTACACTTAAAGTTTTCCTTACTTTTAATTCAGGAAGCACAAAAATCATACATCCTACCTCATCATTCCCAGCTCTCACAACTACAGTGGTAAGAGGCAAAGACATTACGGAAAGAAAGACATCGTCATACAACTGGACACCATGTGAAGATTCTCTTTCATTAGCCACAGGCCCTGAAGCTAGTGTAGAACTAGTTCCATTTATCATTTGATATTTCTTAAAGCACTTGAAGTATAATGGTTTGGCTTTATCCTCCCTTCGAAGCTCAAGTCCATACTCTTACATGAATAAAAATATAAACTTTCAGGCTGTAATCTTGTCAGGTCTGATAAGGTACATGCTGTTCGTGATGTATGGTTGAAGACCTGCCATATAAACAATGCCTTAAGAAAAAAATATGATCAATCATTTTTGACATGAAGTCAGTGGGGAATAATATTATTCAGTACAGAGTCGTCTAGATTTTAAAACATTTCCTGAGAATTTGGGTGAATGTAGTTATTTCTTCTCAGCTTGAGAGATACTTTTTTAATACATACAATAGCTTATTTCAAATGAGGTGAAAAATGTTAATTCAGAGCTAATGAAGTAAATCTTTCACTCTTGTTCCAAATCAAATTTTAATCTTTATGCAAAATAATAACTCTGATCACAAATGCAAATTAAAGTGCTATTCCTGAACCACTTTCACACAGCAATAGGAGTATCACTAAAGCTACACAAAGCAAAAACTTACCTATCTGGCAATATCAGGGAATGGGCTTTTATCGATAAGCAAATGTCAAAAGTAACTATTTACTGCCCAAATGACCAAGCATTAAAATGTTAACCTTGTGGAAGGAAATCCAACATTCATTGCTTTCTAACAAGGATGACATATAAAATAATTTAATCTTTCTTGACACCACTGAGTCATCATTATTAGCATTAATTATTACTCTGCTGTAACCCAGAGGCTACAGAGGTGTGAAAACCCATAGGTCCCTGCCCCACCTGCCAATCCGCCCCCTACCCTTCTGTATGGAATCACCTTCTCAGCATAAGCAATGCCAAGGGAGGGTTTGCGCAAAGGGAGGAGGTTGGCCTTCTGCCATTACTGGCTAGCTACCACCCTTCCCCAAACACACACACACACACACATACACACACACGAATGTAAACATACAACCTAAGGAAGGCTTGGGGTTTGCCACAGCCGAGAGGATTTAATTCTTCTACCTCCCCCTCCCCACAAAGAGAAACCCACTCAATTTCAATTATCCTATATTGAAATCATGGAGGAATTGCCTGCCCCTCATGCCCATAAAAATGTAGTGTTTAAAATCCTGCTCTATCACTAATTTTTGTCCTGCTAGCCTGTTGGCAAGCCAGCTTCAGCTGCCACATTCCCTATTCTTATCTCCTTGGTTCTTTGCCTTCCTTGGCCTTTTATGCTCCAGTTTGAGATCGGTGCCTCAGATCTGTCGATTTTTGAGGGCAGGTTAAGCCTGCTTCTCTGGTTTCTTTGTTACAAGCAGCCCAACTTGATTTTCAATTTTTTCACGTCTGTTCCATTTCCAAGAAACTGTAGTCTCCTGAACCCTCTTGGAGTAAACTTGGAATAAAAGTGAATAAATGATTAATTGCCCCTCCCATATTTGACAACTGCTGTGAACTAAGAACCACAGAAAACAAGGGTATAGAAACATAATCACGAAGAACCTGGAGGCGAGAACCTGAAGAGACCCTGTCTAAGGACAGACACACTTGCTAGTGTGTGGATTCTGGAGCACTCTAATGTGGTCTCAGAGGCCTTATTCCTGGAGGTTTTGGAATTACATTCTGAATGCGTTTTTCTTGTTACAAATACTGTGTCTCACTGAATGAAGTGTTCCTTTGGAAAGAATATAGATCCTGTCCATTTAAGTAGGTCACATTTAAAAGCAGTCTGTAAGTTAGAAGGAGCTATTTGAAGAGCCACTTCACTCCAAAATCTGAACAGGATGTATATGGATCTAAGGTTGTTACAGTCAGTTAACAAAAAGTTTAAAAATTCAGAATTAAATATTTCATTTTATCCTTTTATTTTGAACTATCCCATACCATAAATTTGAACTTTTAATTATTTCACCTACATTCTTTCTGACATTAGGTATCAGTCACTCCCTGTTCCTTCTGCTGCCTACTATGACCCTGACAAATCAGTGACCTGGACAAACCAGTGCCAATGTTATCCTGCACAGGATGACATTCTTCTTTCCATGGTAAAGTGGAATTAGATATATGTGCTGAAAGTTCGTATCTCTTAATTTAGAAGTCAGACCTTCTAAGGAGTCTCTTCTGTGCAGGAAGTCCATGCAAATGTAACAGGAATTATGATGTCAGTCCAACCTTGATTCTATATAGACTGGAAACCACAGCTCACTTGTGGAGAAGATCTCCCCTTCCCCCTCCCCCTTAATTTTTTTTTAAAATCTCTATTGCATGGAAAAAGAACCAGGCCTCTGCTTCATTTCACCTCCTTCTTGCAGCCTCATCTATAGAGGAAAATGGAATTTTCCACTCACTCCAGAGGAATAAAAACCCATAATGAAGGTCCCTGATTTTGTAGAACCCTAAATACATTGTAATAGACAGGCCAGAGGGATAGAAAGATGTCAGGCTTCAGAGTGGAGCAGACAAGACTTGCTATCGTGGTTCTACCACTTACTACCAGCTGGGTGTCCATGTCACTTGACCTCTTAAAAGTTCCACCCATAACATGGGCATAGAATATGTAGTAGTAGGCACTGTATCTGGAACAAAGTAGGTCCTCAATAAATAATAGCATTATCATTATTATTATTATTGCTTAAAATGTGTCCAACTTGAAAAAAAAACTAAATTCCTAAAAGCTACCTTAAAAATTATATTAATTCTATTAAAGCATATTTATTTTACATGTATCCTAATATATTTTGAAAATAAGTCTTTCCTATAAAATTACATGATTATGTAGTCCAGGCCATAGACAATAGAAATAGTGGAAGAATCACTGATATCTATGTCAGAAAAAGATAAAACCAGTACAGTAAAATATGGACAAAAAGTTATTCAATTTTATGGTATAGTCTACCCCCCAAATTAATAAATACAGGAAAAACTGTTATTTGTCTGAATATAAAATTTTTAAACGAATTAAACTGACCAGTTTTATATACAAGCTTACTATATTATTAGATTCATCCATTTCACATATCCAAAATGAATGCTGTTCTGATAAATAACTTATCATAGAAATTGTTTCAGAGGGAGCTACTGGATAATATATTTCCCAGGACGATAAAGGAATAAATAATGAAATTTTGATGGCACCATTCTTATGCTGTCCTACAGGAAAAATATTTTCCTTTTTCCACCACAATAATGTCATCCATTCAAAGACATGATATTGTATCTGTTATGAATATAATGCTTTACACAAAATTATGCAAATGTAGAACAAAAGCAATATCTTATAAGGCTCTTGTTCAGTTGCAATTTAAAGGAAAATACAACTTGTAGACGTAAAATTGCAAACAGTGAACCCTAATTTATATAATATATTTTTATATAAATGTTTATTTAATGTCCAATTATACACAATATCTACATAGCTACTAAGAAGATGGGGACACTCTGCTAGGACCTAACAGAAGTCTTAGGAGAACCTCTTACTAAGCCTCTCACTAATTCCAGGTGATGGGCTGGGGGAATTTGAAGTGAGCTTTTTTATATAATCTTGAAAGGTAGGAGGAGCAAAGCGGGAAGAAAAGGAACAGGAGAACGGTGTCCTGTTTGCGGCACAATTCTATTTTCATGTTTAGGCATAATAGAGCTAAGTCACTTGAGACTCTTTGTACTAAAATCCTTCAAACTTTGACTGCCTAGAGATTAGAAGGCCCCAGAGTGGAAACAAGGTATACTGAAGACAAATACAATTCACAGTAGACCATTTTTTTTCCAGTGGCTCCCCTGATTTTTACAGGCAGTTGCATAGTAACACAAGGGAATGTTTATTTCAGGGATTTTGCTTTTCTTTTTTTATTTTCTTAAAGTAATAATCTATTATTTCTTATGGTAGCAATTTCTTATTGTAGTATTTTATTCCTAAGAATTAAGTACAATTTATTCAAAAGGTGAAAAGTATAAAATATTTCTATGTTTCTATATAATATGAACTTGAGTGTGAGCACAGAGAGGAAATTATTTATCTTTGCTGTTTTTCTGGAATTTGTTATGCTTTCCAGTATTTATCAGCTTTTTTAAAAGTGTTGCCTCTACATATTGTAATTATGCATTCCTCATTTACCATATTTCATGGATGCTTTTATTTCCTATACATGCACATACTCAGAAATGAGGTTTAATATAGCCACCTAAATGAAAATACATTACTGAGACCTGATATTAAAATGGAATCGTCTATCACATGCATTCCCAAAATGTGTACGATTATGATATAGCAATTAAAAAATACAAAGAAAAGAGAAATTGTCTCAGTTTGGGCTGAAACCAGGAAGCGAAAAACAAAATAGTTGTCAGATACTGGATGCCAAATCACATCTTCAGGACTTGCCAAGGAGTCAGTTGACGCTATTCTGTCTTCATGAGCCCATCACTCACTTCCAGCTATACAAGAGAAGGCGAGGGGACCCCCAGAGAGGGCTACTCTGGAGAGAGTAGTCAGAACATTCTGCATTGCCTCCCACCTCCCACTGGAAAGGAGCTTACCCAGGGGTACCCAATTGGGGGCAGGGGTCTCTGAGAGAAATATTTGCAAAGGTGCATCCCCTAGAATTTGAGAAAAACAACTACTAACTATTTTAAACCTAATTTTAAAGGCATGAAATTGTGGCTGGAATTGCAAAGCCAAGAGGGCTCTGTTGTGATCTGTCTCTGCTTCCACCACTGGCAAGACAAAGATGCGTGTTTCCCACGGACCAGAGGAGTAATGATCTTACGAAGGACAATGCCCAAGAGGACCACTTGGCAAGGCAATGGTTCCCCAAGGAAGGGTGGAATGCCAAGAGCCCAGGAGCTGCAGAGGAAGTTAGAAATGTCCAGCCAGGGGATGCATGGCCATCATCAGGGAAACAGTCCCCAGAAGTCCCTAGAAGGAATCATCCAAACCCCACAGAAATGCCCTACAAGGGAGATCCAGTAACACACACCTATCAGAGCGTAGCATTGAAGATGAGAATTGCACCTGTGAAGTCAGACTCGCCCTGCTCCCTACAGCTCTGCCGCAACAGGCCCCACAGGCAGCCAGTGAATGGGTGAGGAAGAGAGGTGACAAAGAGTGTCAGTACCACACACCCCTTGGTCCAAGGAGGCTCTCAAACCTACAACAGGCCAGAACTGCAGAGAGAAGTTTTAAATGATTTCAGGAATGTATCATCTTATTCCTTCTGATATTGAAATTATAATATATCTGAAATGCAGGATAAAATTCCCCAGACTGAAAAGAGTGGTATTTTTAATTCATTGTCATGCTAGATGTCATCCTTCATCATTCATTGCGAATGAATATTTATTTTTTACCTAGAATGCTCTGTCTCAAGTAAGTGCTGCATCATTTAGAACTGTATTAACATTTGGCATTGGCATGGCATTTCAATTGGGCTAGCTCTAAGTAAGAGCTTATTGCAACCCTGCCTGGCTTGATGCCCACAGATTACAGGGAGGCATATTAAATGCCACCGAAATTGCCTTTGGTTTCTTCTAAAATCTGGAAGAGGAAGATGCTTGCTTCTCTGTGGCAAACTTTAAAGTTGGAAGACAAAAACCCGTCCTGGGCTGGACAGTTCATTTCCACTCCCACATGAAATTAACAGACCCACTGCCTACCTGCTAAGTGTCTGTCTACAGAGAGACACTGAAAACAATTTCTGATTTGTGTTTATCCACAGACAGTATCAGACATTATTAAAATAAGGGTTCCTAACAGCTGGAAAGGGGGCAAAGGAAGCTTCAGGAGTTTATTGGGTTTTTTGCATCACAATTAAAAGAAATCAATGGCTAACTCTCCCCAGGAAATAAAACACCAGAAGCACTGAGAAGAAACCCATACCATTAATATTTGCCCCTTAAAACTTGCCACTCTAGGATTTCTGCCAAGTGACGTGGAAATAAGGGACTGTGACAAGAGCCTCTGAAGAGAGCATCCTGCATCAGCTTCTTGCAGCAGAATCAAGCACACTGCTCACATCCACAGTCGCTTGTTCCTGCTTTAACAACTCACCTATCTCCTGCACAATAGATCTCTTTTCCTTTTCACGTAGACTAATTCCTGACTTGTTTGTCCCCACCCCTGTTTTACCTTCTCCCTTCACCTTAATATTTTAAAAATCGTATTGTAAAAATGACAGACTCTAACTGGAAAAATACATGCATATTTCAGCTAAAAGACATAAATGTCATTTAAAACTCCACTCGCTAGATATACCACTATTTACATTTTGATGACGGTCCCTCCAGTGTTTTCCTATGCACATACATATCATACTGCTTTTCACTTTAGAATCACAGCTTATAGACTTGCACACCAGCTAAATCCCTCAGGCAATGGCTTGGTACAGAAGGATTGCTGGGTGGCCAGATAAATGAATGAAGAATGATAAAAGCTTACTAACATGAATGGGCAGGGGGCAAAGGGTGATCTCTTCCAGACAAAATGAATCCCCATCATATAAGAGCATGCCCCCCAGTACAATTTCTGCCAAAAGGATCTAACTAATTGGCTCCTCAAAATATTTCCATAAATATTAAAGTTCTCATGGAATCAGAGGAAAATTAATTATTCTAAATAAAAGGTTCACTTTTGAAAGAAAAAAACATGATACTACTAGGTAAATAATGTACATGCAAAGGTAATTATAGTCACAGAAGTAAAACTCCAGGAAAAGGTTATAAAATTTGCATTCTTTTATGAAAATAAAAACAATGACACCTAACACTTTCCATCTAAAAGAGCTTACTGTTTACTTCATTCATCATTTATCCCTGTGCTTTATTCGTTGACACCTACCACTGGTCTTTGCGTAAGCCAAGAAGATCTGCACAGGTTCTACACAAGTGATTAGGAATACAATGCCTGTCATCTTGGAATATGCAACCCACGTGGAGAGACTCCTTTAGTTCAGATTTTCGGATATCTATATAATGGCCAAAATATAATAAACAATTGGGAAAATACATCAGTAGAAATCCAGAAACTTTATCTCTAGCATACAAATCTTTCGAATCTTATGAGATGTTTATTTGGCACGGTAAGTGGTTCTCTCTTCCTCTCACCATTCAATTGACTTCATTTATGAAAGACTTAGCATCTGGCCAGTCTTCTACTCCACGGAAAAGCGCCCCAATGTGCTGGGCTACTTCAACAAACACAAGGAAAACTGGACCAACGCTCAGCCTCTCGGTTCCAGTAATCTACACTGCTGCTCCAGTTCAGTCGCCACTCTTGCAGTCAGTCATTCCTTGAAACTTGGTCATCCTCTGGAATCAGGAAGTTAAAAATCCCAGTCTCTGATCATCAGCTGCTCTCTTTGTAAACTGGGCAAAGTTCCCTTTTCTCAAACGATGATCGGGACCACCACTGACTCCTCCACTTTTCCCAATACATAAATCTTTTCCATTATTTTACTTTTCCTCCACATCCCTTTGCACTCTCTTCCCTAACCATGCTGGCCTTCGTTGAGTTCTTCAAATGTGCCTTTGAAGGAGTTAAAAATACACCACTCCAGCATATTGACTATTTTGAATTAAAGGCACTTGAAAGACAGTAGGTGCAAGATCATTCTGACCTCCCTCTGTCTCTTAAAAGCAGGCGATGTGAAAGGCGTCCTCCCTACACTAGAAGGAAAGCAACCATCTTACCATCAAGGACAGGAAGTTGAGCCCTAGAGAATTCTGCACAGACCTTTCTAAAATAACTCTTATCTCTCAAGCCTCTGCACATGATTTAATTGCTTTTTCACAACTTAACTATTCTTTGTCCAACTCAGTACATAAGCAATTGACTCTAACTGCTTCTTTGGATCTTCGTTTCTTTACAAGGGTTCCCGAGCTGAGTAAAACTTACATTAAATAAATGTGTATGCTTTCCTCGTGTTGAGCTGTCTTATGCCACTTCAATTCTCAGGCCCAGCCAAAAAGAAACTCTAAAGGGAAGAGCCAAAATTCTGCCTCACTCCTCCACAGCATGTATTGAACCACCTCAGAACCTTCCCACACGCTACCTGGCTGCTGGAATACTCAATGCTCCTCTTTGTCTGGTTTCTATCTAATCATTCTTCATATTCTAAATCAAGTATCTTCTCTTCAAGGAAGCTATTACTAATGTGGTCAAATCCCCTAGTTGCTCTCACACATAGCACAAACTTTACATTTTATAGTACTTGTCACACTTGTGACTTCCATTCAGTTAGTTCCAAGATTTTTTTTTTTAATGGTCTGTCTCTGTAATAAAGTAAGGCCCAGGACAGCAGGCTCTGTGTTGCTTTCTGTGTTCACCATTTTACACCAGTGCCTCAGCTAGTTCACGGTACACAGCAGATATTGAATCAATATTTCTTAAATGAATTCATGAATAAGTAGGACGAAGGTGCTACAAACAGGAAAGTGGAAGTAACAAAATGGAGACTACTTCCGATGCAAGGTGGCTTAATTCCTTCTTCAGGAAACTTACTTGTCTTACTTCCTTCCAACCTGAGGATAATCTGGTCAATCGGCCTAGAGGCTGCTGAAGGAGTCAGAAAATACAGGACCATCTGAGTAAGAAGGCCCCGTGTCAGCATTGGCCACTGGATAAGATCTGAGTAGATTCTAGAAAATTCAATGCTTATTGGATTGACAAAGATGGGATTACTCATTAGATTGCCATAAAACTAAAATAAACATATATATGATATAATCTGAACTATAGGCCTTGAAGAGAAAAATCAGTCAAGGAAAAATAGTTTCCTGTATACAGAGAAAATAGTGGCTTTTCATGGTGGCAGAATATATATACAAATCTAAAGGGGATATCATATTAATACTAGTGTTAAGTGGAAAATATGCATAAACATGTATAGAAGAGTATCTAGTAGCATCTTGATGCAAACTGCAAAGATCAATCAAACCTTTTTTTAAAGCATCTACCATGTTTCCCTGAAAATAAGACAGGGTCTTATATTTATTTTTCCTCAAGAAGACACCCTAGGGCTTATTTTCAGGGGATGTGTTATTTTCCCCTCAAAGCCTCAGCTTGCAGCACACACAGGATGGCTGGGACCTGACAGGGGGAGCCGACCTTGTTGGTGGGGTTGCCAGCACCTTTCCAGTCACCTCTGGGATAGTAGCTGTCACGATGAGAAGGGGCAGGTGAGAAGGGCTGTTCGTCTTCTTTACCGCTCCGTGACGAAATGCATAGGTTGTGCAGATACGCTGCATAGCCACGCCCACCACTAGGTCTTATTTTCGGGGTAGGGCTTCTATTGCGCAAATGCTTAGAAATCCTGCTAGGGTTTATTTTATGGGTAGGTCTTATTTTCAGGGAAACACAGTATGCAATAACTACTTGACAGAATAACTGTTATGAAAGTGAAGATTTTTAAAGCTATGGTAACATTTCAAATAACTGGAATATTTTATAATTTGATAGTATCTGGTTAGCTGAAAATCAGGTTACCCAAGGGTTAAATGAACCCTTTTTGTATAAGCTGTCATTAGCGATCCTCAGTTGTAAAACGTGAAATCCTAGTGTCACAGGCCACACACTTGCAAGACTACAAAGTGTGTTAGGTATCTATTCTTCATGACATCAGCGGGCTAGAGACCTTTTCCATTTCTATGATTCTATACTCGGTTCTGTGATTCTCTTTTTTCCCCCAGTTTTTAAATTTTAATTAACACATAGCAATTTTAAGTATTACGGGCTACAGAGTAATATTTCAATACATGTATACAATGTATAAGATCAAATCAGGGTCATTCGCATATCTGTCACCTCAAACATTTATCATGTCTTTATATAGGAAACAGTCAAAATCCTCTCTTCTAGATACTCAAAAATATATAATAAATTATTAACTACAATGATCCTCCAGTGCTACAGAACACTAGAACTTAAATCCATCTAGCTGTGGTTCTGTGATTCTTAAAGGTCTATGTGGAGGAAAAGTACATCTAACCCAAGGGCATTTCCCTAGCCCAATATTTTTTTAAAATATGCATTTAAGTATAAAATGCACAGAGCAAATGCCATATGTCATAAGTATATTGCACAATGATCTTTCACAAAATGAACATATCCACGTAACCAGCATGCAGATGGAGAGACAGAACATTACCAGTACCCAGAAGCCCCTAAGGCTCTCAGCTCTTAGCCACTATCCTGACTTCCAGTAGCAGAGATTTAGCTTGTTTTTAGACTTTATGTAACAGGAATAACACACTCTGTACTGTGTCTTGGTTTTATTTTACCCCTGGAACATATTCCATTCACACAATGCTGCTCTGGGGTTCTGGTGTAGCAATATCGTTAAGAGCTGCAAAATTTGTTAAGATGGATGAATGGATAGATGAAAAAACAAACAAGGAAGTATGAAAAGTCGTTAATGCTAAAGAGCTAATCAAATTTTCAAAGGCTTATCGTAACACATGTAATTTACTTTATGAGCACGACACAAATAAACAGTGGGTAAAGTCAAAAGCAGTTTAGGTTTACTAACCTACACATGTCAAAATTTACCCTAACTCTTCCTACTAATACATGTGGTTGTCTTTTAAATGCTTGCCTCTCCCCAGACCCATTTCCTTTTCTTTACTCAATTCTTCCCTAGATGTCTACCATACTTCTGCTCTGAGATAAAAAAAAATCAATAATAACATGTAAAAAAAAAAAAAACAGAGAAATACTAAGTCATATCCCTTAACCATGGATAGGGAAAAATCAAATTTTTAAAGAGTTCAATTGAGTTTTGACAACCCTCATTTCAAAACATAAAATAATTTTAAGCCAACTATCTAAATGTAAACTGGAAATTAAAGCACAAGAAAGGAAATACTAGCTCTCTACTACCATATAAAATTGAATTTCTCAGAAATACTCAGCATACAACTTTCTTTATAAAATCAACTTCATAGCAGCTGTCAGACTTCCTAGCTTTTTAAACATCTAAACCATTTAGGAAGAAATAAAGAAAAATGAAAGGGGAAAAAAGGAAAGGGAAGGAAATCTTCTCTGTGACACTCATAATAATTTATTGGAATACCAGCTAGAGAACATGTTAGTGTATGCATCTCTAATATATGCTGCAAACAAGTGGTAATATTTGATATATGATGTTACTTTTCAAGGACTGAAAAAAATTCAATTAAACAAAAAGGTTAAGAAAGATTTACTTAGAGATCAAAAATGGTGGTTAAAAAAGAAAAAAACTTAACTACAAATGCCACGAATAGTACTAACAACCTTAACCATCAAAGGCTTCAAGTCCTACGGAAAAATCCTTACAACTATCCTATACAAAAATCCTATCATAAACCTAAAGTGACTGAACTTCTCCTTCTTGGGCATGCTTTGTTGTGATATGAAAATATGATTTCCAAATTAATAAATTACAGAATATGAAACAAGCCTATTATTAAAAAGTCTATTCATTGTGGCTTGAGAGTTTCCCTTCTAATTAGTCATTTTTTCACACTATGCTCAAGTTCTTGTCATTGGTCAGGCTCTGTGGAAGCAGATGCTGAGATGGCATATGGGGTACAAAATATTTACAGCCAAACCTGTAAGATTTTGTCAGTAGACTCATAAAAGAAAGGGGGAGGAAGGAAGATCAGGCAGTTTAAGAAACTGAACTGTGAGGCAAACCCAACAATGGCTCACCCCAGTGGAATGCTCTGTGGCAGATACTGTCTATCAGAGTTGTCCAGTGTTGGCTCTCAACTAGGTCACCAGAGGAAGGGGCCATGGCAGGGACATGAATGACATCAGGAGGGCCAGCTTTCCTCAGCTGAAGTTGGCCCTCACTATTGGATGCTCCGCTGACTGTCTTCTCAGAGGGGATCTGAATGGCCTGTCTCCATGTCTGTTGAGGTTCCTTAATAGGATACGATCTTAAAAAAATAGTTTAGTAGGTTCAAGAAGCTGGGTGGGACAAGAGATGCAGAAAGACATATAAATTAGAGCAATTACAGAGTAAGTTCCCCCTGGGAATTATCTGGCTATGAGCTACCGCTTTGACAGATGAGGACACTGGGTCGAAGAGGCAATCTGCCTAGTCACATAGAACTAGAAGAACGAATGTTCTTTGTGTCATGGGAAAACCTGTCCTTGGCCTGAATGTGGGTGACCCCCATTAGGATATGGAGTGATGGCTCCATCCTGGCCAAGGACTGGAGACAAATGAAAGCCTCTTAATGACAGGTCTGATTTATGGAACACTTTCCTCTGGGGCAGCACTGAGCACTTGGCTAGCACGGGCTAATTAATCTTTGCCATCTCCCCTTGAGATAGGTAGGTTGCAAAGAGCATTACCCTAAATTAACAGTCAGGAAGAATGAAGTGCAAAAAGATTTCTGTAATTTTCCTATAATTGTTCATTAAATTAAGGAAATAATAGAAGACCCAGGTACCTCTCAGCTCCCTGTTGACGTGTTTCCTGAAGCAAATATTCTGTTTTATTTCTAGCTATATTTAAGCTATATTTCTTTCCCTTCCTTATTTCTATCTATTATGTATGATACTTCTGTATAAAAAATGAAAAGCAATATACTGTATATTATTCACTTTCAGTGCAAAAATAGTGAGTGACATGACCAATTCCAAGAGAACATTCACTAACCACAGAAAATTTCAAGACTGTTTTGAAATCTCACCTTGGATTTTGTTCAGAGTTCATTCCATGCTATAGAAATAACTGCTAATAAACTGAGGGGCAAAAATCATGGACAGAAACCTGTGTAAACCCGCCACTGAATCAAACCCTCTACTAAGATTTAAATGATAGATAAGTAAAATATGAATAAATCTTTTATCTAGATGACTTCTATTATAAAATGTCAGATTAAAAAAAAACAACAAAAACTGCCCTTTCCAGTTCTAGTTTGTTATTTGATTAGTTTTGTAATTCCAGTAGGCTTTTCTCCCTAGCTCAAAGGATATCTGTACTGAAAACTGAAATTCTCTACCCAGTAATATGCTAGAGAAAGCCTGGGACGCAGGCGCAGTGGACCTGAGTTTCAATCCCACTCTGCCCTTTCCCTTCTGGGGCATTTGCTGAGTTGCTTTTTCCATCCTTACATGATGGAAGACGATGACACTTTACAGGGTATGCGCAAGAATTAAATTAGATTATATACATGAAACTTTGTATCACAGAATAGGAGCTGAATGTTTTCGCTATTTTGATATAAAAGGAAAAGCTATATTTTGTTTTAATGTTCTCATTTTTTCTAAGAATTTCCAAATACAGCTGCTTGAAAAGCAGAGTAACGTATATGAGAAAAATATACACTCACATTTTTATAAATTGAATTAAAAATTATACTTATTTATGCTTTCATTAATTTTTGTAAATTCCAGAATATTAGCATTTGCCATTTTTATGTACCTTCAAAATGTATATTTTTTAATTCAAATCTCTATAATTTATTTCAGTGCCATTCAGACTTTAACTTCTAAGCCAACACTGAAGAAAATTACAGTGCAATTATGAGTAGGCCAAATTTGTCCTCTTTCCTGCTTTTTTTCTCCTCTACTCCAACTCAAGTGCCTAGAATCCTCAAATAATCTCCATCTCTCCCACCTCTATTTTGCTGAAATAATGCAAAAACCTTTAATTTGGTATTCATATTATTTAAAATTAGGAATTATATCATTTTAGCATTTAGTTCAGTAAACATAAGAAACATTTTTCAATTAAAGCAAAAATGAGTCATCAAAGTTTTGCTGGATCAAAGAAGGGCTAAAATTCATGGGATTCTGTGACCATAATAAACTTGACCGAATTTACTGCTTTACTTAAGAGAAATAAAAGGCTCTTAGTTTCACCATGTCCAATCATCTGCCAGTTACTCTAAATACACTTCAGCCACGTGATCTATAATCCAGAAAACAGAGTAAAAGAAGGTATTGGGGAATCAGTCAATGCTCATGCAACATCTGGAAATTGACATTCTAAATTAAAGTGAACAGAAGTCTGAGGAGCAAGCAAAATATTCTAAACACAATTCATATGTGTTATTTTACCCCATTCGTGGCATTTAATTGGTGATCTCAACTCCAAGTAATGGGCTGTGAGCACCCATTTTTCCCCACCCACCTCTTATCTCATACACAGACAAGAGAAACTATTTCAAGTGGGTGCAATGGTTCAGTTTCAGGCGTTTCAAAATCCTCCACCACCTGCACAGGAAACTGTGACTGAAAACTAGACAGGGCCACCCAGAGCAGCACTGAGGGCACGAGAGCATGGCTAAGAGTTGAATCTGGTTATTAGACAGCTGAATGAAATCAACAGAGGGGACAGGGTGCTGCTAGTGAAGGGCACATGACACTTTTTCTTGTCAATAAGGGTTTGCAGCCGTATTTCGATTGTCTCTCTCTTCTTGCAATTCTAAGATGCAAACTGATTCAACGCTGAACTGGGATACTGGCAGTGTTTAATGAATGCCATCTATGAATCAGGCACTGTGCTAGGTGTGCTGAGGATACAGAGATAAGGAAAGGATCTCTGACTTCAACAAGGCTTGCAGGCCAAGAAGGAAAAACACAGATAAACGACGCCATACAATGAGAGAATCACTGAAACAGTTACTTATTAAGTGCTATGGGAACACAGATGAGAGAAAATACAATTTTACTACAATGCATAAAAGATATGAAGTTTTTTCTGAGCTTTGAAGAATAACCAGTTGTTTTCCAATTAGACAAAGAGGAAGCAAATTTTAGACAAAAGGCATGGCATGATTAACATCATAGAGTCAGAAAAAAAATATTTGGAAGATTTAGAGAATAAAAAATAGTCTGATGTACTTGCCTGTAAACAACAACTTCAAATGTGAGCTGGGAAGAACCATAAAGAGCTGAAAAATTAATCCCACGCTAAGAAGTTAGGACTCTGTGCTACAGGAAATGTGGGCTTTGATCAGAGGGGTGAGGTAGACAGATGTGTTAGCAAGGCGGTGCAATACAGTGGTGAAGTGTACAGATTCTAGAGTTGGACTGCCCAGGATCTCTAAGTGCTAGAGGTGACATACGGAGAAGACAAGCTCCTTGACTTCTCTGTGCATCAGTTTCTTCTAGAAAATGAGGATATTAATAGCTCCTATTCTAAGGAGTTGTTGAGAGATTTACATATAAAAATTCAGAAAAGTACCTGGCATATAGGAAGCCATACAAAAGTGCTGGCTATCATTGCTACTTTAGAAAAACCGAGTTGATGTACAGAACCGGAGAAGGAAAGACTACAGGCAGGGGTTTCAATTTAGGAGGCTAATGAAAATTGTTTCTGTAAAAATTAGATGCATGGACTTGTGAGTAGGCATTTCTCTGTATAGATATTTATATTGAATAAATATACAGCATATAAATTAATACATACTCCAAAATATACGCACATTAAGAAGCCAGACATGTGCGTGTGTGTGTGTGTGTGTGTGTATGTCCAAATTTCTTAGGCAAACTAACAGCTATACCAGGTTACAAGGTATAAACACAAATGTACTCCCTTATAGACAACCTCGTAAGCAATGTATTTTATAAGTAGGAAGGTAAATGACTGGAAAGAATAAATGCTTTCTTCTTCTTTGTATAACAGGGGACTTGCTCAGAATAAGGGAAGATTATGCGCCAGCTCTGTGACACCTGTCTAGTCATACGGTCAGAGACCGAGGTCAGCAGGAATAAGGGACGTACACTGCTTCCCATCTTGCCTTTCTGCCCAGAAAGTCTCAGTTACTGGAAACGCTTCAGAAATCTTTACCAAAAAAAAAAATCCATTTAAAATTCTAAAAATTTATTTCTCAGAAAAATAATATTACTCTGCAGTCTAGAAATAACATCTAGCCCTCAAAGTGCTATACTGTCATTACTTCTAAAAAACAAGCTAAGCAAATCCAAGTCTTGAGGTCAGGTTCAAATACTGTGCCGGAGCAGTGACACAAGCAGTGGCCCAGGCTACCCAACTGTGGGTGGTGGGTTTCCTGAAAGGATAAGCCTGTTTCTCCTCCCATTTCTCTGTAGAGAGCTGGCTGCAGTTTACCAGCGAGGCCTCCACGACAGAAAAGGCTAAGCAAAGTCCCCCCTCTCTGCTGATTCTCTTTAGTAAGGCACCTGGTGACAACAAACCCATGACAGAACCGTCTCCAAACTTAGCAGCCTTTCCAAATGGCAGCTCAACGTTTCTCCTAGTGTCTTTTAAATGATTTTCTGAGACCTTAATCTTGTGTAAGAATCCCCGACACTACCTTTTCCATCATTTGCACAGATAACGACTTACATTTCAGACTTTGAACAGGAAATTCATGAGTCCATGAAGGGTAGTAAATTAAGCCTATACATTATGAAAAATTGGACAAAACAAACAAAATTAAGTAATATCTGAAAAGGTACAGAGATATACCTATGTTCCCATGTAGTCTGCATGAACTTTACAACAGTAAAGAACTTTTTACTTCTTTTTGCTAAGAACAAAATTGCCCAAATCTTAATTAATTTATCCTTTTAATTGCCAGAATTATTCCAACATTTCTTTAGATCTCTAATATTTTTAAGAGATGTTTTTATCATATCTTTGATGTATTTACCTTTATATTTAAGAAGGAAGCACACAGCTTACTTCTGGAACCGCTTTCTTCCCTGAGTAATCTGGAAATTATATCTGTAAAAATCCTGAGCCACACAACCCAAGTATCTGGAGTCCTAGGATGCTCTGGAAATATTTCTAACATGATCACTGAAAAAAAAGCATTCATTCCTGATTTCTCAATAAGAGAACGATTCTTAACCATATTGGTCAGTGTGAGATTTTATGCAAAGCTTTCACAAGTTTTAATACAAACTTATTAAGTTCCTTTCTAGTTTACAATACAGGTATACACACGTGCACACACACACACTGAAAATGGTTCAAATAATGATTATTATTGAAAATAAAAGTACCTTTAAAAATAACATAAGTGAAAGGGGAAAAAATAGCTTCAAAATACAGAACTCCATATTAATGGAAAGAAGTTTTCCAGAAAGAGAAAAAAAAATCCATTATGCGTATAATAAAATGTTTGCAAAATTCCCCTGGGAACTAGCCAGGAACACATACATTCTCTTTTTTGAATTTATACCAGTTGTGATCATTCCTAATCTGAGCACAGGAAATTATTAACCTTCTCTCTTCTTTCTCCTCCCCCATTTGAGAGAATTAATTTCATCAGTCCTTATGTTAGATTTTTTTCAGCCATATATTATTGAAGTGGAAGAAAATATATTAAGTTTTTGGAACATGCAGTGACCATTTTGTATGTTCCCACATATTCTGTTTCAAATCATTACTAAATCATAATCAACAGTAGCAAAACCCCTAGCAGTACAACGTCTACACAAAATGGGTAACAGGATGTTTTTTAACTGACTACACATCAATTGGCCTCACATGTCCTTTCTGTGGCCTGTAGTCACAGACCATCTTCTTAAGGCAAGCCAGTACATCTATCAAATCCAATTCAAATGGTTTAACTAGCATGAAAAAATGGATAGCCTAAGAATCTGTCAATCCCGTTATCAGGAGCACTAGAGACCAGAATGGATGATGGACACTGTCCTCCAACTCAGAAGCACCAATAAAGGCAGACAAAAGGTAATCAAACAGTCTGCTACAAGGAAGTAGCAAGTTTGTCCTGTGGCTAAACCAGGAAACCTTCCATTTCTAAAGCTGTTTATCTGGCATATGCTTTATAAGAAATAAGAAACTCAAGAATTCCTTGGCCACCCTATGATCAATTGAAAATGGGTAGCTTCTGACTGTTCTTGTCAGTAACATAAAAGGAGCCAAATAAAAATGGGCTATTTTTATTCTCCCTTTGTCCTTGAGATGAAATGTTAAATCATCAGGCACTCTACCTGTTTCCTACATCCCTTCTTGTCTCAATCATCACAGGAATCTCACACAAACACTGCAATTTTCAGATTGTTCTCTGTTACCAAATGACGTATGGATGTATGAATTAAACCTTCTAAAACACTATGACAGAATAATGTCTATATTTACAAAATGAAACAAACACACACACAAAATAAAACAGCCATTAGGTGGATCATGCTCAGCAAAGGAAAAACAATTAATTCTCTTAATTACTAAATAATGATCGATTTCTTATAGCTGCTAAATCTGAAAAAAACTTCCAGAAAATTCTGTACTCCAATGTAATCTACCAAAACTATGTCTGTCACAAAGCAGTCCCAAACTCTTGCCATCCAAAAGCAGCAAAAGGCAAACTATTATAATAGAGATCTCTCCCATATATATATATATATCTGCCAATCATATATCCATTGCAAGGAGGTGTGTATGTTCTCAAAATTTCACCTGGAAACAACCTTAATAAAAGGGCTTGGAAGCTTTAAGAAGAGAGAGAGTGCGTTCTCCTTTCTAATTATGCTCAATCTTTAAATCTGTGAGAATAAAATAGCTTTCCACCATTTTCCAGCTAAATGACATGCTTTTTGTTATATGTACTTGACACCAGAAATGTCATAGTAACTTTCATCTATTTACAGAATTATCATCTCCACGCACATGTTTCTAAAATTCTTGTCTCTAGCCCGACCTCCATTCTGACTTCCAAACATTTCCGGCGGCCAGAGGTCCGACTTCCCACCGCTGTCCCACGTGCCCCCTCAGAAGTGTCTCCCACAGAACAGAACTCATGCTCTTCCGGTTCCTGCTGCTGACCTGCCCCTCAAGCTTCACCCCTTGCGTTCCTCCACCCCAAGATCCACTCACAGCACTGCCAACCTCCTCATCCTGAAATGACACCCAAGTCCACCTCACCTTTGCCTTCCCACTGGCCCTGGACTAGACCACATCATTATTATTTCCTGTCTGGAAAGTTGAGATAAATTAATAACCATCCTCAGTCTCTCTCAAAATTGGTCCTACACCCCGGATATGGCCATTGAAGAAAAAAAGAGCAAAACCTGGTTAACATACAAAGAAGAATCAAGAAACAAAAAGAGAGGGAAGAACACATTTTAAAAAATGGTTAAAAGAATAAATTAGAACAAAAGGGAAGATGAAGAGAGGGGAGAAGGAGGGAGGAAAACCAAAAGAAGTAAATTATTTTCCACTTCATTTCCTAATCTCCCCCAACCCCTTCTGCTTTTGTTGGAGCTGAAGGAGGCTGCCCTCCAGCCTCACCCTGAGCATGAACAAAGCTGTCTCATGCCGAAGACCACCATGCTAAGTTTCATCTTTAAAAACATACACATATACATATATATGTTAATAAGAGAACTTTATATACACAAATAAATTGTGTATGTGTATAATTGGATCTGTTGTCATCTCAATTATTTACCAAGTATTTAAAGATATAAATGCAAACAATGTTCTGAAAAACAAGCTAAACCATCAACATTAGGCCCTTTCCCGTGGTGTGATAAATGGTGTGGTTCCCTCTTCAGGACCAAGGCCCTCATTCCCCAGCTGCTGGACTGTTGGAGGCAGCTGCCTCTAAGCTGAGTCCTTTTTCCAGGAACTGTGCACTGCCAGAGAGAGCTACCTCCAGGAAGACCATGCCTGCATTTGACAACGGATTTAGTGCACCACTATAAAGACCTGGCCCCCTTGTCTAAAAGTGGGATAATTCTGAAGGGCCATCCCCAGCACCCCCAACTCCTGGAGTCTACTGTAAGATACAGCCAGGCCTCCAGTGAGATGTACTACAGTTCCAACTGCTGACTCTGTCCAGTTCTCTATCTCCACTCCCCTACAGACATTGATCCAGAGAGAACTCCCCAGCAACTTTCCTTCAAACACATCTCTCTGCCTCAGAGTTTATTTCATGGGGAAGCCAACTGAAGACTCAAGGTCTCTAAGCTCCTACTAACCTGGCCAGCCCCTACCTCTCCAATCTCATCCCATTCCACTTTCCTTTTTGCTCATGAGACTCCAGATATACTAGTACCCTTTCTTCTCCTCCATCCCGCCCTCCTCATTCTTGCATCAGGGACTTTATACTTCCTTTTTTCTCTGGTTAAATGTTCTCCCCTTGGCTTTTCCACAGGAAGGTCCTTCTCCGCATCAGGCCTCTGCTCAGATGTTAACGACCTGCCCTCCCTAGTCTTTCTCAAGCAGCCCCACGATCATGTTATTCATCTGCATCCCATAACCTTGTTCATTTCCTTCATGGCACTTACCACAACCTGAAATTTTCACATCTGATTGTTTGCATAAAAGAAATCTGTTGCTAACCCCTACCATTCTTCCATTCCCACTAGAATAGTGGTCCCCAACCTTTTTGGCATCAGGGACTGGTTTCATGTAAGACAATTTTTCCATGAACTGAGGGTCGGGTGTCGTGGGTTGGGGGGAGGTGGTGCTGATGGTGGCACAGGTGGTGATACACAGCCCATTTCCTAACAGGCCAGGGACCGCTACTGAGCTACAGCAGGGGGGTTGGGGACCACGGCACTAGAATATTAACTTCTTGAAGGAAAGAAACTTGTCTTGTCCACCATTGTTTCTCCAAAGTTTACAAAAGTGCCAGGCACCTAATAGGTGCCCAATAAGTATTTTTTGAACAAATGGCTAAGCTACTACATAAGCATTAACATGAAGTTTGAATACCACCAATGCCATGGGTGGGGGAAGAGATGACATGGGAGAACACCCATGTGAAAATGACAAAATGAAGCCAAATCAAGCATGATATCATGAACAAAAAGGAGTTAAAACAAAGAAAAGAGCACAACCTTGAAAACTTCAAAATGTAATGAGCAAGGCGAACAACAGAAGATTCTCAAACAACTTAAAACAATGTAGAATTCATCCCCAAAGCAACTTTACCTCCGTTTTTGAACTCACACTGGTGAAGGTGTTGATAAATTATGATAGGAAAATACAAGGTCATAGGTCTATAACCCCTGCCACCCTGACCAATAATACATATCACCTGAATTCCCATAGCAACTAGCAAAAAAAAAAAAAAAAAAAAAAAAAAAAAAAAAAAAAAAAATCTGTGGGGGAAGGTTTCAGGATGTTTAAGGGGGTGATTTGTGAAATAAAGAAAAATGAACTCCCAATTGTGGGAACAAAGGCTTTCTTGAGCAGTTGTGTTCCTACACTGACCTCTGGTATTATGCTGCCAAAACAGTATCACTTTGGAGAAATTGAGGCTACAGTACATAATTAGAAGTGTTATTATTATTTAATAACAGAACTTATATTTTTCAAAATATCTACCGAATGATGTCTATATTGTTGGGCATTTCCTACCAACCGCCTTATCTTTTGGCCATATATCATGATGATTAGACTTCTTCCCCACTTTAAAATATCTAATGTTGTCTTACTAATGTTGAACAATTTTCAGATAAATCCTAAGCAAGCTTTAATTTGAATTAATTTATTCAATACATATTCACTGATTTCACTATGCACTGCGCAGTTTGCTAGATGTATAAGCTACTGTGAGATAAAAATTCAAGAACTGCCGCTCTGTATATGATATTAATTTCCGAATAGCTTGGGGCCAGTTGTCTTCTCTTTCTGAACACATATTTATTGATACCAGTGACAGACTGAATAGGAGATACGAAAGATTGTTTGTGAACGTCGTGAGACTCAAAACCCTTAGACATAAACTAAGATTAATTTATTGCACTAAAGAAGTCATTTTTACAAGCAGAGAGTGATTAAGATTCATGAGTACCTTGGGATTTACAATACAGAATATTTCTTAATAAAATGCTCTGGGTCTATAACAACCCAAACTCATTAAGGCAATTCACTATAATCACTGTTACAAAAAAGAAAGAGTGTAACACTCTCCATTGGCATTAAAAAGACATGGCTCATCCATCACAAGAATTTGACTGAAAAAACCAAAGACTGAAAACCCTACATAGATTTCTAGATTTAGACATCATGCCTGTTCTACCAATAGTAAAGGCCACAAAGGTATATACTTTATAAGGTTGAAGATAACTGCACCTCCTAAATTGGAAAACTGGCTGCAAAGTGTTGGGAATGAAGTCTGGGGTGGGAATAAAGGCAACGCCAACAGGCTGAGTAGGTTTTCCTGAGCTACAGTCATTCCATGGATATATCCACATTGAAAAGGAATAAATGTTCCTGGAACGGCTGAGGAAATCTCAATTCTATTTGCCATAGTGCTTAAATGGGCAGCGAGGGAAACTGGCCCAATTATGCAATGAATCTTCCATGAAATGTGGCCAATGAAGATAATTCTGTGCGTGCTTTAATGAATTTTTCTTCCTACTCCTGAGAAAAGGACAAAGAAAAATAGCAATACAAGATAAGAATAAAGTCAACCATGAAACAATTACATGAGCAAGAATTAAAATGCTGCATAATTTAAGATTCCTTCCTAAGTGTCTCAATCTTTAACCTCTTTTTCTATAAGAAAAGATTCTCTCTAATACTCAAGGTTCTTTCATAAATTCCAGGTGCCTTTTCCCTAAATCAGAATTCTCTGTTGACCATATTTCTTCCATTTCTAGACCAAAATACCAATTCAACCCCATCTGGGGAGGATGCAAACTGGTATCCTTAGACCTCCTGGTAAAATATATTTAAAATAAGTACCATTCATTTGATAATATCACTCACTAAATAAAAATATGTCTATCATCTCCAAAGTTTATGAACATTCTGAGTAATATTAAATTTTAATGATTTACACTTATATAGTATTTCCTCTGGGTTCCTGAATAAGAAATTCCTGCTGCTCTAAATATTCATAAAAACCATACATAAATGAAACATTTGGGAATATACATATTTCATATATATTCTGATATATTTCCTGAACACAAATATATGAATTTTACATTATTCTTAGGAATATTATCTTCACTATCATTTAAAGCAAATTTTGCCTTCAAGTTCTATTAATATAATCTGTAGAACTGTTTATAATGGCTTTCATAAAATCACAGGGTTATGAAAGTTTTCACTTTTACTTCCCTATTCAGGCAGGAACCCACGGGAAGTCTGACCTACAGGAAATGTGAGAAATAAATAAAACAAGTTTGCAGCAGCTGACCATAAGCTGGTACTAAGCTAACACTTCTGAAGACAGGCCAGGAAGTATTCTGAGTAAGGGGCAGGACAAGAAGGCCAGTCCTACATAATCTCCTTAAGCAGCAGCCCCAGCCAGCATGCTTTCAGTATGTTGTCAGAAGCAACATCTGTAAGGTTTACGGGCTCCAAAGCTACCATAAAAACTTCCTAGGAGAGCAGCCTGGAAGTTAAGAAAGCCAAGAGGGCCTTAGCTAGTTCTGCTAAATTCCAAAATGCTAACAGATTTTTTTTTTTGAGACTTTCTTGGTGTACGGTATTTGAAAATGATCCAATAAAATGCTACCTTTTATGGGTGGCTTCGGTTAAGCCCTGGTTAAAGATGAGCTACTCACTTGCTAAGATCCAAATACTCCTCTGGTTCTGATCCTCATAGAGAAAATGTAAACCAAACAAAGGCAGCAAGTGCCAGAGGATAAAGAGCTAATGCCCTGTTTCCCTTCTCCTTGTGTCTGATTGTTTCTCATATTCCCTGCATTCCAGCTGGGACGGAAACGTTTGGTTTTTGAAAGGTTAATGGGGTTTCATTGGAAATTTTTGCTCAGGACCTGATAACTTTAAAGTATGTGCTGTGAAGTCTTAGGTCATATATGGCTATAAACAAATATAAGTATAAAAATAAAACAATCTTTTATTATCAATAAAAATGTTTTCATATGTCTAGATTAAAGTTGTTTGGAGATTATCCTAACGAACCATTTTAGACTTTCTTACCCTCCGTAAAAAATATTTTCTAATTTTAATGTCTATTAAAAGAACCCAAATAGAAAGACATACCTGCTACACACTTTTCTATTAAGCCTTTCAAAGCTAAATGAAACTGAGTTTTAATGTATCCACTTTCCCTCATTTATTCAAACTAGAGGAGAACTACCAAGCAAAAGCCAAAACTCTCCTCCTCTAAATACAAGTTTCTCATGTTTGTTGTTCTTTAACACATTAACTGCCACACTAGAAAAAAAATTTTTCCTTGAGACCACAGTGTTTCATTAAAACTAAACGATCCTTGCTAATTTGTTATTTTTTATTGTTTTCTGTGTGTGAATTATATGCAACGCAATTCATGTTTTTAGAATTAAATTGTCAATATTTATTGTAACAATGAGAACATCAACAAGTAAGATTTTCACGAACCAACTGCAGGGTTTTGCTTCACGAGGCCTGGGACTTAAAAATAGCATAAATTAAATACAACTCACATGGCAGTCAATGTGTTAAAAGGCTTACATGAAAATAAAAGATGCATTCATTATCCACATCATCTAACTAGTTTATCTGAGAGTAGGTGGATTAATCCAGGGGTGTAAGAATCAGCCCATTTGTCCAGAGAATGGAAAGACCATATGATATCATCTGACCTCAAACTTTAGGAGTTTCCTGACCCCTAGACCAATGGAGCATGAAGATACATTAAAGACTTCAGGAAAAGGAAGATCTAGTTTCTTACCCACTGCTGATTTATTAATGAAGCATTAATACAAACTTTCATTAATGCTTTCAGCTCTTGCAGTGGAGCTGACCTTCAAGTGCCACCAATGTGTTTATGTTTTGAGAAGTTCAGTCAAGGAAAAAAGGCATCCTACAAACCACTAAAAAATGTTTTATCTATATCTCAAAAAGCAGACATCTCTATAAATGAAAAAGCCAACTTCCGGGCTTACAAGAGGTTCTTATTTGGAGAATGTGGGTCACATGCTCATCAACTTTAGTGGTAGGGGAATAGCAGATGTGACTCTTAATACCTTCCAAGGGTATCACGAAAACCTGTGGGGTATTGGACAGACAGGAGGGGCAGATCCCTCTACTGTGCACTCCATCCCATCCACACATGATGAAAAGAGTGTAATTTAAAGAAAACTGTCAAAATTTTCAAATGATAAATTTTAATAAGCTTTCCTTTATATGCCATGCTATACAATCTAAGGCACAGTTCAATAGCATCTTACACTGTGTTCTAATTGATTTACCTGTGTGAGGCGGATTCTCTACTAATTAACAAATTTCTTGAGGCCAGAAAATTTTAGTACTTATTTCATCCACAGTACAGGCACACAGTATTCTACACATGCTTATGGTTTGATTCATGAATTCTTAGCATATAATTGATGCAAAAATAAATTTTGCTAACAAAAGGAACATCAAATAAGTTTCCAGCCTTCTATTTATAACATGATTCGATCACAATGTGACAGTCACCAAGAAGACTCCTTCACCTCACTAAAATAAGTATTTACTCTGATTACATCTCAAAGTGAGAAAAGTAGAATGTTCTTCCATACTTCCTAAGCCAGATGATAACCACCAATACTACCCGCCATTTTGGGATTTGTGGGACGGGAAGATGAACAAGAAGAATAAGTAAAATAAAGAGAAATTAAGGGGGGAAAAGGTGTGAGAAGGTCAGAAGGAACTTTCAAATAATTCACTACCCAGTCTCCATGATTCAAATACAAACTATATATTGACAAGCTCTAAATTTCTGTCTCCAACTCTGAACTCTCTCCCCTGAATTCCAGACTATATCCAAGAGTCAGCGCTCTATATTCATTTGAATGTCTGAAAGGCACATCAAATTTAACATGTACACTTAGCTCTTGCTATTTTTCCTGCAGTTTTTCCCCATCTTAGTAAATGACAACTCTATCCTTCTGAATGCTCAGGCCGGAAATTATCCTTGATGCCACTCTTTCCCTCACTCTTCATATTCAGTTTGTCAGCAGCTCCTGTGGACTCTGCTTTCAAAATATGTAACCAAAATATATAACTAGAATCCATCCACTTCTCATCGCCCCTCTGCTTGGAAAACTCTTCTCACAGATATACACACATGACTATTCCTTTACCTCATTCAGAACTTTTCTCAAATGCACCAATAATCTTGGAAAATAAGAGAAGGATTCTTTCTTACTATACTAAGCCAGTTCTTATGAGAAATGACTCATATGATACCTCTCTGTTTTGAGATACCTACAAAAAATTTCAAAGCCCAGCTGATTTTTTTCCTCTGGAAATGACTCTCAGATAGAAGTCATTGGAATTGATAAAATAACCCATTTTCTCCTTAAATTAAACTCCTAAGAACAACTACAGAAGTCATAAATTTTAAAAGAACTCACCCTCCTCTTCCTTTCTGCTCACAAAACTAGCCAGCCACAAAGTGTAGTCTTTTAGGTCACAAGGGAGAGATCATTTATAAATGAATATAGACACTTCTAACTTATGATGGAGTTCCATCCCAATAAACCAATCGTAAGTTGAAAATGTCTTAAGTCGAAAATGCACTTAATACACCTAACCTACCAACCAGCATACCTTAGCCTAGACTACCTAAAATATGCTCAGAACACTTACAATAGCCTACAGTTGAGCAAAATCATCTAACACAAAGACTATTTTATAGTAAAGTGTTAAATATCTCACGCAATTTATTGAATATAAATTTTATAAATTTATTGAATATTGTACTAAAAGTGAAAAACAGAATGGTTGTATGGGTAATCAAAGTACAGTTTCTACTCAATGCCTATTGCTTTCTCACCATCGTATGTCAGGGAGAGTCTGTATTCAGTTTCTACACTCTATGTTCTTGTTTGACTCTTGCCTCATATATTGACTTGGACATAGAACCAAAGACCTCTCTGTGCCTCAGCTTCATCATCCATAAAATGAGGATCTCAGTAGATGTGCCTTGTATGGTTTCTGGGATAATTTAATGAGTAAGTACATGTCACATGTGTGTAATAGTGCCTGTCCCACTGTATACACTCAATAAATGTTAGCTACCGTTATTATCTTACATACTTTTATTTTCTAGTGGTTTATATTTCAATTTAAAATATTTTACAAATATATTTACTACTGAAACGATTCAAACAGCAGAGAAGAGAAAAAGTAAACATGAAAATCCCCTCTTCTCTACCCCTATCCCCTTTAAGCCCACTCTCCAAAGGTATCACTGTCTGCATGTCTTTCCAGACATATTTTGTGACCATTATAAGACATGCTAGATGAAAGAAGCAAATTGCAGAACAGTTTATATAGTATAATCCAATTTATGTAAATAAAAAACAAAATGTCTGGTTATACAGACATTTCTATGTTACCTGTTATAAAATATGTCTGGAAGGATATGAAGACAGTGATAACCTTTGGAGAGTTGGATTAAGGGGCTGAGGGATGGAGAATAGGGGATTTTTATGTTTATTTTTTCTATACACACACATACACACACTCTTTTGGGGCTATGTCTAAATGATAAATTCTAGAACTGTGCCGGCTGGATGAATGGCTAGATCTCTATTTCAATTGGATAGATATTGCAAATTGCCTATAAAAATGTCATGCCTCCGTGGTATACTTTTAAAGTCTTAAAGGTTACATTAATCTAAAAAGAATAGAAATAAGTGGGTTCCACCAACTAAGAACAAACATGACATAGGCTTCTCTACTGGTAAAGGTAGCTACAGAGGATTGACTAGGGAACCAGCCTGAACAGATCAGAGGGGCAGAGGATATTTGCTGGCAAATGGTTCTCTCTCTCATATGCCATACCTATTATGGAATATACTGCTTTTATTCCACTTATCTGGCATCCTTCTCTTTTTTATCCATAACACCACCCACATACCTGAACTACCAAGACTTTATCTTCCCAGACAATGTATTCTTAGAAAAACAATGATATATTAAAGTAATATGTCATTCTTTTGAATATTACATTGCGGATCCTTAAGCATATAATCTAAGACTTACTACCAGGTCACCTCTAATCTAACATCAGTCTAGAAGCACCAGAAGCACCAGAAAACACATTACACTACTATAATACAGTCCTACGCCCTTCCATTCCACCCATTTTCCAATCTCTCTCTGTGTCTGATCAGTGATTTATATAATCTGTAATCATCTTGTTCCCATCCTCAACAAAAAAATAAATAAAATTTATGGGAAATAAAAAAACAGCCTTACATCAAAATAACAAAACAAAACATACTTTGGAATTCCAATATAGTATATATAGAGAATATACACCAAACATTATTTTGAATGCAGAGACCAAATTGTTCTGATGTAAATTTAAGTTAAGAAACTTATTCCTATATATCTGAATTCATAAAAAATACATATATATATAAGCTTGTTATTTTGATAAACCAAAGGCATCAACTTTTAGAAATAATTTTATGAGCAAGAGTCAATCATTTTCTTTAGAAAACTACTAGGTACTTTTATAATGCAAATATTCTTTGGGAATTATGAATCATGTTAAGAAGCTAGTTCTAATATTTGCTTACTCAATTTCAAGTGACTATGCACGTAAGCATCCTACTTGTTTATAATATTAACTCCATCTGGTACTTTCTGAATATCAAATTTTACCCAATGTTTCTGTGGAAACACAAGTATATAATATTTAATGGGCCACTGGAACTGAATTTACTTCAGAAGTACTGACCAAAGCCATTAAGATTGAGGCTGTTTTTTATAAAACACCCTAAGAAAATCTGCCAACTTTAAAACAAGCAACCATTTCACTGCCTGTCATAGGGTTATTTTTAAGAAGCTCATAATTGTATGTTGCCCATCTTCGCTTTTGTCAATGAAATTTATGTAAGGTATATTCTGCCAATTCATATTAATAATAAAGGCCAAGGGAGGATAAATCCTTTCAGATTGAGAAAATTGCCATACACAGATGTAACATTTCTTTTTCCTCCTGGTTCTCAAGGCTGCAACACTGGTAAGAGAGTGGGCTATTTCAGCTCCACAAGAGTCACTGACATTGGCTCTGTTTGCATTATTCTAAAACCTCGTCCTGTGCTACACCTCCCAGCTCTAGTAACAAAGGGTTCTCCTCCTTAGCTTTAAATAATAGTTTCAAATAAACAGCTCCTTCAGATTAACAAACAGCAACAACAAAAATAAAAACACTTCCCCTCAAACCAGAGAGAGTAGTGTATAACTGTGAAGGAAACAGACACAGGAGGCCCTGGGTTAATTGCTTCATCTATCTCTCCAGGAAGACCACACAATTCAGCTGCCCCCCTCCTGATTCTGGCTGTAGACAACTCTGTGTTTCCCGTGGAAGAGGAAAAGAAAGTAGTCATGACAAACTGGCATAGGTGTGTTTGCTGATGTTTAGAAAAACTGGAGTGAGTAAAATGCCAGGCAACTCTTTGGATGAGCTGAGGACACCTCAATAAGCCACTTTTCCTACCCTCTTCAGGAATAGACGAAAGGCAGGGAACCTGATCCAGCCTTCAGAAAAGATCCAAAAGAATATATCACCCGAAAAATTTCAAGTTTTCAAATTTCAAGTAATTAACTAAGGTTTTAGTTAAATAATGTATTCAGCCTGATGTATGAAATCAGGCACTAATGAAAAATTAACAGAGAAATGGATATATTTTTCTTTAATAATTTCTATTCCCTATAATCCATGCTTCTCTTTAGATTAATTCTCCTAAAACACTGTTTTCTTCATACCACATCCCTGCTCAAAAAGCTTCCTGCTCTCCCCAGGATAAAGCCCTCTGGGCAATCTTATAGCCTATAATTCAAATATAAACATTGTGCACTGTTCAGGTAATTAATCTCACTAACCCCCAACAGAGCTTTTATTTATTCTTTCCTCCATCTCTCTGTGTACTTAATTCTCAACAAATGAAACACTATTCACCTTTCTGCCCAGTACAGGTTGGACTCTCCCAGTAGCAGAGTCTGAGATGGGGTATGGCTTGCATGTTTATTAGAGAGGCCCTTTGGGATCCAAACGCAAGGAAAGGAGAGGAAGGATGCAGAATTGGGCAGAGAGAGAAGTTGAGCCATAACATAGGTCCAAGGACAGTCTTGGTCAACAACTCAAGAGCTCTGGCACTAAAATGGCCCTTCAGAGTTCAGCCAGGTTAGCTGAAATGGTGAGGTCTTTATACCTCCCCTATCGCCAGTCACTGGATGTGGGCCACTCTGGAAAGGGTATGACCTTGGACAAGGTGGCTCTTCACAAAGCAGCTGAGACAGGGATCTGGGGAGGCATCATTGTATTCACCACTCATCCTGACCACATGGTCCCATCCTTCAAGGCCCCCTCTAGTCTACTTCTACATCACACAGCCTAAACACATGCTTATCACTATTACTTAATAAAATTTCAGTTGTGTCATGTAACATTTCTAAAATGTTATTTTCACTAAAATGTAATCTGCTAGAGGGTAAGGACCCTAAGTTCTAGCCTCATAACTTCTTTAGAACAGGGGTAAGCACATTTTTTATATTAAGGGTCAGACAGTAAATATTCTAGGTTTTACATGTCACATATGGTCCCTGTTACATATACTTTTTAAAATTTATAAGCCTTTAAAAAATGTGAAAACCATTCTTAGCTCACTGACCATATTAAAACAGGCCAAATATGGCCAAAAGGGCCATCCTTTGCCACCTTTTGCTTAATAGAACTGTTGAACAAAAATTTAATGTAAGCCACAAATGTAAGCCACGTATGTATTTTAAATTGTCTAGTGGCCACATTAAGAAAAGCAAAAAGAAATACATGAACTTAATTTTAATGGTATATTTAATTTAATTAAAAATATTGATATCCTTATGTCTAAATGGAAAGAAACAATGTAAAAATATTAATGAGTTATTTTATATTCAAAGTCTTTGAATGTCTTCATTGTATTTCATATTTACACCAAATGTCAATTCAGATAGACACATTTCAAGTGCTCATTAGTTAAATGTGGTCAGTGGCTGCCACATTGGACAGCACAGGTAAAACTATGGGGATGCTGTTTCCATAAATGTGAATTTGTTCATTTAAACAGCATTTGAATTCTAGCTGTTGAGAGTACAGATTGATTTGCACTAAATATGAGAACTATGGATTCAGTAGGATTCAATTTTTGACCTTTAGAGGTTCAGAGTTTAGTGAGGGATATAGATAGGTGATTTAATGACAATGTGATATATATTAGTGCTACAGTAAAATTTTAAAAAGGGGTTAGGTCTTAATTGGTCACCAAATCTGTGAGAACTTCTCCAATGCCCTACTGATTCTTTAAAATCATACTTTTTTAAAAAAGTTAAAATGTTCAGATTTTAAAGATATCTTTCTTTCATTAAATACACTCAAATGAGAGAAATGAATTTGGGATGTGACAGGAATAGCACTGCAACTGGGTAAGAGTTGCACAATCTTTCATGATAAACTGATTAATCTATTTTATAGAAAACACAAAATGGAAAGTATATTTCCTCAAAATGTATTTTGAACTTCTGCCATGGGTGCAGCTATTTCTGAAAACATTGTTTTGTTTCGTTCTTTAAAAGAACCAGTGCTTCATGTAGCAAAATGATGGCTTCTGAACTCTCCATCAAATACTTGAAAAGCTTTTTTCTTGCTTTTGGGAAAACACATTTCATGATTCTTCAGAAAATATAATTGGTATAAAATAGCCTTATAAACACATCATTATTCTTAAAGAGAAAGATAGGTCCTTCTTTCTCTATGGTGTTTACCTGGAAGTCAGAAGGGATACTAAAATGGAATTTGACTATTTTCTATAAATATACATGACTAGCATTTCCATCACTTTCCCCCCCAATAATCTAACAAGCTTCCCAGACATTTTGTGCTTAACAATTCTAGCATGAAATTAACTTAATCTGCAATTTTTGTTTTTTCCCTTGTGCCTACTGAAATTTCATGATGTGAAGCTATTTGATTGTACTGGGCTATTCTGGTGTATTTTAGTAATTGTAAAAAATTAACTTTATTGTTATAATAAAAGAGAAAGAAAATTAATTTTCCTGACTAGCAATTTAAATTTTATTATTCCCAAAGTAATTTTATTTAAAGCAAGTCCATAACTAAATTTTATTCTTACTAGAAATGTATATATTGTCACATATACTAACAGAGGATAAATATACTTTAAAATCTCATTAGCAATGTGGAATGTCAGCTTAATTCACTTGACATTTTCTGAGCAGAAAGGTTACTAATTTGGGGAGGGTGAAGGGAGGCAGGGAGTGATTGCATTCACTCTTGAAAAATTTCATAAAACTTATAGATTCTCTTCTCAGAAAAATTCACAAATTTTCACCACACTATAAAACCTACCATAAATCCACAAAAGTTCATTTATTCCAGGATAAGAACCTTTTCACTATAAAGTAGATCCAATTTATCAGTGAAGAATAAAGCCCTGAAGTTAAATCACTAAGAAAGTATTATTAATAAGGCTTTTATACTACTGCAAGTTAACGTTGCATGAGAATAAGTCACTTCAATAAAGAGTTTAGAGCAGGGTCAAACAAACGATAGCAGGTAAAACAAACGATGACAAGCAGGTTTCTTTGGCATTCAGTTGCTGAATGAATTGCTATATTGGATCAGAGACCAGGGTGGTTTCCAGAAATACCTCTTCCTTCTTAAAAACTGGTTGATCAGGCTAGCACTCCCTACTTCAAAAGCTTGTTCAGATGCTTCGGCTTTTCTCATTTCTCTGCCCAGCAGCTATACACTAAGACAACTCGAAGGCCTTTGCACGTGCCTTTAGAAGGTAGCTAGTATCTGGCCTTTAAGCAGGAGACAATGTAAGCTAGTGGGCCTTTAAAAGATTTAGTTTTGAGCTAAGCGTTGGGTATGTGAGAACATTCTGTACTATCTTTGCAACTCTCTTGCAAATGTGGAATTATTACAAAATATTAATAAAAAGTTGTAACAAAGGTGTTCTTCAGAGAGACTAGACTATTCAGTAGGAGCTTTTGCTTCCTCCATAGACTGCTTAGACTGGAGATGGAATTTTCTTAAAAACTGATAGTGAATGGACTTTAAAAGGAAGAAATATATTTGTCTTACTAATACGCCTTCCCAACACATTAAAAGGAAGTAAGGAAATATGTATCAAGAATACAAATAAGGAAATGGTTCTATCAGTCTCTAAATGAGGCCTTCTCAAAGCAAAGGAGCGCTCACACAAGTTGTCAGGAAGAGTTATCATACCTATGACACAATATGCCAGTGCCGCATGTGACAGGGATGGGAGATAGAAGTGACTAGACTGTCTCATTTAAGATGAAAGCAAAAGAGAGAAAAACTGTTCCATTTAATGGGTCACTCATAAGTAAAGACAACGCTAATTAGCTGGTAAGAAGTTAAGAGATTTTGAAGTGCTTTTCCAATAGCTGCATTTAGCTACAAATTTTTTTTGTATAAGAAATGGCTAATTATAGGGACACATCTTATACAGAGAAGCTAATGTCTATCAAGGATTGATTTAATATTATCAAACCAGTGATGAATATCCTGTCAAGTGCTTTATGTAGAACTTACTGAGAATAAATTTTTAATTAAACTAAAAAAGCATGTGTGAAAAATTCAAATTCTGTATCTGCAAATGTACAACACTGTAAGAGACAAAATGAAAATGGCAGATCCATTAATAGAAACTATTCCATTAAAGTTGGAGGAAAACAAGACATTTCCTAGCTAAATAAAAATGATCAACTTGACCCCGTATCCATAACTAAAAAGGTAAATTACTGGCATAAAATGGAGTAACAAAATAAGCAAATCTAAAATTAAAAAGAGTACTATGATAATATGTCCTAAGAAACTACATGATTTTATAAACTACAGAGGTTCTGAAGTGGAAAGGAAAAGGCTATTTTAACAAAAAATGTGCATTTTGGAGTGAGTTTTAAAGGCTGGTATGACTAAAACTTGGTTTGGTATTTAAGATTATTTAACATTTCCTCAGTAAAATAAATAATGTAATAGATAGCAAGCTTCTCAGGTTCCCATTAGTAAATAAGATAGATACAAAGAAAGAACTTTGATGGATGGATTAGACTAGTATTCAAAATGGGGTTGATATATTAGAAAACTCTTATGTAATTAATAAAACAATTGAGACAGTTGCCTTAACTGTTTAGGCATAAATGAAGTATTTCCTATTGCACAGAAATAAGAAAGCATTTTTAACAACAGAATCATTTTGAACATATTAAATCTTTTAAAAGTTTTTTTTTCCCCATCAAAATATTCTCCATACTTATGGAGGTCTTTTCTGTAATTTTACAAAATAATATGTTTTAGAAGATAAGATACAGCCTACACAGGCAAGGTCTAGCCATTTCAATAAGTGAAATACAGTAGAAAAAAAAAAAAAAACACATCCCACAGCAGATCTATAAGTGAAATATGATAGCAAGCACCGTTCTTGTTGTGTTTTAAGCAAGCACATTACTGGGGTTCATAAATAGAAAATTAGTTTAGAAACTCTGAGGTAAGCTTCCTATTTTACTCTTCACTGCTTGACTCATGTTGGATATCCATGCCCAGTTATGATCTTCACATCTGAAAGGGAATGCAGAGAAATGAAAAGGAAGGAAGCCCACACAGATGATGAAAGGGTTGGAAAAGGAAGAAAGACCCAGAGAAGTATTCAGGCTGTGAAGAAAAAGCTAGGGGAATGCTTTTTAATGTTCTACAAATATATGGGTTATTATATTGGGATTGGCAACCAGCTGTTCTCCGTCTCTATTTAGGACAAACCAGAAGAAAATGGCTTAAGTCAAGGCTCTGACAGATTTAGGTTATTCAGAAAAATTGTGGAATCTTTTCCAGAATTATTTAAAACTAGACAGATATTTAATGTAGCTATGGTGGTTAAGGTACAGGAGTAAAAACTACAGTCTGATTTACAAGATTCTTTTTAACTCTTATTTCTACATATTCTTTCTACAGCTATATTAAAATGCATAAAGAAAACTATTACCATGAAACTTCCCTGAATTTTTGCTCATATTATTCATACAGCTGAAAAGTGGGAAAGTATGCGTACATCAACCCATCAAAAAAGTCCTCTCTCCAGTCTATGATTTCCCATCTTCTCATTCTCTATCCCTTCCCTGTCTCTCACTTTTTCCCTGGTGTTCACAGGTTTGAGCCTTATCTTAAATATCACCATGTCACTGTATTAGAGGCCATTGTGGTAGTACAAAAGGGCTCGACATTTCCCGTCACTGGCCGTCCCAGTGGCTTACTTTTTAAGTGGTCCACAACAAGGTCAATGTTGGCACACTCCAAAGACTTCTAACGTGCCTCAACATTCAGCCAACAAAATTTGAGAACAGGTTTCTCCAGAAGCAATTTCTATAAACTCCTCTCAGGAGTTGGGCTGCGTGGCTGGAGAGTCTCTTAACTGACAATTAAATGAATGAAGAATTAGTGATATTAGGCACTGCTCACATCTTTTAGGCTGCTGTTGCCTGGTAACTGGGCTTAACTCTTCACTCTGACCACTTCATAAATGCTACACTTAAATTATTCTTGCATGCAAATCACCTAGTAATTTTCACATTAAGAGTGAGGGAAAGTTTTTTTTTTCTCTCAGCTGTAGGGATAATCTTTTTAAAAAGCTAAAACAACCTGACAGTCTATGCTCTACTCATAAAATATGCTATCAAACTGAACATGTTTTATTCCCTTCAAAATAAAAGGTTTTTTTTAATGCTACCGAACTATGTGAAATTTTAAGGACAAAAAAATATTAATACAGCAAGTTGATTCGGCTATAAAACAGAAAATTACGTTTGTTTAGTTTTTAAAAATAAATCACCCCATCATCTATGAAACAAATTACATCTTCTCAAAATCATCTCATTTCTCCCAGTATCTATTAATACATTATAATCTAGTTTTTCCTTCAGAGAAATTTTATAATATATGTAACCAAAAATAAATGATTTTCAATTCCAGAGAATGAAGATTGATAATCATTTTTTTTTGCTATTTAAGAATGTTATGTATTTTTAACTGAAATATATTGATATCCACTGAATTATATCAGGTTTAGAATTGGAAAAAAAAGTGTTGAAAATACTGTCCTACATCTTCCAATTCAACTACAACACAGGACAAGCAGAAGATCTAGTAGAGAAGATTGTTTTTAAATATTCATATATGTACCTAGAAGGTTAAAGGTATGGGGAGAAATTACTTAAATATTTTGAGAGCTGATTACCTGAATTGATGTAGGATGTACTAGAGAATCAATGCAGTCTGACAGTCATCCAAATACCGCATATCCCTAGTTCCAAAGTGTCCAAAACACCAAATACCACAAGGTAACTACATAAATAAACAATAGTCCAATCTGCTCTGCTTTCAAGGAGACTTTTGCATGTGGAGTAGAGCAAAAAGTTAAAAGCTATGAGAGATACAGAGATATATTTGAGAGCCTTCAGATACAAATATTAATGCCCCAGAAAATAAACAGGAGTTAATTAGGCAGAACTCCCTTTTCATTTATGCCAAAAGCAGCCTCAAATTTCAGAATGGCACCAATTTTTAGTTTAATGCCAGGTGGGGGAACGGAAAAACCTACACTATTATCTTTATTTCCACAGTTTGATTCTGATATAAAAAGCAAAATAAAGAAATAAATTAGGATATTTGAAAGGAAACTGTTTAAAACTCCAATCTTTTTGAGTTCGCCAAATCTCAGAACTGCAGATCTTCTAAGACTTATATTTCAGAATATTTAAAAACTAGGATACTTTGACAAAATTTATTCACAAATTTGCCATTTAAAAAAGTCAAAAGATCTCAATGACATAATATGTAGACTATAGCAAGTTAAGTTATATTTATTTCCTGGAGTACAGAGCTAGAAACTCATCCCTAAGGAGCTCAGTGAAAGAGGGCAATTGTAGAACTTAGAGGATGTTCACTTCAGGTCTCTGGCACAAGCTCAAGGTATGCAAACTGCTCTTTAAGGCTGGAGGAACAAAAGCCAAGGAACTAAAGTTATAAATACAGAGACATTCTGAGCTCCTAGGACTATTTGAGGCCATGTGCTTCTACTCCCTGACAAAGGCAATAAACACTTCTCTTTGGCACCTACCTGACATTACTGTTGAAAACACACATATACACATATCCTCCCATCAGTCTTAAGTGTCAATCAATTATTCCTTTTCCTTTTATTCAGGGAACAATGAAAATAAAGGGATTATAATTAAGAGATAACTATTTATATTGATACAGCAAAGCAGATTTGGCAGAATGTGTCTGTATTAAACCTCAAACAAGTCTTAGATCTTGTGTGTGGCTGCAGTCCCATCCTACAGACTATTTCTATTGACATTGCTGCTGTCTGAGCTGCCGCCACTACAACTGCAGCAACTAAGCCCAGGGCAATGCCAGAAGTGGAAGGTGAGTTTGTGCTATTTTCAGAGAAAATACAGAATCAAAACTGCTGACTTAAGATATACTAAGTTCATACTGAGAAATGGGAAACTGCCTAAGTAAGCACTCAGTACTGATCAAGTGCACAACTCCTATAGTAAAAGACTGAATGTTTCTCTAATGCATGTCTTCTTTGGACTCATTCTGGAATGTGTTGTACATAATTACTCCTAGCTCAACTCTTTGAAATCTGACTGGTTGCTTACCCTTTACCCATTACATATGTGATAAATATTTTTCTCCTAGTCTGTTACTTACATTTTTATATGTACATTGTTTTTTTCTTTATGGCAATACAGACTTTTTTTGGTGTTTCCTTTTTTCATTTATTTGTTTTTATTTCTTAATGTGGTCAAATTTCATTAATGTTTAACTTACAGCCTTTTTATGACTTTTTAAAACAAATATATCCTTCATTACCTCTCTATCATACAAATATTATTCTGTAACTTTTTTCTAAAAGTTTTACTATTTTGCTTTTCATATTTAGTCCTTTGTTCATCTTGAATTTATTTTAGGGTACAGTTTGAGATAAGTGTCTGTTTTATCTTTTTTTCCCATGATTAAACCCATTGTGTCTGCACCATTTATTCAGTGGTTCATATTTCTTCCACTAATTTATTATACCACCTTTGACAAACATCAAGTTCCCACACATGTGAATCCATTTTAGGTGCTCTATTCTATTCTATCAGTCTGTTTCCATTTCCCCATACCAATAATGACATTGTTTTACTTACCACAAGTTCAGATATCTGGTAGTACAATTACCTTCCCACCCCATTATTCTTCTTTTTAAAAATTATCTTTGCTATTTTTGGCCTTTTATTATTCCACATGAATCAACTTATCCATTGAAGGAGTTCAGGACATGGCACCCCAAAATATGCATTTTTGGTATGTTGATTATTTTGAGCTACAGGCTCTTCCAAATTAGCAGGTGTAAGAGGAGGACTCTGACCTCCCCTTTTCTTCCTAAAAGCGGGACATGAAACTCCCATGTCAAAGATGTTCTCCCTACACGAGAAAGAAAGAAACATTCTCATCACTGGAGGTGGGGAGTTAAGGCCAAGAGAAGTCTGGGCAAACAAACCTTGTTAAACTAATCCTTATCTTCCTAATTACTTTTCCACAAATGCCACTCTTTGTTCAATTGCGTATATAAGCACTTAGACCTACTCATTCTTTTGGGTCTTTATTTTCCTGGTGAGGGCTCCCATGTATATGTAAATAAAATTTGTATGTTTTTCTCCTGTTAATTTGGCTTAAATCAATTCTAGCTGGAGACCCTGAGCAGGGATGGAGAAAAATTTTACCTTCCCTACAATATCAAGGTATATGAAAACCCTGGTGGGATTTTTTTAATTGAAATTTTCTTGAATTTGTAGATTAATTTTGGGAGACTTGTTATTTTAAATGTATTTTATTGCCTACTTCTCCAGCATGAGTATAGAATATAAGACAGGTGAGGATTTATCTTATTCCTTACTTTAATGGAAATGCTTCTCGGTTTTATTTTTAAGTATTATTTTTGTAGAATTTTTTGGTAGATAGTCCCTTTTTGCCTATTTGCTAAGATTTTATATCATGAAAGATGGCTTAATTTTATCAAGTTCTTTCTACCAATATTTAAAATTTTTTGAATATCTATTAGATTCATCAATGATTAGAGAATATATATTAATGTCGTCATATTTTTAGGCAATATTTCCCAATTAATTTCTATGGAGCTTTCCAGATATTATAGGTGGTTTCCATGATCAAGTAGGTTGAGAAATGCTATGAACTATATACCTCTTTCTTTGCAATTCACAATATATGTCATTCGGTACTGACTCTGAGATATCCTACAGTGAAAAAGTATATATTGGATTGTATAACAAAAAGTTTCTCAAGTTCACTTGATCAAATTATTTCTCTTTTCTCAGAACAACTTATTGGCATTTCCAGGGCACTACTATACCACAAAACACTGACTGAGAGACCTTGCTTTGGAGTAATTTCAAGAGTCAGAAAAATTTATTACACACCTGGAGAGCCATTACTTGCATTACTTTCCCTGAAAAATCCAGCACTCATAAACAGAGAGAAAGCCATAGTGATGCCCACACACATCAAAAGAGACTGAAGTCACTGAAGAATCTGCCCCCCAGTTTGCCTCAGGTACAAGGCCTCTAAGTATGCACCTGCACCAACTTCCTCTGTAATTGCTCCATCTCAGTCATTTGCTGACAGTAGCAAAAATTAGTAAGAACGAATTTTCTAAGAATCATAGCTATGGGTCACAACTAAATCTGTTGTACTTACCAGTTGAACTTAGCCTATGGTTTCTTTTAAGCCCCCAGCTTTTCGCAATCAAAAGACAAACCTGAAGGGCCAAATACCATTTTATTATACACTAAAAGGAAGTAGCTTGTTGCTTGATTGACATTATCTTTTCATTTGATGAATCTTAAATCACAATCATGTAGAACACATCTCTAATCCCAAATTCTCACTTTGATATACTTACTAAAATGACTGCATAGAAGGAATGACATGCAGCAGAGTGAACTAGCAACGTGAGGGAGGACACACAGTGAAGAGCAGAATATTTAGTTTTATGTGTTTCTAAAACAGAATCCCTAAATTAGTCTTTGGTACCATTTAGGGGTATTGTGCACACCAAACAAAAAACAACTCAATGATACTGTCACGAACATGAAATAGAACAAGCCAATAGAGCTCTTAATGTTTCGATTATTTTCATTTAGTGTTCAGAATTAAAACTTTGAAGGGATTCCCATAAAAGTTTAAGTTTTTCCAACTTATTTTACCTTTCCTGATTTTAAAAGTGATCAGGTCCAAATAAACCTTCTACTGTTTTACTGAATAAGGCACTGGGATATGTCTTTTCTGTCTCTTTCAGAACTATAGTTGCTGTTATAAATTAAGAAGGAAAGGCAGATGTCTCAAAGAGCAATCAATTTTAATTTGTGGGTCGTTTTTGTTTTCCAGAATTTTTCTGGAAATATTTTCTATCTTTTCTATTCCTTTTCAATATCAGTTAGAAATAGTATCAATATCCAAAGAAAATACTTAAACAAAATAAAACATAAGAAAACAACAAGAAGAATCTCACCTTGCTAGCAGAAAACTTGTCTTTGCTGGTCTCCACTCAATGTAGGTGGAGTTTAAAAAATGTAGGTGATAAAATAAATCGTACAGGAACCTTTTGGAGAAATTGTGTAATGAATTTTTATAGCATGCTCATGATTGAATGTTCAAATTCAGGGATTTGGTACTGCCTGAAACTTGAGTTATAAATACATAACTCAACAGTAATTTTCTTATGCACACAAGCAAAAGAAAAACAAGTCTTTATCTCCAAAAGTGAGGTATGAGGTAAAGCCAAATGCCTTTTTGTGAATATAACTTTAAATGACTCTACTAAATCTCTAAGTTCTAGTTTTAAATTACAAAAGAGGGAGGGTTGAATCTGCATTCCTAAAATCTTTGATTATTGGATAGAGAGAACTGTTCACATGCTTAACTATCTTTTATTCCCTTCTTAAATCAATAGCTTTAGTTAAATAATTAAACCTTAAAGTTATAGTTATATAATTATATTAATATAACTATATTAAAGTTATATTCAGACTAAATGATCTTAGTTACAATAAAGATCTAAGAGTATGACCTACTATACCACATTTATTTATGTTGTTACCCCTTAGATATTATATCATGCTCTTGAGTGTCCATTAACTTTTTCAAAACAATCTTCAATAAAATTGAAGCTCTTAAGTGTCACAGCTAGGAGAAGACTTACATTTTTAAAGCAAATCTATGGGAACTATTTTTCAAGTAGAGTAAGAAACGAAAAATGAATACAAATTCAATTTTAGAAAAAATCATATAGTGATATATTATTTCTCTTCAGAAAGAAAAATAAATAACATCAAATATTAAGAAAAATCAGTGGAAACAAATTAAATAAAAGGAACAGATTAAAATTTTAGCAATAATATGCTTTTATTCTCAAGTAAAAAAGTAAAGTGATAACAAAGTAAATACAGGATATATAAACACAATCTTCTTGTGACAATTAAAATGATTACATAGACACATACATCTATCATCTTGAAATTTTCCTGCATCTATGTCCATTAATCCTGTTAAATAAAATTTATGGGAGGCCATTGGTTTTGCCTGAGCTCCTGCACTAGGGCCAGCAGAACAGACCAAACCAGAATGGAGTCGCTCACGCTGAAGGTCAGAGATCAGGAAAGAGATGACAGACAAATTTCCCAATGGGCCAGTTTTAGCCAGCATGATAGGAAAGTCCCTCTGCTTTACCCTTACAAGGTAAGTAACTTGAAGTGACCTGATGTTAACCGATCTGCCTTTTGTATTATGGTGTTTCCTTGTTTCTACTCAACCTACCTTATAAAAACTGACTATTCTACCATGCCTTTCAGAGCACTTTTTGTAAAGTTTTAGATGAGATGTTACTCGATTCACAAATTCCTAACAAAAGCCAATTAGATCTTTTGAGACAAAGTTATAAGCGTGTTCATCTCCCAGATAGTGGACATTGTACCCATTAGGTATGAATTGCAAATTTAAAGGCAAAGCTACATTGCTCATGATAGTAGGATGCAAAGTGGAGGCTGCTATTAGTATTTCTCAGGCAATAATTCAAATGTGTAACATTTGAAGAGGCCACAAATTAGTTTATCCGGGGATGGCCACATGTCCTATTGGCCAAGATTCACCTTGTACCACCAATTAGAGTGTTCTGCTAAACAACTCAGTGGAGTAACCAAATTCAAGTTGGATTTTCAAAAGTACTCAAAAGTATTTTCTATCCCTAATCAAATATTAATTTTTAGTATGGAAAATCAGCAACCAAATACACAAACACATACATATACAAACACATACACTTTACTAAAAAAACCCAAAAGCCCTTAAATAGATTTAGCAATTCAGAATCAAAACATCCTGTTGCTAAGGCAGTAAACATACTTAAAAAATATAAAAGTAGGAATGTATTAAAATCCTCTTTAATAAAACTGGTGATTTGGATATTGGCCATCTAGCAATGCTAAAATGATATCTCCTGGTATCAAAAAAACCCCTAATATCAAATTAGCCAGAAATGGGTTATCAGACAAGATTCATTCAGCTTCTGAAAGAACATGTTTAGATACAGAAGCAAAAAAACAACAATTTGGACAATAAAAATATAATCGCAACATAAAAAATTCTATTATCCTTTCAAGTAGAGGCAAGTAATCCTAGCAATTATATTGACTTCCAAATAAATAGCATATTCTCAATATGAATTCTGTGACAGAAAAATGGTCATATTTACCATACTCTATCTATTTCTTCCAATTAGATATAATGCTCAATTGTATTACAGATCCATATTTTATGGAATATGCCCATTGGTACAACATAATAAGTACAAGTGAATATTTTGTTTCTGGCCTGCTTGTCATAAACAAATGTTACGATGTAATTGAGTTATATCTACGAAGATAAACAAGCTCATAAGTGCACATTAAAAACTGTATTTCCAAACTTGAGTTGGTAAATATAAAAGAATGATATATGCTTACTCACTTTAATGCTACTTCTATAAATATCATTACTCATTCAGGACAGAATAAATCTAGGCCATGTGACTAAGGAGCTTATTAGAGATAATCATCTGCAATGGGTTGTCACAATAACAGAGGTGAAATTTAAATTTAATTAAGAGAATGGCAATGTGACTTCTAATCAAAATTCTACAGATCAAGGTGAGATATTTAGAAAGGTGATATTCAAGCAATAGCTAAGAAAGCTTTTCATAAAAACATCAGATTTACTCTTCTAATTCAGCTCTCTAAATAGAGAAAATTCTCATTCACTGTTTCCTATTCTTACCCTAAAAGGTAAGCAAGGGATATAATTTAAAAACACTTTATCCAGTAATTTAAGGGCTGGTGAATTCTACGACCAATTGTGTCACTAATACAATACGTGACTTTGCCAAAGTTACTTCTAGTAAGTTACTTACTCGGCCCTCTTTTCCTAAGCTGAAAAATGAGAGTGTTGTAGTAAATGAATACCAAAGCTCACATGGGGACCCACTCAGGACTTCAGAATTGGTATAAATATTATTTTAAGCTCAAGACATTTGAAATTCAACAGATACATAAAGAAGCCTTCTCAGAGCTTCTCTTATCTGACTAAAAGCAAAAACTTCTGAGAAAAACATTCTGCCATAAATTCCCTGTTCTGGGAGGCTTCTACTCCCAGCAGAGACACCAAGAATAAACACCATAAATCCCTTCTCTGAGGGAGTTTTTTGGCCCTGAGAAGTAAAGACCATTTATACGAGCATTATCAAGTAGGAGAAAAAGCCTCCCGATCTTTTGGCTTTTTATTCCAGGGCATTGGTTGTTTGTTTATTTGTTTACTTGTTTCAAATACTCATCTTTCGGTTTTATCTATAAATACCCCTGAATTTTTTCTATTATGTGCCTTTGTATTTTGTTTTTTGTAAGTTCTTCTCCTAGCTTTCCTTCTTAATTTCTATCATAAAGCCCTAAGGTAATGTTAGGTAATATCTTTTCCGTTTTGTTATTAGGTTATTTAGCACATGCATTTTCAACACTATCATAGCTTTTCTTTTCATAACACCGTTCATCAATATAAACATTCTTCTATAATTCTTGTTTTGAAATTTCTTTTTCTTTAACTGATAGTGTCAAAATTATTTGCTCTTTCAGACTTTGACATACTAAATCTGTTTTTCCATTCATTTTATTCTATTTTGCATTTAGATATAAAGACTATTTTCCTCATTCATGGTTTTTAAATTACAAGAGATACATTTCTGAGAAAATTTAAAAGTATAAATGTATTAACACCTGCTTTAATTTAATAAACTTAACATATAGTATTGGTAATGCACTATATCAAATGAAAATAAACTAAGTAACAATTCTGAAGACAGAAAGTAGGAGAAAGGGTCTCAGATTGAGTAGTATCAAAATCTTGTATAAATCTAGGTATACATATTCTTAGAAATTAATGAACAAAAAAGGTAAATGTTCATTATAATTCTGGAAGGATACACAGATAACGACAAACAGATAGTAACTATCTTTGCAGACTAGAAATAGGGTTTGATGAAGACTCTTTGAAGTTTCACTTTGTAACTCTAGCCTATTGAATTTTATTCATGAAAATGAATTACTCTTAATAATATAAATATACTTTAAAATATGAATGCAAACTGTTTGCTGTATATCAAATTTACTTTGCATAAACAGGAACAAGTCTTTCTGTCTTTTTAAGCCACTAATGTGTAGTAAAGCTCCGCTGCCCTAAATATTTCACAAGTAGCTTCTAGTAGCTGCTAATAGGTTTAATCTGCTTAAAACAAATCACTTTTAATTTATTATCAACAAACATTTCTAAAATGCCTACAAAGCACTGGATACAGTTTTGGGCACTTGCATTCCTGATAATTTTTTTATAATGGTCCTAACCACTCTTAAACAACTAAAGGATGATCTCCTTAAACCCTGTAACATTTATACACCTCAATGCTTTCTTACCTTTAGTGGAGACATTTTAAAATAATAAAGACATAATAACATACATAAAATTCTGAATAGTTAGAGAAGCATTAACTCCTCTATTTCTCTCCCTAAAAATTCCCATGGGTTCTTCCTTCAAAATACATTAAAATCTAACCATTACTCTCTACTGAATGACTACAATATACCAAATAACCATTATCTCTTGTTTGGATTATTTTAATACTTTCCTCACTGTGTGTGTTGGCTTTGCCCTTGCTCCTGTATAATTTAATTTCTATATAACAGCCAGAGAAATCTTTTAACAATATGTGAGATAATGGAAGAATCCCAAGAAATCTACAAAAAACAAAGTAAGGCACAGGATACAAGATCAACAAAGAAAAATCAATCATATTTCTAGCTAGCAATGACCATGTGGAAACCATAATTAAAAACATACTACCAGGGGATGGTCACGCTTGAAGCTCTGCTTCGAGGGGGGAGGGGGGCATGGGCAATATACATAACCGTAATATTTGTACCCCCATAATATGCTGAAATAAAAAAAGAAAAACATACTACCATTTATAATTGCTCAGAAAATAGATTACCTAGTATAAATGTAACAAAACATGCACAGCACCTGTATGCTAAAATTACAAAATACCAATGAAAGAAATTACAGACCTAAATAAACGAAGAGATATATATTCATGAATTGGAAAACTCAATATAATAAAGATGTCAATTCTCCTGAAGTTGACCTAAAATTTATTGCAATTTCTATCAAAATCCTAGTAAGAACTTCTGTAGGTATAGAAAACATTATTCTAAAATTTATATGGAAAAGCAAAGGAACTAAGAATAGCTAAAAGATTTTGAAACAGAGTAAAGTGGAAAGAATCACTCTATCTGATACTAAGATGTAACATATAATTAGAGTAATTAAGACAGTATGGTATTGGCAAAGAGACACATAAATCAATAAAACGGGATAAGAGAACTCAAGAGTAGGTTCACATAATATGCTCCCCATTGATTTTTGGCAAAGGTGCAAAGCAATTAAAAGCACAGCCTCTTCAACAAATGGTACTTGAGCAACAAGATATGAATAAGCAAAAAAACAAAACAAAAAACTCATATCTTATACAAAAAACTAACTCCAAATGATAAACTTAAAAAAAAAAAAACAGAAAAAACTGCCAGAATCTAGGGCTAGATAGAGTTTTACACTAAAGATATAATCCATAAAAGGAAAAATTGATAAATTTGACCTCCTCAGAATTAAAAACTTTTGCCCTGTGAAAGACCCGATTAACAGGATGAAAAGACAAGCTACAGAGGTGGAAGAAAATATTTGTAAACCACATATCCAACAAAAGACTAATAACTATAATATATAAAGAACTCCTAAAACTCAAGAGTAAAAACCAAACAACTCAGTTAGAAAATGGGCAAAGGACTTGACTAGATATTTCACTGAAGAGGAAATCAGATGGCAAATAAACACAGGAAAAGATGTTTAAAATCACTAACCACTAGGGAAGTGCAAATGAAAACCACAATGCATCTCACTATACACTTACCAGATGGCTAAAATAAAAAACAGGACAAATGCTGGCAAAATACAGAGAAACTGTATCACTCACACATGGCTGGTGAGGATGTAAAATGGTCCAGCCACTCTGAAAAAGTCTGGCAAGTTTCTTATAAACTAAATATATAATTACCACACACCCAGCAATTGCACTCCTGGGCATTTATCTCAGAGAAATGAAATTTTCTGCTCACATAAAAATATATATACAAATGTTCCCAGCAGCTTTATTCTTAATAGTCAAAAACCGGGAACAATAGGGATGCTCTTTGACAGGTGAATGGTAAACAAACTTTGGCTCACCCATACCAAGAACACTTCTCAGCAATAAAAAGGAACAAACTACTAATACATGCAACAATTTGGATAAATCTTAAGGGAATTACGGTAAGTAAAAAAAGCCAATACCAAAAGTTACATGCTGCATGATTCTATTTATATAACATTCTTTAAATGACAAAATTACAAAGATGAAGAAAAGATTAGTGGTTGCCAGGGGTTAGGAATGGGAGGCGGGAGTTAACCGGAGAAATGCAGGGTGTGGTTATAAAGGGCTAACAGGAAATATTCTTGCTATGATGGAACTGTTCAGTATGTTTACTGTGGTGGTGGATACAACAATCTACTCACAGTGATACAACTGCATACACACACACACACACACACACACAGAGCAGTATATGTAAAACAGACAAAATAAAATTGGTACATTGTATGAACGTTAATTTCCTGGTTGTGATATTCTGTGGTTTTTGCTACATGTTACTATTGGAAGAAATTAAGTAAAGGGTAAAGAAAATCCCTCTGTATTTCTTACCACCAAATGTGCAACAACAATTGCCTCAAAATAAGGTACAATTTTTTTAAAATGTGGATTTAAATAAATCAATGTTTAGAAAGAAGGTTATATTTTTAAATGCTAATATTAAAAAAGATGGCTTAAATTCAGCGACCTAAACTTTTGTCTCAAGAAGCTAGAAAGATGAACATATTAATCCTAAACTGAATAAAAAGAAGAGAATAACGAAGAGCTAAAGTCAATGAAATAGAAAAAAGATAAACAATTGATAACAAATTAACAAAACTAAAAGCCGAATCTTTGGATGATGAACAAAATTGATAAACCTGCTTCTGAGCTAAAGCAAGAAAATAAGAGAACACATTATCAATATCAGAAGTTGAAAATAACATCATTATATAAACATAAAGATACTTAAAAGATAAGAAAATATAAACAATTCTATTCTAACAAATTCAGTAATATAAACAATATATATTCCTTGAAAGAAAAAATCACCAAAGTAGGCATAAGAAGAGAGCAGAAACTATTAACAAATAGCCCTACATGTGATAAAAACATATCAAAATCTTGACATACAGAAGATTCTAGGCCCAGATGATTTCATTGGTGAATTCTAGCAAATATTTACAGCAGGAAAAACATCAGTATCACATAAACTCAGAAAAAAAAAAAAAAGGAGAAGGGAATACTACTCAATTCGTTTTATGTTGCCAGCATAACACAGAAACCAAAACAAGTCAGAGATACTGTAAGAAAATTAGAAGACATTCAACTGGTCTTACGAAGAACTGTTGGTGATGGTAGAATCAAATATCCTTATCTAAACATTAGTAAGTCAAATTTACTATTATGTAAAAGATAATATACCATGATATACCAAGGGAGATTTATTTCAGAAAGCCAAATTTTAACATTCAAAAATCAATGTAATTCATCACCCTTAATAGTGGAAGAAAGACAAATCCTAAGTATCCCAATAGATGCAAAAAAAGTTTTGACAAAATTCAGCACCTATTCATCATTTTAAAAGAAGAAGGAAGGAAAAAAGGAGGGAAGAAAAGCAGGGAGAGAGGAAGGAAGAAAAGAAGGAAAGAAGAAGAGGAAGAAGAAGAACAACTCCATCAAACTAGGAATAGAAGAAACTTCCTCAATCTGACAACGAACATTTAAGGAAAACTACAGCTGATATCATATTCAGTGGTGAAAGGCTGGATGATTTTTCTTTAACATCAGAAACAAGTCCAGACTGTCCACTCTCTCCACTCTTACTCCTTTTATTCACTGGTAAACTAGATGTCCTAGCCTGTGTAATATGGCAAGAAAAAAGAAAGAAAAGCTTAAGTTGGAAAAAGAAGAAGTAAAAGAATTTTTAGTCATAGACAACTTTATTGTATACAGAGAAAATACTAAAGAATCTATAAAGGCATGTTAGAAGAAGTAAATTTTGCAAGATTACAGGATAAAAAGGTAGCACACAAAAGTCAAATGAATTTCTACTTTATATAGAATCAACAGTTAGAAAATTAAATTCAAAACATCATTTACATGAAAATAAAATACTTGGGAATATATTTAATGAAATTGAGCAAAACCTCTCTAATGAAAACTATAAAACATTGCTAAAGAAATTAAAGAAAACCTAAAAAAATAGTTATATGTCATGTTCATGGATTGGAAAACTCAATATTGTTAAGAAGTTAATTTTACCCTTCTTGTTATATAGATTCATTGACATGCCAAATAAAATCTCAGCAGATAATACAGAAATCCACAAGCAACTTCTAAATTTATATTGAAATACAAAAGATCTAGACAGGTTTAAACAATCTTAAAAAGGAAAAACAAACTTAGAAAACTATATGATTTCAAGACTTACTATATACCTACAATAAACAAGACTGTGGAGTTAGCTTTAGGATAGAAAAACAGATTGACAAAATATATGTCAGAGTCTAGTAATTCTCTCAAATGTATATGATAAATAATTATCAACAAAGGTTATAATTCAATAAGTCAAAAAAGTCTTTTCAAAATCAGTGATAGAATAACTGGATAATATACTGTATAAAATGTACCTTGAACTCTATTTCACATCATAAACAAAAATTACTTTAAAAATAGATGATCTAAACATAAAAGTTAAAACCATAAACTTTTTAAAAGAAAACAGGAGAGTATCTTTGTTATCTTGAGGTAAGCAAACATTTCTTAGGATGCAGAAGTTACCAGTCATGAAAAAAAAAATTGTTGAATTAGATTTTATGAAAATTTAACACTTATGTTCATCGAGATCACTGTTAAGAAAATGAATAAACAATACACAGACTGGCAGAAAATATTTACAAACATTAATCTGATAAAGGACTTGTAACTACAATATATGAAGAACGCCAATAAAAATAATATATAAAACAGCAAAAAGTAAACCCCCTTAATTTAAAATAAAATGAAGAAAAAGAATACTTTACAAAAAGGGTAAACAAATGGCCAGTAAGCACACGAAAAGATGATTGACACCATTAGGCATCGGAGAAACGCAAAAAAAAAAAAAAAAAATCACAATGAGACACAATTTCATACACACTAAAATAAAATAACTGGTACTAGCAAATGTTGGTCAGGATTTTGGAGCAACTAGAACTCTTGACACATATATAACTGGTGGTAATGTGAAATGGTATATCTACTTTGGAGAACCACTTGGCAGTTTCTTAAATGCTAACCATACATACCTGAGGATGCTGCAATTTCATCCTAGAAATTTACCCCCGAAAACACTGACCAAAAGACATAGGTCCACCAAAAGCCTTGTATAACAATGTTCCTTACAGTTTTATTCATAATGTCCAAAAACTGAAACCAAGCCATAATATAATGAAATATTACTACATTTCAGTTAAAAATTAATGATAAATGCAAAAACATGAATGAATTTCAAAATCATTACACTGAATGAAAGACACCAGATACAAAAGAGTACTGTATGATTTCACTTACATGAAGTTCCAGAAGAGGCAAATATAGAATGTGACTCTATTTTTATGAAGTTCTAAAAGAGAAAAGTAATCTATGGTGATAGAAATGAGAACAGTGGTGGGCTGGGTCGGGGTAGGGCACAGGCAGGAGAGCCTGGGATGTGGCCCTAGGGAACATTCTATAATAATGAAAATGTTCTCTAGCTTCACAAAGATGTAGATTACACAGGTGTATGCATTTGCAATAATTCACTGAATTGTACACTTAAGATCTGTCCATTTCACAATAAATTTGGGATAAATTATACTACAACAAAAATTTTAAAAACCAAGAAAAATTTAAAAATCAAAAAGAAATGCCCAATGAAAATCCCAGCAAATATTTTGTGGATATTGAAAAGCTGATGATAAAGTTAATATGGAGAGGCAAAAGACCCAGAATAGCCAGCACGAAATGGAAAAAGAAGAACAAATTCGGAGGATATACACTACCCGACTTCGGGACTTAGCATAAAGCTACAGTAATCGGGACAGGTTGGTTTTGGTGAAAGAAGAGACAGACAGATCAATGAAACAGAATAGAGAGCCCAGAAATAACACTCACATAAATATTGTCAGCTGATCTTTGACAAAGCAACAAAGGAGAAAAGAGTTTCTTCAACAAATGGTGCTTAAACAACCTTCCAAAAAAAAAAAAAAAAACCTAGACACAGATCTTCCAGCACTCTCAAAAATTAACTTAAAATGGAACATGCAAAATTATAAAACTCCCAGAAGGTAGGATATTTTTCCTATGAGAAAATCTAGATGATGTTGGGTAAGGCAATGAATTTTTAAATAAAACACCAAAGGCACAATCCATGAAAATAATCATCGATAAGCTGGAATTCATTAAAATTAAAATCTTCTGCTCTGTGAATGACATTATCAAGAAAATGCTAAGACAAGCCACAGACTGAGAGAAAATATTTTCAAAAGACATATTTGATAAAGAATTGTAATCCAAAATATACCAGGAACTTTTAAAATTCAACAACAAAAATGAATAACCCTATTTTAAGAATGGGCAAAATATTTGAACAGACATTCCACCAGAGAAGATACATGGATGTCAAATAAGCATATGGAAAATATACTCAACATCATATGTCAGTAAGGAATTGCAAAGCAAAACAGTGAGACACCACTACACATACGCTGGAATGGCCAAAGTCTAAAAGATGCCAACTTAGACTAAATGCTATGAGGAAGTGGAGCAACAGGAACTGTCATTCATTGCTGGTAAGAATGCAAAATGGTTCAGACACTTTGGAATACAGTTTGGCAATTTCTTATAAAACTAAACAATCTTACCACATGATCCAGCAATCATACTTCTTGGTACAGTCACGTGGTGCATAATGAAGTTTTCATAAACAATAAAGCACATATACAATAGTGGTCTCATCAGATTATAATGGAGCTAAAAAATTCCTATCTCCTAGTGATATCATAGCTGTTGTAAATTCATAGTGCAAAGCATTACTCAAGCGTTAGGTGGTGATGCTGGTGTAAACAAACCTACTGCGCTGCCAGTCATTTAAAAGTATAGCACATACAATTATGTACTTAATACTTGATAATAATGACTATGTTACTGGTTTATGTTTTTACTATACTTTTTATCATTATTTTCGAGTATACCCCTACTTATAAAAAAAATTAACTGTAAAACAGCCTCAGGCAGGTCCTTCAGGAGGTATTCTAGAAGAGGGCATTGTTATCACAGAAGATGACAGCTTTGTGCGTGTTATTGCCCCTGAAGACCTTCCAGTGGGACAAGATGTGGAGATGGAAAAGAGTGACATTTATGATCCTGACACTGTGTAGGCCTAGGCTAAGATGTGCGTTTGTCATGACTTTCTGGAAAAGGCAACACTATCCAGACAGTGTAAAAATTAGCGGTTGCCAGGGGTTCAGGAGGAGAATGGGACAAACAGACAGAGCACGGAGGATTTTTAGGGCAGTGAAACTATTCTGTATGATATTAATATTACAATGGTGGAAACATGTCACTATACATTTATCAAAACTCATAAAATGCACAACACCAAAAGTGAACACTGATGTAAACTATGGACTTCAAGTGACAATGATGTGTCAGTGTATGTTCACCAATTGTGACAACTGTGCCACTGTTGTGGGGGATGCTGATGATGGGGAAGGCTGTGCCCCTGTCACAGCAGGGGGCTTATGGGAAATCTCTGCACTTTCTGCTCCATGTTGCTGTGAACCTATTAACTGCTCTAAAAAATAAAGTTGATCATTTCATCAATGTACATTCATCTTATGAGCATAAAGGCTTTAAAACCAAAAAACTGTACCTCATTGCAATATCATCACATACTATACTCCCAAAATCCAGTACATTTTCTCTCAATTTATATTAACAAAGTGAACCTTAACACTTTAAAGAATATTTTACTCAGTCCTCTGAGTTTTGTTTTGTCAGATATTGTTCATAACAATAGCACATTCTGAGACATTCCGCTTCTTTGGTCTAATGTTCTATCAAATAAAAACACAAGCGAGCAACTTGCCAATGGTAAAAAGGTATTGCTCCTTAAAAACGGAAGAATTTATTTTGAAAATTTACCATATTACAAAGCAATTTTAACAATATATATACACGAATACAGACTCACCCCCCCACACACACACACACAGTTTTCTTTCTATTCCCAGAGAGGGGGCAGAGAGTTTCAATTGATCAATATATTTATCAGTTAATTTTATTTGGCATAATGTTGGACTATGATCTTGATAAGAACTTTTTATTCTCAAAAAGAAAGTTGTGATAATGTGAAAGATTGATTACAGCTCCTTTTAAAAATGAAATTATTTTAATGGCAGGGCCTAACGTGTGAGGCATGCTAAGCAGCTCTTCATGCAGATCACCTTCCTTAAAAAAATACACTTAAAGTTACAGGTCTTATTAGTTTGAACCATCACATCTGGCTGTCAATATATAAATTCTAGTGAACCTAATTTTATTATCTGATTTCTTTTAATTATAAAAATCAAAATTAAACTAAGTGCAGATAGCCAAAACCCAAAGAATAAGAAATAAAGAACCCTAAAAACAGAATAGGTGGGTTCAAGTGCAATGTTGAATGTTTTAGTGAACAGGTTAGGAGACATTTGTTTAAAAGATGTGTTTATCTTCTGGAATTATAGCTTCTCTTTTTCCAAATAAGCACTCACTAAAACCTCTGAAAATCATGAACATTTCTGCTATCACTGGCTAAGTGATCTATATAGAAAATACCACCCTGCTGGCAGATTGAAATTTGCCTTGGAAAAAAAAAGACTCTGTGTGTCTGTCTCTGTGATGTTACAAGTGAAACACTCTAGCTGTGAAATAAAATTCCAAACACAAACAGGATTCCTGGGCTCCTGGGTATCTTTCCAACTTAGAACCCTGTTACGGTACATATTTACTTCACTTAAACACCAATCTCACAATTTAGAAATAAATATTCCCTGGGTTCCCTGGTACATGTACAAAGAAATCAGGCCCTATTTAATCCCTATATCATTTAAATTTACATAAATAGATTTAGAGATCAATTCTTACACATTCTTACACACATACACATGTACACGTACACATTCAGATCTAAGACAAAAAAAATCATAAATCTAAGTCCAATAATAATGTATAATGTTAAACAAAGCATTTGGTATGAACTTGTATTTTTCATTAATATTTAAAATAAATTACCTCCCTACTGATCACTGGTTTGTTTAAATAAGAGACACAAAGCTATTAAATTGCATTCCCATGCATTCTTTCCTCATTTCCAACATCCCAATTTCCATCTCTGACTTATACTGATAGATTGAAAGTCTCTTATATTTGTGGATAACAATTTTTTTCAAATTAACCACACATTTCAAATAACACCATGAAAAAAGATGTGATATTATATTTTACATAATGAACATGGTAAAACCCAGCTATAATGTAGAAATTTAAAGTAAAAAAAATACATATTTTAGTGTTAAAGTAATAACAAATACCATGGGTCCATAAATTAATTAACTTCTACCACTGAATTTGGAAAAAAAATTAATGACTTTCACTCTTTAAGTTAGCAATAATTTCAGGTCTAGCAAAAGGAAAAAAAATCCCTTATGTAAAATGGACACTGATTTTATTTATATATAATATTCATATATATGGTAATAGATGGTATTGTTTACTTGCTTGGAAGGTAGGAATCAAAACCAAACTAATATTTGAGAAAAGTTGGGGCTTCTGCAAGGCATTTGAATACTAAGATCTATTCTAAAGTGAAAGCACAAGAGATGAAAGGGTTTAAAAAGCTGCACCTGCACCCAGCAATTGTCATGGATCTAGATAAAGATAAGATTCAAGTTTACTTAGATCCTTCCTTATGCCAACCAATGTGCTCAGCACTTGATATACATTTCCTGCTCTAATCCTCACAGTAATCCTGTGAGGTACACACTATAATACTCTTCCAAAATTAATTATTGAAAGATGAATCCTCTGAATCACTATTTATTTATTACCACTGGACAATTCAAGTCCCAAAAGCTATTATTTTCATCAGTTCTGCTGTAGAGGTTTTCCCTAGACTTAGAAAATGCATCATACTCACTACTTTTTCAAAAAGACTTTCTTGACTGCTTCCATGTAAGATTGTTTGTTTTGTATGTGATGCTTTATGAGAATACCAGTTATCACAGATCAGGTTATTAGGTAATTAAACTAAATGAGGAGAGATCACACTTTCATTACTACAGAAAATACGAGTCAAAGGACTGCCCATTTTTCTGGGAAGTAATGTTTCTTCAGAACCCAATACAATGGTGACATTTTAACTGCCTCTCTTAGCATAATTAAGCATACCTCACTCACTTTCACATGAGACAGCTTCTCCTGACACCAAGTGTATATTTTCTGAGAATCAGTGTTTTAATAGATTTAAAAAGAGACAAAATATCATATGTTTGGAACCTGTGGCCTCAAGGTCACGTGTGGCCCTCCAGATCCCCAAGTACAGTCCCTCGACCAAATCTAAACTGAACAGAACAAATGCCTTTATTAAAAGGAGTTGTTCTGTAAAATTTGTATTCAGTCAAAAGGCTGCACTCAAGGATACAGAAGGCCATGTGTGGCCACAAGGCCACAGGTTCCCACCCCTGGATGGACAGATAATATCATGTAGGTACATTAAGAGATGATATTAATAGGTCCATTGTTGTAAAACTGATCTATAGATTCAATGCCATTCAAATAAAAATCACAGCAGGTTATTTTTTTAAATAAATTTCACAAGCGGTTTCTAAAACTTACATAGAAATGAAAGAGGCTAGGATGGATAAAACTAGCTTGAAAAAGAAAAAAATTAAACAGCATGCACTGCCTGATTAAGCAACAGTAAACAAGACAATGTGGTATTGGCATAAGGACATACAAATGGTACAGGAGAGTTCCAGAAATTGATCCACACATATGTGGCCAATGGACTTGACAAAGGCACCACAATTCAATGAGGACAATCAAACCTTTTCAACAAAGATGCTAGAATAACTGGATAAACATTTTTTAAAAAATAATTTTTTCCCTTTACCTCGTATCATATACAAAAATAAATCCTAACTGGATCAAAGACTGCAATCTAAAGCTAATATAAATCTTTTGGAAGAAAGCACAAGAGAAAATCTTTGTGACTATGAAGCAAGCAAAGATTTCTTAGGACACAGAAAGTAGTAACTACAAGAGACAAAACTGAGAAACTGGACTTCCATCGATATTCAACATTTCTGCTCATCAAAAGGCACACTGCTAGGGAAATGAAAAGGCAAACCATAGTCTTGCAGAAAATAACTGTAATACATATATATGACAAGAATTTGTATCTGGAATATATAAAGAATTTTTAGAGACCAGCAATAAAAATGCAAATGATCCAAAGTTTTTAAAAGGCAAAAGTCTTAAACAAGTACTTCACCAAAAAAGGTATAAAAATGGTCATTAAACACATTAAAAGGTGCCCAACATCATTAGTCTTTAGAGAAATGCAAATTAAAACCACAGTGAGATACCACTTCACACAGACTAGAACGGCTGAAATAAAGACTGACAATACCAAATGTTGGCGTGGATGTGGAGCAACTACAATTCTCATACACTGCTGATAGGAAAGTAAAATGGCATGACCACTGCAGAGAACTGTTTGGCAGCTTCCAAAGGGTAAACGTATATCTCACCTTATGACCCAGCAATTCTACTCCTAAGTATTTACCCAAAAGACATGAAAATATATTCATGTACACAAATGCTCATAGCAGTTTTATTCATAAAACTGCTAAGAACTAGAGGCAATCTCAGTGTCTCTCAACAGGTAAAATGGATCTGTACTGATATAGTGGAATACTATTACTCCTCAGCAAGGAGAAAGAATAAGCAATAAGCAGCATCACAGGTGAGACTGCAAACAAAACATTATGTATTGTTTGATTCCATTCACATGAAGTCTAAGAAGAGGCAAACCTAACATATGGTAATAGAAACCAGAAAGTAGTTGTCTGTAGGATGGGAAGATATTGGGGGAAAACTGACTGGAAGGGGCATGAAGGAACATTCTATATTTAGTTAGGGGAGATAGCTAAGTAGATGAATACAATTGCCAAAATTCATTGAGTTATACACTTAATATCTGTGCATTTTATTATATGTAAATAGTTTCTCAATAAAAGATGTTCTAGCTTTTATTAAGTGTTTGGGCTGTCATATCAGGAAGAACTAGGTTCAAATTCTGACTGCATAATTTCTTCTTTTTGTGACCTTGGGAAGTCCCTTAATTTCTCAGTACCTTGGTTTCCATATGAAAATAACAACGGCACCTATGTCATAGGATTTTCGTGAAGATTAAATGAGAAAATGGATGGAAAGCACTTACTACAGTGCATTAAAAAGAGTTTCCTAAAAAAACTTCACCATTATTAATTCAGTACTAATCAAAGCTTTCCAAAGAACATACCTAACACAATCACAGCTAAGTACATATGCAGCTCTCCACCTAAAACTAATTTCTTGCCACAGGAGCTTACCACAAAAAGCCTCTTTAACATCATTGTAGTTAAGATTTTAAAAAAAACTTATTATTTTCAACAAACAATAGAAAAAGACAGGATTGAATCTGCAGCCACAATAACTGTAGATATTGAAAAAAAAAAAACCTCAAACTCTCATGTAAGTCATCATCATCTCTTCCCTGTACTGTTTCAACAGTCTCCTAACTAATTTTCCAGTTTTTAGACCTTTCCCCAATCTAGTACCCTAGGGTAGGAAGAGCAGTTGTTTTATAAACATAATTTAGATCATGTCACACCCTTGCTTAAATTATTTCAATTGCTGAGCACTGCTCTTAAAATAAAATCCACATTTCTGACCATGACCCACACAACCCTCCATAATGTAGCTCTTGCTCACCTGTCCAACTTCAGTCATGCCCTTCCATGCTCACTAACTGCACTGGCCCTTCTTTGGTTCCAGCATGCCAAATTCTGTCCTATTTCCTGATCTTTTCACTTGCCAGTTCTTATGCCTCATATGCTCTTGTCCAACTTCTCCTCTTCCCTTAAGCCTAAATTCGGATGTGTCATTCTTGGAGAAACTTTTCCTCCGCACCCTATCTAAAGTTGGCCAGCCCAAATCAATTTCTATTATATCACCTTAATAGCGCTTTATATCTGCTACACAGACTACTTGTGTCCCCTCAAAATTCCTATGTTAAATCCTAATACCTGATGTAATGGTGTTTAGAGTTGGGGCCTTTGGGAGGTGATTAGGTCATAAGGGCAGAGTCCTCATGAATGGGATTAGTGCCCTTATAAAAGAAGCCCCAGAGAGCTCCCTTGCCCTTTCCACCATGTAAAGACAGAGAGAAAAGATGGCTACCTGTGAACTAAAAAGCAGGTCCTCCTCATATACCAAATCTACCAGTGAACTGATCTTGGGCTTTCCAGCCTCCGGGACTATGAGAAATAAATTTCTGTTGTTTATAAGCCACCTTGACTATGGTATTCTGTTATAGCAGGCTGAACAGACTAAAACACACTTATCAACACCTGTACACACCTCATGTATGTGTTTGTTGTCCATCTCCCACCACTAGACTACAAGCTTGATGAGGATATAAAATGTCTCTATTGTTCATTTGGTATCCTTAGTTTCCAGAAGACAGTAAGTGCTCAATAAAGAGTTTTTATATCAATGTAGTCACAAGGGTGACTATAATTCTTTAACTTTTCAGCTGGTGTTATTAGCAAATTCATTTCAACAGCATTCTCATTGTCAACTCTACTTTCTCAAAGCTTCTCATGTTACTACTGTGTTCACTCTTAGTATCATGTCTTTTGTTTGGATAGTAGCTTCTTCTAAATGATATGATGAATTAAAATGATGACAGTAGTAATGATACAAAGTCTCCTAAGATGGAAGAGTTTCATATCAATGGCAGAAAGGTCTTCCTGGTTTTTAGAGATATTTTATTAAGGTACTCATGAATAGTACTAGCCATATATACCACATTTCATTTTCTGTAGGTAGAAAGACCTCTTTTACTAAACTACAAACACGTATTGTTAGAGGAACATTCACCTTGAATAGGTTCATCAAGGACCAAACTACAATGGCACCAAAACCAAATCAAGCACAGAGCCAGGACTATGACTGAGGACATTTTCCACCATACAACATTTCTTTACCCCTAATCTATGGAGGTTTGAGGCCTTATGATAATCCCCTCACCTGGCTATAAAAAGGATTGAAGAAAGTGCTACCATTTATACCACTTTCCCCATCACAACTTTCCTTTACTTGTTCACTGGTTCAACTCACCAACTTGACCCTCCTTCCGCAGAGTGAATATATGACTGAACTTTTTCTACCTTTCTTTATTTTTATATCACTTGTAAACACAATGGACAAGGCACCATGTTTACATCTTCTTTTACCAACTAACATGATGCTACAAGACTTACCACTGAACTGGTAGAGTATTGTAACCAGAAACAGTCACTTATTTAGCAGTTACTGTGGTAGATACCACAGATTTCAAATTAGTGACTTAAAAAATACAACACATATTGCCCTCAGATTTTATTTGTCATCCATTTCAATACATTCACCAACTGATTCTTTTCAAGAAGTGCCAGCAAAAAGCCAGAACAACTGACTAGCATTTCCACCTCTTTCCCATAAATATTCTCTTACATTAATACTACAGAACACAGAAAAGCAAAGACATGCCACAAAGTTAAAACACAGATAACGGACATAACATAGAAGCAGGGGTTAAGAGACCTAAGAAGGTCAATGACCACAGGCCATTCACTTTTAATTTCTCTGTGTATCAGCATTTTCAGATCTAAAAAAGGGCTCACCAAATCTTCCTGAATGGTTTCCCAGGCTTTATAAAATTATAATGGCAAAAATGATGTCAAAAAGTTTAAGAGTAATCTCCAAATGATGATGCTGGTATTATTACTGAGTTTCTGATGAATCAAAAATTAACAGGGTAATAGATGAAACTATTTTAAGTACTATATAATGTTATCTTCGTTAATCAAATTATTTCTAGCTTCTTATTTCCTAATGGTGAAAAACACTTCAAACCATAAAAGATAATCTAAGCAAGAGTTATTGCTCTCTTTATACCACCTCTCTCATAAATTTTATTCCCCTTTGTTAAGTACATAGCTCTATAGAGAAGTAATGTGATTATAAAGCCACAGGACTTCAGATCTGTGCTCTAGTCTTTACTCAAACACTCTCTGTGTGATGTCAGTTGGTCATTTTACTTCTTTTGACCCAGCTTCCTCTTCTTTAAAATTAGGAAACTGGACTCCAGCAGTGGAGCCCAGATTCTTGGGGCATCAGTACTCCCTTTAAGTGTCAACAACACTTGCACTTCCACATGACAGCCATGTGCTTCTAATATTATTGGTTGAACTATTAAGAATTCAGTAAAATTTTGTAATGAATTTGCCTTTAATCAAAAATGGTATTAATGCACAATGGTAGCAGTTACCTGGTAACTGATATTTTTACCTATTTTAATCAGTGTGCGAGAATTCAAAACCTCTAGGAGTAATTCAATGACAAAGGCCCTGGGCCCACAATTTAGGAATGTTTTAAATATGGTACTTTTAAGAACTCCCCCACCCTGCTCCATGCCTGGGTACTACATGACATGACCCTATTGCAGGGGAGGATAAATTAAAAACAATATCAATACTCACAATAGCAAATTCACCAATACCCACAGAGTAGGTTAATGGTTCAAAACAAATTTTAGTTCCTCTAGAGCTTCCATTTAATATATCCCTTTTAAAGCACTCTAAATTTTTTCTTTTTATAGCAATCTTTCTTTGATCCCATTTTGAGTGTGACTTTTCATACGTTATTCAAATAAAAGGAGCTAAATTTGTGTTTTTATTAGCCTGACTCCTTGAAAAGTTTATGACTATCATTTCAGCTATACAGTGCATAATATCAATATATATATCAGGAATACATATATGCTCTATTAGAAGCATTATACAATATAAATGAAAAAGACTTAAGAGTAGTTATTTTATAATTTCCAAATGATTTCCAATCGTTACAGGGTAGAAATTAATTTAAATATGTAATGAATATTAAATAAAAGAACCAATGTAGGATAAATTGAACAAAAAGTTGCCCCCTGAAGAAGTTTTGAAGGGAAAGATGAGGTAGACTATTGGAGAGCTTCAGGTGGTGAGTGTTATATGTGCAAAGAGAGAGAGACTGAAACGATGAAGCAATCTGCTTCATGACCCATGGTGTTATCTGGCAAACCAGAATAGGGAAAAGTAGCATTTAAGGAGGCTTCTGAATGATTTCAAAAGAAATCTTTGTGACTCTCCTATGTACCTGTAATAACAATTGCTTTGCATTTATGAAAGGAGTCTTGGTCCTTAATGTCTTTTCTCCTAAGTATTTTTTCTTTAGTTAGTTTTAAAATGTCTAGGCATGAACACACAAATGAAAGATCAAAGAGTAATTAGATGCTGCTCTAATTTAAAAAACTGTTCTCAGCAAGTACAAATCCTTTTTTAATTGCTAAACTGAACATCTGGTGTTTTCTCTACTTTTTTTCGGCCACTTTTTGTTTTCAGTGAGTTCAAAATCCCCAAATGAAGGGAAAAGTCAAGTTATCAGGCATAAGCATGAACCCAAATAAAATATCAATAATGTTGAAATTATCAGATATTAATATCATTCTACTGAAAGCTTAGATATCATTCTAAAAGTAGAGCTTTGGGAAAAACATACAGTTGCTTGACATGTTTTTTACATGAAGATAAAAAGCCATTTCCCTTTTTAAGAAATTTTTCATTATTATGGTTATATAAAAGTTGTGTATATTTATAAGGTACATGTGATGTTTAATGCAGACATACAATGTGTAATAACCAAATCATGGTCATTGAGGTATCCATCACCTCAAGCATTTATTATTTCTTTGTGTTAGGAACATTCCAATTGCACTCTTATATTTTAAAGTATAGCCTAACTTATTGTAGACTACAGTCACCTTGTTGTGCTATCAAATATTGTTCATTCTATCTTACCATCTAACTATATTTTTGCACCCATTAACCAGCCCTCCTTTATCCCTCCCTCTCCACTACCCTTCCCAGCCTCTGACATCCATCATTCTACTCTTCCTTTCACTTTTTAAATACACAAATATTGAATCTGCTCAAGCATGTAGCTTTTAAAGTATATAAATGGCATTATATATGAAATTATATAAATGGCATTTTCTTCATGAGTAAACCATGATGCACACCTCTAATTATAATGGGGCTCTTTATAAGGTGATTTCTTGACATCTGCCTTTTAAAATACATACACAAACTATCTTTGCTCATGACTCAACCACTGCTAAGCCAAAGGGTAGGCCAAATATGTACAAATGAGAACAAGTTTCCATTATGCCTTTAAACTGAGCTAAAAAAAAATGTTATTTTAAAGGAAAAAATAATTTCCATTTTTAACTATGAGAAGAATTCTCACCTGAGTTCTGTAATAGAATGAAAAAATGGGAATTTTGTTTTAAATCCTCCTGTTTAACAATTTGTTTTTTAAATAGGGGTAGTTGATGTGTTTTAGCTTTCAAATGAGGGCATAAAATAAAATCTGTGCATATGAAATCTTTAAGAAACACAGAAGATTTATTTCAAAGCCTTATTCTGAATGTTGGTTACAAGAAATTAATTGTTTCGACTTACTTTTTCTCCGTAGATCTTTCTAAAAAGAAAACACTAAACGGGCATAGAAACCCCTGTGATGATTTTCACCTGATCTAGTTCAGAAGGAACAACTGGAAGGGAAAGTCAAATAACTACTTATTGAATAATGACTTACAAATTTACATAATATTCTATGATATTCTAAGAGAGCAGAATGTTTTATGTTGCCTTTTCATTCCTACAGTAATCTCTTGGATTTACTCACTTAAAAAATAACTTTTCCAAATAGATGGCATATATCCAGATCACTTAATAAGAATGCAAATCAAATAGTTTAAATTGTTCAGTATTATCTATTGACAATTAGGGAGTGGGAAATCCGAGCATTAAGGCCAAAGCAGCTTCCTCATTTCAATAACTAGTTGACAATCTAGAAAGACTGGTTATTAAAACGACAACAGTTTCATAATCGACAAGATACAACAAATTTGAAAAGCTGATGGGAAGACACATTTTACTGTGATCACATTTCTCTAAATACAATATTTGCCTTCATATTAATACAAAGGGAAAACCAAGGGAAAAAAAGAATAAAATGTGACCATTCCACTTAATTTTTTAAAAATGCCTCAAACAATTTTTTAACCAATTTTGCTCCAAACAACTTTAGGAAAATGTAAAAAAATAAGAGGTAGCAAAATCAACTCAAATGAGCTGGGATATTTTATTATCTTATATAGCAAATGTCTAAGTTATAATTTATAACTTAATTAATAAAACAGATTCCAAAAATGACTCAAGACACATACTTTTACTTAAAATAGTCGCATAAAATCAGACCTTCCAAGACATCCAACTTAGTCCAATATAATTTTTAATGCTATTCTTCAATGCTGATATATTTTAAATTTAGTTTTACTGTATCTAGTGTTATACAATAACACTAGAAATATATTAAACTCTATAGTCTTCACCTAGTTAGTTCCAGAAACCAAAACTATGCATATCATATTTCAATATATTCCAGCATTTAAAAGGCACTGATTTAGAAAGGCAATTTACTGCAAAAGTTCATCATCTGGATTTCATTAAAGCTTGTTTCAGTTGTGCTTTATTGTTTTAAAACAAGTGGAATGAAGAAGCAGGTAATGCAATGGCATACGCTCCATATTAGTATCTTTCAATATTAGTACCTACAAAAGTTTAAAGAAGTTTGCAAACATCCTGTAAGGCTGGGGCAGTACTTAACAGATGCAGTACTTAACTGGGACAGTACTTATGTTAAGTACTGGGGAAGTACTTAACAGATGCAGTACTTAACAAACCAACATTGCTTCAACAACACTGCAGGGCATTTTAGATTTGAAAACATAAAAGACACTATGGCCCTTGATTTATATTAAAACTAATACAATAAAACTAGTCAAATGAAAAATAACTATGAAAAGCAGACCATGGGCAAAAGAAAATATATATACTACAAAGCTAAGAGTTTATAAAAAGGTAAATATATGCCTCTTGTTCCTCTTGACTAATTAAATCACATCATACACTAAGAAGTTAAAACGTAAATTATCAGAATGTCAAATATACATATTATGAAAAACTCTGTCTTTTCCTTTAGATAAATAAATATGTACCTAAATCCCTTTAGGTACATATTACCTTTATCCCTTTAGGTAAACTTCAAGGTAAGCAGCTTACAAAATATTAAAAGTATTTTGGGGTAAAATGATCTCACGCTTTCCTGTGTACAATAAAGAAATCAAATTTTAAAATATATACCTTGTATTTCCTTCCTTTCTTCTTTTCTTTATGTTATCCGATTAGAATGTTCAATTTAGTAATATGTATCTCTGTAAATAGAACTCTGAAAAATCTTTACTATTAACAATTGCCAAAAGGTGGAAGCAACCTAAGTCTCCATCGACAGATGAATGGATATACAAAATGTGGTATACACATAAAATGGACTATTATTTAGCCTTCAAAAAAAATAAAATCTGACACATGATATAACATAGATAAACTTTGAAGACATTATGCTAAGTGAAATAAGCTAGTGAGGAAAGGACAAATATTGTATGATTCCACCCATATGGAGTACTTAGAGTAGTCAAATTTATACAGACAGAAAGGAAGATGGTGGTTGCTGGGACAGGGGGAGGAAAGAAAAGGGAGATACTGTTTAGTGGTATGGAGTTTCAACTGGGGAAGATGAAAAATTTTGGGAGATGAATAGTGTTAATAGTTGCACAACAATGGGAATGTACTTATTGCCAGTGAACTGTACACTTACAAATAATTAAAATGGTAGATTATATGTTACATATTTTTCCACAATAAAACAAAACATTAACTGCATCTATCCTTTGTTCTCCTTTATGTTTTAATTAAGGTATAGCAGCATTTCTGTAGTGCTTTAGTAAATATTTCATGTCATCTACTTGTAAATATTCATCTTCTAAAGATCATATTTCTTTATCATACTAAATAAAATTGAAAAGATATCTAAAACAAAACATCAAACTCTCTAATAAGTAAGATATGCATTGGGAAATAATGGAGAGATCTCGTTTGGGACAACAAATTTGGACAAGGTCTAGAACCACACATTTTTGATTTATTCTTTCCATCTGGAAAGCCATCGTCACATGATCTGTATACACCTAAGACAATATGCTTTTTAGGTTCCTCGTTATTTCTCACAACCTCAAATTAGGTTTATTCAAATCACAGTAAGTTAAGCAAACTGTCTAAAGTCATCTTGCTGATTTTAGAAAATAAAGTTTACAACTCTCTGTAAAAGAAGTGATAAATCACAGTGTCTATATATTGCAACCCCACAAGAATGAGAGAAGAATCAAAGTATTTTCTCTGAAAATCACTATTGCGAGGAGAAAAAAAATTAAGTTAGATGAAACAATAAATTAAATTCTTATCTATAAAGTCACTTAGTTTTCTGAACATTCTCCCTAAATTAGACCTAAATATTATACAAGAAGGTCTGTAAATGTTCCCTTCCAATCCATCCTCCAAAATAATGGTTTCATGTGGCTGTTTAAATATACCCATATAAAAACCCACAAGGGAGAAAGAATGTGTGGGAAAGCTAGGCAGTCTCATATTTCCAGTAGACTTACCAACTTGATTTTTTTTAAATGAAAATAGGATATTGCACAATGAGTGAATGCAAAAATATTTTTAATGTGTTGTCATACTTTTCAGTGCATTCTGGCAAAACATAATTGGGACTTTTCATGATCCCTGCATCTCCTTCTTAGGAATCCTGCCTCTGTGTGTGTGTGTGTGTGTGTGTGTGTATATGTAGCCATATAATGAATGTAATACTAAAAATATAATGAAATAACATTAGTAGATATTCACTATTTCAAGTATTAAGGCAAACTTTTCCAACATGAATTTCTCCATGTCACTGAAATTTCTCGAGAAAAGTCAACTCTGAAATGCTTCAGAAACCTATTAATCCAGCCTAGTCTTTACAATCAATTAAAGCATGAGATATATAATTGGGGGATAATACTTATTAATTCATTAAGAAATACACATCAAATTATAAATATATATACAACAATATATAACTTGCCCCCAAAATGTCCTGCCATTACTGCAGTATAGGGTTTTAAAATAAATATTAACAGTGAATTAGAATATCCCTTCAAAAAAAAGCAACTTTGTTTGTTCTTTTCCATTCCTAAATTGTCCATATCACTTAGAATCACAGCAAATGGAAATACTTCATAGATGTATTAATCTTGTGTATCAGGAAGGTCAAGAAAATACAAGGCTGCAGAAGAACTGAAAATGGCAACATTCAGATTCACTGAAAAGGCAGGGTATTGTATTATCAGGCCTTCAATGAATCCTAAATTTACTCTCCAATTTAAAAGATTAAAATGGAAACTTCTCACCGATTATCAAACTAATCCGGGGTTTTAGTGAAAGACAACTTCAGCCTGCTTCTCAGTCCCCGCCCATCACTCCCTAACACAGCTTCCCATCCCAAAAGCAAAAGCCCAGCAAATTGCATGCCAGTGTCAATAGGCTGTGGTTATGTGCCACAGCCCAGCCCAGCAAGGACTGTGCAAAAACAGGCCCTCTCCATCAAAGGGAAGACAGGAAGGGGTGGGCCTAGTATAGGAATATTATGAAACTTTCCATTCAATTAAAAGAAAAATACCCATCTGCATCAATAGTCTAACAAAAACCCAGGATACAAATAAAGATCCCCATGCCAAACTCTTTCTAGTAATAATCAACATGGATAAGGAAATCATACAATAATAGACAGGTTGAACTGATGTTTCTTGACATGAATCAGATGTTCCTTTCAACTCTGGGCATAGCTAATTTAAAATAATAGTTAAATAAAGACTTTCCTACATGGTGTGATATCTCTTTATCACATACACAAGAGGAAAATGGTCATATTTAACTTTCATTTCTTTTTTTTATTTGTTTATATATTTTTTTAATTTTTTTTTTTTTTAAATAGAGACGGGGTCTCGCTCTTGCTCAGTCTGGTCTCAAACTCCTGAGCTCAAACAATCCACCCGCCTCAGCCTCCCAGAGTGCTAGGATTACACGCGTGAGCCACCGCACCCAGCCTTAACTTTCATTTCTTTTTCACACTTCAAAATATCTAAATTGCAATACTTTCTTAGCTGTTAATTATATGCACGTGTGTTATGCAAATTAATCAGGTTAGTAATCACTGACAGTACCTTACAGTGTAGCCTGTATCAGGTACTGTCTATATCATAAATTATGGGGTACTAGTTCATAAACTCTTTACTTTGTATTTCTTGAATGTGTGTGCATATGGATAGTATTTCCTCCACTGCTAGGTATTTACATAAGAGAAAAAAAAACCCATGTCTATACAAAAAACTTGGACACAATATTCATAGCAGCATTACTCAGAAAAAAAATGGAAACAACTCATATGCCCTTCAACTGACGAATGGATAGATAAAATGTGGTATACCCATACAATGAACTATTATTTAATAATAAAACATGCTGCAAATGGATGAACCTTGAAAATATTATGCTAACTGAAAGAAGCCAGTCGCAAAAGACTACATGCTATATAATTCCATTCATAGGAAACATTCAGGATAAACACCTCTACAGAGACAGACAGCAGATTTAATTAATGGTTGAGTGGATTTGGGAGGAGAGGAGGAGAGATGAATATGACGAAGAGCTGCTAATAGGTGAGGGGTTTTTTCTGGGGGGAATGAATCTCACATTTAATATATCAAAATCCAAACTCTTGATTTCCCATTCTAATCTAATTCTACTCCACTTTTTCCCATCTCAGTTACAGCACCACCATTAGATAGTTGGTCTGGTTATAAATCTAGCAGTCATGCCTCCTCACTTTCTCTCACACCTCACAGCCTTTCCACCAGCAAGTCCTATATTTTCTCCCTCTAAAATCTATCCTTCTCACTATTTCTACTGTCACCTTCACATTTCCCACAGACTTCAAGCGTCTCGTAATTAGTCCCCCATTACAAAGTAAGCCTTTGTAATGAACTTAGAAAAACAAATTGAAAAAAGAGACAGATTTTTTTTTAAAAAAAAATTATGAAGCATACCAATGCTCTTGGGAAAATTTACAAACCAAAGTCTTTATCATCATAGTCACTGAACCAGGGACATGTGGACAAGCAAGTAAGCACAGCACAGAAATGAGTATTCATGATGATGAACCTATTAAACTCTGATAATAGGACATCCAGGATGAACCAGCTTACATCTTTACAATATTTATTACCTATTCCTGATCTGTAATAATTTTTCTCCATAAACAGTGCCTTCCTACTGATAAAACTATGTACAACTCTGAACCATCAAAAGCTGCCTGCAGAGTCTTTTGTTTATGCAGAGAAATTGAATGAAATTGAATTAGAAATAAGGGAAATAGCTAACTTAGGTTGTGAACTGAAGATTTCCCAGGCTTTGCTTTCAGGTAGAAAAAGAAATGTGCAACCAAACATTCCAACAGGGTATCGTTCTGGCAGCTACTCCTGGAAAACAAAATTTTCCTCTCAATTTTCTGCTTTCTAACTTTCTCAGCACCTCATCTCTCCTGCTAGGTGCAACCTGGAAAGAACATAATAGAATGACAACAGCAAGGGCTTTTGCTAGTACCTAGCTTGGGTTTAAATTCTAACAGCTTTGTTCTTACTCACTAGCTATATGAATTAAGAAAAAATTAATGCAAAAAAAAAAAAAAGATACCTTTTCCTTACATCTTTAAAACATGCCGGAATTACTAGTGTCACTTTGCCAGGCCTTAGGCTCTGTGAGGCCTCTTTGGACACTTTGCTAGATTCAAGGCCATGTTAATTACCTGCTAATGATCAGATTGCTACTACCGCTACACAATGCTTTTGGCCGACCCCTTTCTACAATCCCCAAAGACTATCCCATACCTGTCCTTTCCAAACTCTCAACCCCACTTCTATTTCTGTTATTCTCAGCCAAACTGCAACTGTCCTCTTCCCCACCCCAAAACCTACAACCTCCTGGACTCTGCCCAATAAATTTTCCTTTCCTTGCATTATCAGTCTTTCTCTTCCTTATTTACTCTTTTTCCTCTTCCCCCAAATAAGGTTCAGTTTTATTTAACCCCCAAATTAATTCCCTTGTCCTGACAAATCCCTGAAATTACTCCCAAATCTCTCTCTCCCTTTTTTTTCTTTTCTATTTTCTTAAACAAGGGAGTTTTTACAGGTTATCTCGGTTCATTCCTTAATCCCAAGAAATAGTCATTTATTCTCTATCCATTCAGCAAACATTTATTAAGTACCTATTATATTTCATGCAATGTGGTAGGCTCTGAGGGTGTGGAAATTCTCATGACATCGTCCTGAACATTACTGAAATTCTGCTCTATGGAAAACCAAGGCCTTTTCTCGGCCTTCAGTTCTCTCTCCTTCTCTCTCTACAATACTGAACATTACTAGCCATCTCCTCCTTTGCAAAAATTCCCTCCCTAGGAGTTCAATGCACTGCATTATACTAGTTTCCTTCCTACCTTTCTGACACATCCTTCCATTTCTCTTAAACTAGCCCTACTTCCTCCTTTCATCCATTAAAATGCAATATTCCCCCACGCCCCAGTCCTAGGCCCTCTTTTCTTTCCTTTCTACACTCTGTCCTTTGTGATCTTACCCACTAGCACAGCTTTTACTAGCATCTCTGTGCAAATTAATCACAACGCTTGCTTCGGACAGGAATGATACACTCATTTTTCAATGGTCTTTTAGATATTTCAACCTGAATATGCTGCTTATACCTCGAACACATGTCAATTCATCACCTTCTGTCATCAAAATCAGTCTTGATTCTCACTTCTCAATTTGTTACATGAAGACTACAATTCTGTATGGGACTCAACCTTGAAACCTCAGACCTCCTGTGTCCTCACTCCTCCTCATCCCTTACTATCTTAAGGTTTCAGAATCTCAGTGTCTCTCACACTCTATGCCAACCTCTCCTATTCATTCACTGCTGCCAAGTAATGTCCTAGAGACCCTCTTTCATGTGTCTCCAATATATTTAAGACAGCACTCTCAACTTGGTAAAAGACCTTTGCATGTTTTTAAGCTTTTCTTTCCTTATTTCCCACACAGATTGTCTATCCTTTGCCTAAATGGACATTTTGGGTTCTTCCCTGAACATTATGTGAATTCCTGCACGCTCCAATCTTTGTCCTTTCTTCCTTCCATCCACCACAATTTCTACTTCCTCAGTATTACTTTTCCTGCTTCCAAAACTAAATGCCATTGCTAGGTACACTGCACTCTCATACTACTGTCTCTGGCACTCAGCTTCAGCTCCTCTGTAGTTACCTATGTGTGTCTCCCATTTGTCAAACAGCTCTGTAAGTTTTTGTGGGAACTGGTCAGATGTTATTACATTCATGCCCCCCACAGCTTACTTTTGACAGGAATAACACATGGGTTCTCTTCTGATCTCTTAAATGAAATACTAACCTTCCTTTCTTTCCTCATCAATAGTAGATATAGGCGATCATATTCCTCACTATTAAATGATAAGCTTCCAAAGGTACATAATCCTATAGATGAAAAGTGAGGTATAGTTTATTTTCTTGGGGATAAAGCAGGATATAAAATGTTTTAAAGACAGAACATTTGTTTTACAGGAATAGAGTTACTGACCCAGAGACCCAGCCAAATACCTATCCAGGTAATTCACTACTGGTCCCCTAATCCTTCTGCTATTTCAGCTGGGTAATGCTGTCTCTTCCATTCCCTGGCCCGAGAAGGAATATGATGTACACTATGAAACAGCTGCAACATGCCACTTGGGGATGGCAGGCCTTACTGGGCACAGGAGTCCCCAAATGTCCCTTACCCACAGTCCAGAAGTACTGTGGGACTGAAACAGGGAATGTCTTAAGATCCTTGAATGAAAGATGTTAAGTAAGCATTAATGCAAGCCACAAAAATCTTTCAAAGACTCATTTCTGACTCCTAACCCCCCTTTTCCCCGTTCAGTTTGTTATAGGCCTGAATAAATCATTTACATGTAGAGCGAAGGAGAAATTATCTCTCCAAAGCTAGGTGCTATTTTTAAAACTGACCTTGTGTGCATTCACTGTATATTTCTAATACTGGGTGTTTCTAAATTTGGATTTGTTTGGTTCGGATTATTTCAAGCATATACCTGAAAGCCTCCTACCTAAAATAATTTCTTTACAGTTTGTAAAAAGTCAAGAAATATTAACTCTATTTTAAAAAATCATTATCATCTTAAAAAATCATTATTATTTTAAAAGACAAACTATCTCACTGACCCTTTAGCCATCCCAGTTCATGCCCCAGAGTCATTTCTTCACTATGCATCTCATTGGCAGACTACAGACATTATGATTATCAGCACTAAAAGGAGGTTACAGATCTATAAGTAATCCAGTAACTGGTTTTCTATCAATATAAGACATTACTTATTTTTTTTTCTTTCAAATAGACTTAAAGATTAACAATTAAATTTTGTTTTCCCTTTTCCTGATCATACAGATGTATAGGGAAGAAGGAGACAAAGTCAACCCAAAGAATGTTTTTTCCAAAAATAATTTCCAAAATTAGAGAAAAGTAGGTCTCAATCCTATTTACAGGAGGCAAATAGTTCTCCCACCCAGATTTTTTTTTTCTTCTCTAATTCTATTAGAATGAAAAATGGCCTGAAATGAGGAGATCTACATTTAGCGAATAGAAGTGAACTCGGACCTAAGATTCTGCTTGTGGTCTGGAATTACGATTTTTCCCAACCTGATTTCTAATGACTGTTTCAACCTTGAGTCACTATTTTTGAAGTCAATAGAAGGCTTTCAGCTCCACTCCGAAAGCTCCTACTTCAACTCTAAAAAAATTCTCCTATTAATAATATATATACATTGAGTATAACAATAATCTTTTTTTCCCTTAAAACTACAAGTTATGCAGTTCTTAGTACTAATAAACCTGGGGAGATATTGCATATTAAAATTTTTTATTGCTGCTAAAAACTTTTAAAAACAGGGAGAATAATTGCACACCAGAGCCTAGCCGAGGAGGTTAACTATTTAAATTGAAGTTGTCTTCTAAGTGAATAGAAGATTTTTCTATTATTTAAGTCATGAGAACAAAGAAGTGACTATTTTCCATCCACCAGCTTGTGTTAAATTATAAACTATATCACAGAATTAATCTGACAGTATATTTTTGATCTTTCCTTTAATTAAAAAAAAAGGCAATAGTTGGGTATAGTGTATGTAAATCTTACTGCTAAAAGTTCTGGGTACCTAAATGTGTATTCATTAATCATAAGATGATATACTTTGAGAGCCATTTATTCCTTCATTTATTCAATAAACATCTGTGATGGGTGCCAGGCACTATTCTAGACACTGAGCATTCAGACAGTAAATAATGTCAATACCATTTCTAGACGTCTTACTTTGAGTTTTGAACAGAAACCTACAAACATTTTGAAACAGTCATTAATCTAATATTGCAACTGCAGGAACTAGCTTTCCTTATTTATAAAATACAAACAGCATTATCTAGAACACTTTTAAAATACTGGTTGACTAAAAAAAAAAAAAAATCTCTAATTATCCTCCAGTCCTTGATTTTCCACTTAGTCACTCTTAATTTTTGTTCATATTGCCCCGAGGCTCAATAAAACAAAATGCAATGTTGATGAGAAGTTAATTATTCTTCTCTTATTAGCTGTTCATCCCTAATAACTCAGTGTTGTAAAATCCCACAATCTACCTTATTTAATACTGTCCAACAGATCTTGCCACACTTACTGATTCACTAGAAGAAAAAATTCCCAACTCTTTTCATCAGTTTTTGCTTGCTTTCATGAAACTCTATACATAGTAAGTCAATCAACAAGGGTTAGAAAGTGTTTATCTCAAATTCATTCTTTAGTAGTACTTTCCAATTGTCTTGCTTCTCATGAATATTTTTTTATAAAATCCTATTAACTTGTTTCTTTTGTATCTATCTTTAAGTTCAAAACTGGTTCTTTGAGAAAGAAACCCAGTTCAAACATCAGCTCCTCTAGGAAGTCTTCCCTGACCTCTGATCAACCAACAGTTCCTTGTGCCTCAGAACCCAGAAAATATTCCCATTGTGAGACTTATCATCCTGTATGGTAATTTAAATGACTCCATCTCTGTTCACCTTGAAAGGAAGGACCTTATCTTTGTACCTTTATTTATCCACCTCCTAGCAGAGGGACTAAAACATGGTGAATAAGCATTTTTCATTAAAATGAAACTGAAATATAGAATCATGCTCCTCAAAATTCAGTTTCACTAGCATACTTAGATGGCATTGGCAGAAATGTACAAAACTTGCAGGAAGCAATCTGGCAACGAGAATTCTGATAATATTCAGGGCCAGGAACAGTGGCTCATTCCTGTAATCTTAGTACTTTGGGAGGCCGAGGCAGGAGGATTGCTTGAGCTCAGGAGTTCGAGACCAG